>UNPR01000224.1:0-79575 GCA_900536425.1 Hymenoscyphus linearis
AATATCTCTAGGCTCTATTCTAATACGTCCCGATTTTATACGTTTTTACTACTACTATAGGCGGGTCGAGTATACGTTTATACTGATGTTTATCCTGAAATCTGTAATATACTAATATGTTCCCTAGTATAAGAAACCCTATATGCTTAATAGCGCTTACGACTGTTCGCTCTGAAAATACATAAAAAGGAACGAATTTATGTCAACGTGCCTGGTTAATATATATTTTCGAGTACTCTAGCTAACTTTATCTAGATACTTTTAGAAGACTTAGATTTCCTAACTTTTAGGAAAGCGTCTATTATCTTTCCCTTAATACGCCTTAGGAATAGTGACTTAGAATTCTTAAAGGCAAGGAGGCCAACACGTGACATTTCTCTGTGACCTAGATAAGATAAGATATAGATCCTCGTTTTTCCTACGAAACTCTAAACGAACCTAGAGACACACCACTTGTTAATTCCCATTCTTCCCCTCTCTATAGAAATGGAAAAGGATTGCATGACCGGAGATAGATAGACAGTAGCACTTACAGTACATCACATGACGAACGAAGAGACATACCGCGATTGGCCATCCATCTAGTAGAAACCCGAGTAAGACCTCAAGGCGCGAAAAAACGCAAGTAGTATGTACAGTACATAGAATTACCTAATATCACGCTCTCCTCTCAACCCATCCATGGCCCCAATCTAACATCCACGTAAAATCTAGACCGTTGATCATTGAAGCGCACTAACTTAACCTCGGGGAAACCCAAAACCCCCCATCGCCCGTGATCAACGAAAAAAGCTTACTGTACCTACCTAGTCCCCAAGCGATCTGGTTGATTGGTAGATAAAGAACCTTAAGTAAGCTTAAATCCAATTTGAACTACTCGAGTACCGGAACCCACTGATTTAGTCACAGAGAGTAGGGACGGAGAGGACTATCTTAGTTGCGGTAGCTAAAGGACGGAATGAATTACTGAGAAGTAAATGTACATGTACATGAATCGGATTGGATTGCGTGTACTCCGTATGGTGGTGGTCTTTGGATTTCTAGGTGCTAGGAAGGAACTAGGGAAGAAGACCGGGTAATTAGTTAGGTAGAAGACGCGTTGCTGAACCTGTGCGGAGTAGGTAAGAGAAACTCCGTTAGAACAGGTAACGAAATCCGTTCTTGAAAGAGGGGATAGGTTTGAAAAGACTAAGTGTCAAGAGTTCCTCCGTCTTGAGGCAAGAATTCTAACCTGGAATACTTTTTTCTGTCCGGGAGTATTGACTACAATATGAATGGATAAGGTAGAAGGGTAGTCTCGCATGTCAACGTTCGTCGAATAAAAAACTCCGATAGATGTTTCCATCAAGGATCAACAGGGCGCACATTGATTCCGTAACCTTCTTTTCAAGCTCAGGACATCAGAAGGTAGCGAAAGCAACCACACTTGATATTGTAAAACACACCTAAGCAGGTGGACAGCTAGAAATTTTTGGACTTCAAGCATCACGGCTGTTGATGTATATCTTTGACGTGTATGTGCAGTCGTGTGACGTTTCTTCTGTCACCCACGTGCAACGCTCGTGACAATTATTCCACCAACTTCCCTTCGGCAAAGCCAAGTCCTGCGCATGGGAACGCTATTACACATAGTTGACGTTGTTAGAACTGGTCGTGGGATCAGGACTTGCAGTTTTGGCAAAGCGCATGTTCGCAGGTTCAAGTGCTACTGCATAGCAACAGTTACCTACGAAGAACTGCCGGAAAATGGCTTGCTTCTTTCCAGACAGAGCCTTCTCGCTGAGGTGTTTCCATTTTAAGAAGTCGAGTTTTTCTTGGATGACATATGGCTGTGGAGATGTTCTGGACGTCCAGAAATTAATTCATCACAAATCATTCGTAAATTCCCTTGTGAAATTTATTTCTCGATGCTGATTTGACCAAGCTTCATGACCAAGACTGAGAACCAAGACTCAACCAAGACTCAACCAAGACTCCAAGAGAGCGACGATCAGATTTTTCAACAGGGGCATTGTTTTGAAACAGTGGAGGGCTGAACAGAGAGCTCCAAGGCCCAAGGGTGAGTGGTGGGTGGTGGGTGGTGGGTTAGCCCTCCCTGCCCCTGTTACCTGCTGAAGCGTGCTGCGTGGAGACGAATCGAGAATCGACAACTTGCAGCCAGATTCCCCGAAGAAGCGAAGGGCGAGAGTGGAAATGTTTAGTGGGGTGGAATTGGGATGGCAGATACCCATCTTTTCACTGCGCAGCAGTGGTACTTCAGCGCTGGTTTAGACCGGACGATTCCCCGGCCATGTTTCTGGAATTATCGTTTTGACAATTCGAACTGGAACTTGGCTTGCTCGTTCACAGGCTCACAGCTCAGTGATGTTCTTGGTCCACAATTGGCAGCAGCTGGATAAGCCTTGTTTTCGAGGGCCACGATCCATCTCATCCGACGATTACGAAGTATTTGAAGTTTGTCTTCGGAGTACTCGTGTGGCTGAGCAGCCTGAGCAGCGAGTACGTAGTAAAGTGGAAAGTAGTGCGAACACGAATTTATGAGGTGAGGGTGAGTTGCGGGAGATGAGCGTGACATGCAAAGGCCCAAGACTCCCGATCTCTCATTATTATCTCTCATTATTATTCATAAAGCCAGAGCTTCCGGGCTCCCCATTGAGCCTTAAGGGCGGTGGGCAGTCAGTCCTTAGGCACCTGGGCAGTGGGCAGTGGGCAGTTGGCACAGTCACAGTGCAAAGCCGGCGGGGAAAGCGTGGCGCTGGACTGGCACTGCGGCACTGCCCTTTAGGCTTTAGGACCCGTGGAGGACCGAGGCGAGGGTTGTGCGAGAACCTTAGTGGGAGGAGACCTGATAAGTTATCGTGAGAACACAACATCCAGCGGAATAATGATTAAATGCAGGCACTTTGTGAAGAGGGGTTGTTGAACGTAAGACGCAATGCGCTGAGTGAGCCCTGGTGACAATATCGATACCGCCACAGCAGCCCTAGAGGACAAACCTAGGAGAGAACCTAGGACCTAGGTCACGGTGGAGAAGAGTGATGATGGTTCGATGCGTGTTTCCACCGATTGACTTGAACTTTGAAGAGCCTGACTGCCCACACAGCCCGCAGCACCTTGGTGACAGTGCAGCGAAGCGCAAATGCAGGCACAGTGGCACTGGCAGGCCCCGAGAGTCGGTGCGACGCATCTCCAGCACATCATCACCACCGGCGGTAACCTGTTCCTGAAAGAAATGCCAGGGGTTGCCAGGGGTTCCCATCCACATCATCAACACCCCTGAGTGACGTGCGCATGTTGACTCGATTCGACAAACTGCCACCACCAAGAGCGCAATTTACTTCGGCCCCAAAGTGCGGATGCTCCTGCCAAGTAAACGAAAATACTCCTCGTCGGCTCCACTTTGACTCCACCCGTCCAAACTCTTCGTCCACTCGACCAGGTTCATTCGTCTAGCGTTATCTTAGCTCCACGTTAGTGTCTCCACTTCCCTTTACCAGCTCCTATCAAGGGCTGAGAGAAAGCGGGTCCAGTCATGGTACCCTGGTCCCGTCGTCAGCCACTCTGGCGCTCATCCCTAAAGTGCGCTCTCCCGTTCTTCCTGACTCCTCCCTCCCGTCCCTTTAAGGTCTTTATCCTCCCCCTCCCCCATCAACACATTCTTTCTTGCTTCATCGCAGACTGCATAAGCCTAGGCCTGCTTCGTTCATTCTTTGAGGATACAGTACTCCCACTCGCATTGATTCTTTCAACCCACACACTTCGAGATATCGCTTCTCGACCACCGTCCTTTTCGCACCATCCAACTATTTAGGTCCTGCACCATCAACAACCAAAATTTCAAGCCAGACTCTGTTCCAACTAGTCGCTAGACGATTTTGACATTCATCATCACCAACTTTTTTTGTACAAGCTCCAAAAGCGATACCGATACTGATACCCAACAAGACTACTCGATTTCCAGAAATCACTTTCTCTGCCAATTCTTCCGTCCCTCGGTTGTAGTCAAAAGAATCTCCATCATGAAGTCCTCATTTATTGCTGCTGCGTCCCTTTTCGCGGTCGCAACAGTTGCTCAACCTCACGGGCATCAACACCGTCATCAACACCAACATGTCAAGAAGGCAGAGCCGCCAATGGTCATTGTCACTGAGATGGTCTCAACCACCACCACCATTGGCGTTACCACCACCATCTGGGTGAGTGAAGGTCAAACACCTTCCGCCAGCGCTGCTCCATCTTCGTCCGCTCAGCCAACTGCTCCCTCTGTCGCACCTCCTGCACCTCCTGCTCCACCCGTCGAGCCTGAGCCAACAAAAGGTGGACAATTCTTCGAGCCCTCTCCATCTGCTCCAAGTCCTCCTCCAGTTGCTCCAACGACGCCAATTGCCCCCCCTCCAGCTGCGCCAACCACAACCGCTGCTCCAATCCCAGAAAATAAGCCCGCTCCTAAACCTGAAGCTCCGGCTCCTCCACCACCACCTCCTGTTGTCGCTCCAGAGCCAAAGGCTGCTCCTGTCGTTCAAGCTCAAGCAGACCCTTCTCCACCTCCTGCCCCATCTCCAGAACCTGCACCAGCTCCTGCTCCTGCTCCTGCTCCTGCACCAGCACCAGCTCCAGCACCAGTTTCGAACGGAGGTTCATCCGGCGGTAAAACCTCATACGGCAAATGTACCAAGGACGCACCATGCGTAGGATCAACCAGTTACTACGATATCGACGGCCTTACTGCCTGTGGAACCCAACCAGATGGCAGACATGAGAATGTCGTCGCCCTGTCCGCTGCCTTGATGGGACCAAAATCCAACGGCAACGAATACTGTGACAAGACTATCACTGTCACGTATAAGGGAGCTACCATTGTCGCTAAAGTTGTCGACAAATGCCCAGGCTGTAAAATTGAAGGTCTTGACTTGTCACATGCTGCCTTCAAGGCCTTGACAACAGATTATGAGACCATTGGTCGTGATGATACCACCTGGTACTTCAACTAGATTTGCCAATTCTTCAAATTCTCCAGACCTAGACGAAATTTATGAGGGAGTGGATCTCTCTCCGCATCAAATCATAGTCGGCAAGGCTTTCGACTTTTTTATACGAGTTTCATTTGGGCAAAGGCATTTATTCTGGGGGGCAAAACATAGGGTGATATCTCAAAGCATTTGGCGTAGAGATCTCAGCACACAACATCATTGGGGAGGGCCATTGTTGGTTACGGGGTGCCAGGTGCATTCGATCACCTTATGTCTCTCGTATGATTTTTCTTTTTCTTTTTCTTGAAAACCATCTCCGGAAGGAGATTCTTCATTGTACATATTTAAACCTTAATGTATGCCATGAAGCAATACATTTTTGTGGGTAGCCAAAAATTGGATGTTCTGATTACAAAATACGCCTGCTGCTTTTTCCCTCGTTTCTGTTGTGAGATGATTTTTTTAGGATGTGATTTCTTGCTCTCTTCTAACATACATGAGAAAGAAAAGAGCTTTCGGCTCGTCGCTACCGAGATTGAGCTAAGCAGCTGAGGGGAATTCATGTTCACTTGGCTCCCCCCCTCTCTCGAAATCCCCAAATTGGTTCTCATTTATTTTTTTGATGAGTTTGTCATTTCCCATGTGGGTGTGTACCAAGTACTGTCTGTAGGTAATATATTCCATTCACTGTTACAAATAATTCCTGCATTTTCTTGGAAACTTCTCGGGATCTTGAGCTGCAAGTACGTAAGCGGAACTCCGTTGGTTGTGGATGGGAGGGTATGGATGGATGGAAAAGGGGGTTTTGGTTCGCTTCGGTTGGCTCCTTGGCCTTGGTCTGGGGGTTTGGATTTTGGATTTTTTTTTTGTCGGTGTGAGGAAGTGGTTGGTTGGTGGGTGGTGCGGTGCGGTGCGGTGCGGCTTGTTTGTTTGTTCAAGTCATGTATGGATGGATGGACTCTGTAGGTACTCGAGTACTGTACTGTACGTAAAAGGGGGTGAGGTGAGGTGAGGTGAGGTTAGTCTTTTTGGTTGGGGTCAGGGGGGGTACTAAGGTGCTGATTGAATGAATGAGATTTTTGGGGGTTGGGTTAGGTACATTGGGGAGTAGGAGGTTGGTGTGCCAGTGTCTAACGTCATCCGCTTCGCGGGACAGGAGCGAGGGGCGTTTTGCAGTCAGACTTTTATCTTTAAATACTAAATACCTGGGGTACGATTGGGGGTTATATTGGCTTGTTTGCAAGGGCGAGGATTACTCGAGTATATGAATGTTATTGGATTAATCCTGGATTTTCTTTCTTTCTTTCTTCATTTTTTTTGTAGGTCTTCAGGCGAGTGGGGGCTGATACTGATACTGAGTCTCGGTATTGGTTGAGGATTGGGATGAAGCATCAGTTAGATGGGATGGGATGGGTTGTGAACAATAAGACTAGGTAGTAACTAACCAACCTAACTAACATTTATCGTCCAATCCTTCTGATGACATTATTTCTTTATCTCTACCCTGGTTCTTATTCTTCCTCAAGGCTCGATTAAGTTCTTCTCTGGCTCCTCGAGGATCGAGATGGGTGATGTGAGATGTACTAATATGCAACCAACTCACACTTATCGGTTGCGATCCTTCTTTACTATTATTCATCATTAAAGATTGATTGGGTGGTGAGGTAGCCACTTTTCGTCTGGGCCAGAGAGAGGGTCGAGAGAGAGGTCAGAATGGGGGTTTACGGAGGAATTTCTCATATTGTGGAATCGTGGATAGATGTGAGGCGCGCTTAAAGTACTCTGGCTGGGTCTTGCGATTGAACTTCCGCATGAATTAAGGTTTAGGAAGAATCTACGCGCGAGATTGGGTCCCCATCTAGATCTGAAGGGTGGATGTAATAGAGGCCTGAACCAGAATTTATTCTTGGTTTTTTGGTTCGGATGAGGTGCTGAGGAGATAGTATCGGACTGTCATTCTTAATGTTTTTCTTTGTTTGAAACTTGGGGGACATATTTTCGCACTTCGCGCGAATAGAGGGGAGATGTTGGTTACAGTGGGTGTTGGCGTTGTTGGCTACTTGCAATTCGTGAGTTGAGTGAAGAAATGTCTAAGCGTATTTCCCTCCTTCTTTGGTTTTCTAAGATCAATCCCCTGTTTTACGGCATAGTATCTGCTCTCTATTGGAAGGGAGGCGAGGAAGTGTGGAATGTGCTTTCTGTATTCTTGATCATCAGTCCAAAAACAGAATGTTGGTGTTGGTGTTGAAGCTGCTCAACTTCTCGACGGTCCCGGCTCGGCTTTTCCTCGGGACAGGCCCATAATTGACTGCGTTAGGTATATAAAATTCACTTCCATCGAGTTAAGAGATTAAATAAACGCTCACCTTTCACGAACATGATTATCCTTATAGTACAGGTGGTCGAGTGGTAAAACACAATGTTCTAGCTTAAAGAAATCAGTTCGCCTGGTTTGACTGGCGCCCCTTACCTTATAGTACAGGTTTGGGAGCGAGATCTTTTGCCATTTTTTCCTATTGTTTTGCAGCCTTTTTGCCCCATTGCCTTTTATTTTTATTTTTGATCAAATTTATCATTTTAAGACTCGAAGGCTTCATTCACTGTTGTGCGATCGAGGCCCTTGATTGACGACAGATTCTGAATACTTTTTCCTAGCTACCAACCACTTGCCCCTTTCCAATATAACTCCAATTGCTCACATATCCCAACGAAAAATCTAACGTCCATGGTTTTTGGCTAGAGTATGAGCGTTAACAAAGAGGATTGACTGAGTAGGAGTGGAAAGGGGTATATATTTGACTTACGGTTTTGTAGAAGAATAAAAACAGAAGGAATTATTCTGGTAACCATCATTTACATCATCCTAATATCTCAAATTTTCCTGGAGAAGTCTTTTTTCCCCATTTGTTTTGAATCATATACAATACCCCAATAAATACTCAAGGGAAGGGGTCAGCATTTCACATCAATACACCCTCCCCGCCCCAGAATCAAAGACCAAAATTAAATCCAAAATCCAAACAATAGCTCCAAAAACCTAGGCTACACACTTTTGGCAACCTCCCACATCACAACCTCCCGTCCCTTCTTCCTGGTGAAGAAAGAGGTTCTTTGGACGAGTATCGCGTTGTATGAGCGCGAGGAGAGGTATCTTAGGGATCCTTTTTTGGCTGATGAGGAGTGTGTGGATTATGATTGGGAGGGGGAGGGGCAGTTGTACGCCTTTGGATGTGGGAGAGGGGTTTGAGTTGGTGGGTTGGTGGGTTGGGATTGAGGGTCAGCTGGGCGGATGGTTTGGGGAAGGATGGAAAGAGGGTTGAGCTTGATGGGACGAGGAGGAAGTAGTGGGGGAAGAGGGAGGTGGTGAGTGCGGATGAGGAGAAGAAGGGGTTGTTGAGTTGAGTGGGGGGGTATGAAATGGCGATGGTTGTGATTGAGAGTATTTGGTATTATTTGAAGCTCTGTATTCAAGTAGCTTGCACTGATTATCTGGAATGAACTTACTATTGTATCTTCCCTCCTTTGGGAAAGAGACGTTTGTTACCACCAAAATCACAAAACCATTCCAGTCCAGTCCCAGCGTTTGAAGTTTTATGTTTTACATTCGTTATATTTCCCTCATATCCTACAGCATAATATTCGTCTGAATTGTTCGTTGCGCGTGTAGGGATAGTTTTAGGTATCTAATTCATTTACTCTCTTCGCTAGCCTCCTCTGGTGGGACAAGCACGTTCTTCTCCTCCAACATCTTTGCCAGCTCTCCGCTCTTATACATCTGAACGATAATATCGCAGCCTCCAACGAATTCTTTGTCAACGTAGAGTTGTGGGATTGTTGGCCATTCGGAGTATTCTTTGATTCCTTTTATGAAGTTTTGTCAGTCTACACCTTCTCTAGAACGTGAAGGACGATCTGATCTCCAAATCTACACAGAAAGGACTATAGCGCATAACAAAAAAACAAATCTAATTTGTGTAATGGGAAGACATACCAGCTCTCAAATCATCATCCTCCAAAACATTGAAAGCAGTGAACTTATTTGGATCCACGCCCTGTAGACCAAGAACCTGTATCGTTGCCTTTGAAAATCCACAAGCTGGCATTTCAGGTGTACCCTTCATGAAGAGGACAACAGGAGTGGTTGAGACAGCCTTATCAATTGCGGCTCTAGTTTCAGTTGAGAGAAAGCGTGAGAGGAGTGGCGAAATTGAGGGTTTGGTTTGGAATTTGGAGATGGTTAATGGGGTAGATCGAACTGGGCGGGAGGCGAGTCGGAATGCCTGTTATTTTATTAGTATTTGTGATGATAGAGATTGTATCAGACCATACCGACGAGAAGAGTGGTCTTGCCAACATTTTGGAAGGTTGTTGGGTGTTACTGTCCAGAGACTGGGGGTGAAGCTGGAGATAGCTTCAAGGTTCAAAATGCAAATGCGCAATGATGCTAGACCGACCAGGTTGTTGGTAATTGTAAGCTGACCAATCACCAATTTGTAATTGCAAGGCTGAACAACCGAAAAATACCCGACTGACCTCATTGTTTCTCCCCTCTTCTCAAACCTCACAACCTTTCATCAAGGAAAAATGTCTCTTGAACATCCACCTTGAACTCTCTCTCTCATTTTGGAGTAAGAATTAAAATGGAACAAGCTCTCACCCATAACCCACTGTTCACAGCAGCTACACATAATGATGGGAAAAAGCATCTCCTTCTCGCAGCATCAGGCTCTGTAGCAACCATAAAAATTCCCCTCATCCTCCAAGCTCTCTCTCACCACCCCTCACTCTCCATCCTCCTCATCCTCACAAAATCAGCCACCAACTTTCTGGCTGGTCAAAGCTCTGAACAACCAACCCTCCAATCCCTCCGTGATATCCCAAACGTCGATGGCATTTTTCTAGATGAAGATGAATGGGCACATCCCTGGAAACGGGGCGGAGGAGTTCTACACATTGAACTCAGACGATGGGCGGATATCCTGGTTATTGCGCCCCTAAGTGCAAATACCATGGCAAAGCTTGTCGGTGGCATGGCCGATAATTTGCTCACAAGTGTGGTGAGGGCTTGGGATGCTAGTGGACTTGTGGAACAGGCTGCTTCTGGGGGCGAGATAAGGAGGAAGAGGATTTTAGTGGCGCCTGCTATGAATACTGCTGTAAGTCCAAAAATATTTGTTCGCAAAACCGCTGCTTATTTGTTGTAGATGTGGAGACATCCGATTACGAAGACCCAGCTCAAAATTTTGGAAGAGGAATGGGGTGTTGATGTTGAAGGGGGATGGTTTGAGATGTTGATGCCACAAGAGAAGGAGTTGGCTTGTGGTGATGTAGGTGACGGAGCCATGAGAGAGTGGAAGGAAGTTGCTGAGATCGTCGAGGAACGCTTGGGTATCCATCAGTAGGTTTGAATATCCAAAACAAGCTCTTAAAATCAGGTCACAGACGAATGTTAAGGCTGCATGCGTTTGTAACCCAATCTGAGTGGAATTTTCAAGTGGGAGTTTCAGTAAATAGGTACTCTGCTGTCTTCCTATTCTCACTGGTGAAGTTTGCGCGAAAAGGTTCAGAATAACTGAGAACATTATTATGGAGGTTCTAGCAGAACCTGCAGGTATTGTTTTTCTTGATTCTCCTGACGGTTCTTGCATACTCTTTACTACGCAGACAACGAGCCGAATTGCGAAGAATGTTTTTAAAACAAAGAGTTAAGAAACAAGATTTCAGAATCCTTCTGGTCGTTCTGACTTTCATATTATATATGCCTAGTCGTTCTTTTTTGGCGAGTTGGGTTAGAACTGATGAAGACTACTCATGTTTGCCATAAATGCGCACGGCTTGGCCCTGCATATTGTGGTGTGTCCATCGTGTACATACATTACTGGCAAACGCGAGTAGACGACTTCCCCAACCACGCGAAGTCACACCTCAACAGCACCCCCAAGGATACTGCAAAGCTTCCACAATTCCGCAGGAAAGTTTTCCCACACTTTACAGTCTCCTGTGTAAACCTCTTCTTTTCATATAGATGTTTCCTCGAGTTCTACACCCCTCTCCAACCGAAAACTAAGTTACGTCTTCGGCTTCTTCTGGGACGCGACTTCCGTGATACTCGTGCCCTTCAAAAAGATTCTTCGGACTCTGACATCCAAGCGGTCCAACGCCCATCATGATGGCACATTGTCCAGCCCCTCGTCGCCGCTCGAATGAGTTTTCTGCCCATGGCACAGAGGCATTTGCAGCGCCAGCTCCCCGCAAGGTCTCCTCTCCGAGCAAGGCTCTCCAAGAACGATCAAAGAACGCGGCGGTGATTCAACGACCAACTCGAAAGACTACCGAAGAAGATTTATATGCCAAGAAACATACAAAACCTAAGCAGATCGTCTCCATCGCAGGTGTCTTGAAGAGAAAAGCCAACGTCCCACGACACGACAGAAGACGCAAGAGCCGCAGAGAGCCAAGTGAGGAGCTCGACTTGTTGGAAGACGTTCGAGGTATGATCTTCTGTCTACGGCTACCTCGGGATTGATTGCTGATATCTGCTAGATGGCATCGAAGAAGCGCGCACTTCAATTATTGACCAGGCCGAAGCTACCTTTGACAGCAGTTACAAGACCTTCATCAAGAAACTCAGCAACCTCAAAAAGAGCGATGTTATCTTCCTCGATACTGTAGACGACCTATCCCTATTTCTTTCCAGGCCACTTCATGAGGAAGAGATCGCTACCTCGGCCAAGAATGATGGCAGTGACGAGTGGCACACATTTAAAATTGGAGCACGCTTGGTTGCGTTCAAGGCGCTCGTTGAAAAGGAGGAAGCTAAACAGAACGAGTTGTGGAAGCAATGGGATGAACTCCAGAATGAGTATATCGAGCTTGGGATTGAAGTATTTGGCGCGTGGGCGTTTGGAGAAGATGCGAACCTTGTGAAGGGAAAGCATAAGGGATTCAAGAAGGAGATGGAGTTGTTGGACTTGGAACTCAAGGCTAGGGTTGAGGAGTTGGAAGAGGAGCTTGCGGGCATTCCGGCCGAGTACCTGAAGAAGTTGAAAGTTGCTGAGAAGGTATGTTTGTGTGCCGCTGAAGTGATGGGTATTTTGCTGACTTCTCTTGTCCGCAGGATCTCGATGCTGCGATGAAGAAGGAGCAAGCTAAATTGCTTACGGCTCTTCTTTCAGAGTAATGGGCAGTGCCTTTTGGTGGTTAGAAGATCAGAGTGTAATATGCTAGCTATAAGATGGGGAATGTGGGACCAGGTAAGATGGGCGGAGTAAATATTTGCATGTTGGGATTCTTCTGTATTATTGCTACCCATTTTACTTAGCTATATGCTTAACACAGAGTCGTTTGATCTCCTTGACCTTGCATCTAAGGTCAGAGTGGTACTTGATAGGTTTAGAAGAGGTAGGGTAGGGGAGTGAGAACGTATAAAGATGGAATAATCGATATTTACGTAATAACTAACATGACCTCGACTTTTAATTTTTAGTCTTAATAGAGAATTTTCTCACCTACAAGATGAATTTGAGAAATATCCCCTTGCTTTGTGGTAGACGAGCCCCCTTTTCTAGGAAACGTGGCGTAGCTACCTACCCCTGTAACCTTGCACGGAATTTATGAATGCCGCGTCCACTCTCAAAAAGATACGCGACGTTCACCACCGCCAAACCCAACAACTCTTGGACCCGGCCGCTCTTTCTAACCCCACATGGTTGCTGTCGCAAACCATTTCCTGTAATTCAACAATCGCTCATAGGCATTCGCAGAGAACTTCCTCATCTCAATCTTGACCTGAGCATTTTAGGGACCCTCCCTATCACAACCATGACTGACACACTACATAACGCGCCCATAGTCCTAGACAATGGCTCTGGCACCATCAGAGCTGGATTCGCAGGCGACGATCTCCCCAAATGTTACTTTCCTTCTTTCGTCGGTCGACCGAAGCATTTGCGAGTATTGGCGGGCGCATTAGAGGGAGATGTGTTTATTGGAGATAGGGCACAAGAGTTGAGGGGTCTACTCAAGATTCGATACCCGCTTGAGCATGGTATTGTGACGGATTGGGATGATATGGAGAAGATTTGGGAGTACGTTTATAGCGAGGGGCTCAAGACATTAAGTGAGGAGGTTAGTCTTGAATTTCTTTATGTTGTGTGGTTATGTTGGGGGGTTTCGGCTAGATCATACCTACCTAGGTGGAGGGTCACTTTTTGATCATAGCTAACGAATTTCCGCAGCATCCAGTATTATTGACAGAACCACCTCTCAACCCAAGAAGTAATCGAGACACAGCCGCACAAATTCTCTTCGAGACATTCAACGTACCTGCCCTATATACCTCAATTCAAGCTGTACTGTCTTTGTATGCTTCTGGTCGAACCACGGGAATAGTATTAGACGCCGGGGATGGAGTTTCACACGCAGTACCTGTGTACGAAGGGTTCGCAATGCCAAGTTCAATACGAAGAATAGATGTTGCAGGACGAGATGTCACAGAACATATGCAAACACTATTACGGAAAGCCGGATATGTATTCCATACGAGTGCAGAGAAGGAAGTTGTGAGAATAATCAAGGAGAAGGTCAGTTATGTTGCGGCCGACCCAAAGAGAGAAGAAAAGGAATGGGTGAGTGCCAAACTTGGAGATGGAAAGATTGTGGAATACGCTTTACCAGATGGGCATAAGATCAAGGTATGCTGTCCCTCCCTTAACAATATAAGTCAGCATTCTAATTCAGATCAGATTGGAGCGGAAAGATTCCGTGCGCCTGAAATTCTCTTTGATCCAGAAATCATTGGTCTTGAGTATCCTGGTATTCATCAAATTGTTGTTGATGCAATTAATCGAACTGATCTCGATTTGCGAAAGTCGCTATTTGGCAATATTGTTCTCTCTGGCGGTAGTACCCTGACCAAAGGGTTTGGTGACAGATTATTACATGAAGTACAAAGATTGGCTGTGAAGGACATGAGAATCAAGATATTTGCCCCACCAGAGAGAAAATACTCTACTTGGATTGGCGGTAGTATTTTGGCTGGGTTGAGTACATTTAGAAAGGTAAGTTACTTCTCGCTGAGTCGCCTTTCATAAAACTAATTGTTGTAAAGATGTGGGTGAGCATGGATGACTGGCATGAGAACCCAGACATTATTCACACAAAATTTACATAATCGACCTGGAAATACTAGTATACTCGATTCCTGGCCTCTGTCAGCAGGAGGAGAAACACCTAATACTCATCTACAATATTAGATGATCTCCAGCAATGGTTAACATTCATCAATTCAACGACGTCAACGACAAAGTATCTATTTCTCTATACACGAGCCATCCCCGCGATGCGCATAAACTCAACTCTGATCGCTCTCTTTCATAAGGTAAGTTCGGCATTGAAACACCTGAAAATGCAGCGAGTTTTAAGTGCCCACCTCTTCAAAAACTGTATTCCAGCATTTAGACTACATACGAAGCGGAGAATATGAGATCTTTAGGGCTTGAAGTTACGACTGGGAGGGAAGGGCTCGGGTTTGGTCTGGCAAACAAGTAGTCCGGAATTGGGAAGGTAGATTCATACTGCTGACTTGAGCTTATGTATGAAGATTCCGTCTTATGTTGGCGCATGAAATGCAGAGAAGGGGAAGAAAATTAATCAATGATACCCATTTCCGCGAATTCAATTTCATATACAGGATGGCCATTGAGGTAACTCAGTGACTCCATACATGTTTTACGTTCTGCTTTTCGGCTCTGAGGGACCAGACCTAACTTTCGGGAGATCGCTGGGTAGCAGAATGAATCCTCAAGCAAAACTTTGGTGAAGTGAACATATGTTACCCAAGGCAGTCTACCAAAACTTAGGGTCTGGTCCTTTCGTAGGCAGGGGGTTGATTCGTGAGGCGTAGTAGATAGCCCTGTTCTATTATTTTTTTGCTCAAGTTATCAAATCATGGTTCTTCTGCAACATCAATAATGGTCTGCTTTATCTGGGTTGACGCTATCTGGAATCAGCTCAAAATAGACTTCAGGGTTCTCCATCTCACAGGAATCTATATGTGGATGGGAATGGCTTCAGATGAACAACAACGCCTTTACCCCTAGCCTTATTTATGACCTCCTCGCATTGGTCCTTATAGACAATATCTGCACTGTTGGGGCATGAGATGTGTACTTCTTGAAGATCAGACGACCGAGAATCGTGCGTGGAGTGAAAATAGTGGAATAGGACTTCAAGTGCTTCTTCATGATGATCAGTTCCCTTTGATATCAATGAAAGCCGGGCGACCGAAGCAGGTATCAAATCAGCGACAGGCTCTAATGGGTCGGTAATATGAATAGCGACGGTGGCAACATTGCACATAACGAGTTCGAGTGGGATCTCGAGCGTATCTAGCTGCTCAAATCCACGTATAGATGCCTTTCCCGCCACGATAGAGCCGCGCAGTTGACGAATAGCAACCGAAAGTTGAACGAGATGGCTCCCAGCATGTTGCTCAACGGCATTGACAAATTTGCAGATATCTCAATCCTGGATGGGTGGATCGTTTTTCGTAGATTGCCAATATCTAAGCGTCTTCAGAGAAGGGGTGTTCTTGAGAAAGTCGGCAATTCCCACATCATCAATATAGCAGCTTGTCGTATACTTCGTCCTCGTATACGACAAGCCGCTGCAGAAGGGGATGCCGATTCGGATGTTTACAAAGGATTGACTAGAATCTTTTCAGACGCTGGAGAAGCATGGGTGGTTTTGATTGCGCGTGAACCTGTGGCATTCCGGCCACTTGTGGAGGCGGTGTTGGAGTGCGCAGCTTCGGACTCAGACCGTTAGAGGTAGGTAGGTAGTGAGTGAATATATTCAAAAAGAAATTAAGTGGCGCGCGCAAGCTGTGGCCTAGTAGCACAACTCCCAAATAGTCCAAAAATCCAAAAAAAAACTCCAAAATAATATTTTCAATTGGCAAAAGAGTTCGGACCCTTCCGGGTCCTACATCTCTAACTAGTCTAGTCCTCAGCGAAGTTCGTGGAAGGGGGCATACCTTTTGCCTTTAAAGTCATGAAGACTGGAAGTGGATGATTACTTGTCTAGCCGCTAGCGCAAGAATCGGTTTCAACGAAAGGAGACAAATCGTACCGCTGCACGATTCCTCACAGTCGCCTCCACAGTGCCCGAAGGCGACAGGAATCGTCTTAATTAAGTACTTGAAGGTCGCTTAGTGCGCGCCCCACTTTTCCCGTGACCTGGTATATTCACTCTCTCTCGCGGGCTCTCTCGCGGGCCCTCGTCGGCGATGAGCATAATCAGGTCTGAGGCGGATATGAGATTAGCGTACGTGCAGAAGGAGCCGTGGGAGCGTGGGAGCGTACTCAAGGAGAGCCAATACTTGTCCAGCATCACCGTATTATGAACTTACCTAGTACAGTAACCGCTACCGTTGCCATCTTACTCTACAATTCTACAATTCTATATAGCTAGCGTCCCCGGAATATTATTTTTCCTTTGCTTTGTTCTTGATTTCTTGATTTCGTATGATGAAATAATACCTTCTCTGGATATGTTTTTGAAGAGGAATCGAGTCTGGAAATACTTGGCAATTTTTCACAATTCGATATCGTTTTCTTTCAACAAGAACGTTCAAGATTGGCTTACAGTTTTTGTTTATAGATATATTGCTGATTTGGTGTATTCGTTACCCACGATAGCCTTTTTCATGTGCGCGATTGGGACACTAACATCAATTACTAGAATCCTGCTAACCAATATCCAGGCGAAGGACACTTTGATGATGGTAGTAATAGACCTTCAGGAGCTGCCACTCCTGTTGACGAGGTTGCTGTTGGAGGCAAAGGCAAGAAAGGCAAGAAGGTCGGAAAGAAAGCTAAGACGGATAAACAACGACTTGCCACGATCAGCTGGTTCCAATGTACCGTTACGTACGGCACAGAAACGACTCACGAGAAACAGAAAAGGCGCTACAGTACCAGATTGTATTGGATTGGATTGGATTGGCGGATCACGCTGTTCTGGGAGATGGTAAAGTGACGTACAGATACTGAAAACTCATGTCGCTCTACTGAGTACTCGTACTCGTAAGTATAAGCATAACTGTGCGACATCAATCCTTCTCCTGCTGGATAACCTTGGCTTTAATTTACAATCAGTGGCCACTGGCCGACGGGCTTCGCAAGTCAAGTTCGACAATATAGATGGCATCACTACATCACTACATCAGGCACCATGTAATCGTTCCATGGCCTGATAGATGACAAGGACATAGGTAAGCAATCCAGGCATCAGATACTCATTCGACCAGCCATGCTCTCTTGTAGCGTCGTCGGTTCACAAAGGTTCCCGCCAAGCTACCACATCCCTCGGGTCCGCGTGGCCTCAGATTGTACTCAAAATTCCGAAAGCGTGAGCGGAGCTCGTTATAGCGATCCATATATGCTATGGATCGCCTGTATAGCCGTTTGCAAGACAATGCCAGGGCCTTAAACCCATTTGGCATGGTGGTTTTGATAATTTCGTCGATGATTTCGTTTGGTAGCTCTGAGAACGCCATCATTGTATCGTGTCAAATCAATTAGAGGACTCTTGTGTCTGGGTTTAACCTTGATCAAGGTGTGATGGGTTGAAATTCAAACCATCAACAGAAATGGGTTCTAACAGCATCACGTGCACATGAACAAGCGAGACCAATAGGGGCGGGCTCTTATGCGTAAGTTCTATACATAGCACATCTCGCCCTCTCGCGAACAACAAACAAGTGACTGATATAAATTCTCCCTACTATCTTATGTATCTCAGATGCGTAAGATTCATTCAATTGAAAATAGTAGATTCTCAGATATCTTGACCCACTTTAAATCATCAGGACTTCGTGGCTGTAAGTCCTGTATTCTTCTCCCAACACTTTGAGACCAACAATTTTACCACCTATTTAGTTATCTAACTTAGAACAATGGGATCAATTCTTTAAGCTTACGCCAGACCATTAGAGCAAAACGGTAGGGGTATTTCTGCTCTTAGTCAGTTCCGAGTTTCTTAATCACCTTGTGGAATTTTTGGTTAGCCATTTGGGTTATTCTAGACTTCTAGAACAAACACAACTTATCCAATAAATTCAAAACAACGAGCATAATTGACTTCCACTTTTCTTATCCGCCGCAACTGCGCCCCAAGCCACTGTTGCAGCTTAAGAGCACACGTAAGTGCCTGTAATAAGATGGCGTGCCAGAGGCTTCTCACTTCTTGTCTCTTCATTCTCTCAAACTTTACATTGGCCTCAGTTTCTTTGAGAAACCTGAGGTCTTGATGCAAGGGGCTTTCTGCATGTCAAATATCAGCTCTTAGTCGCTACTGAGTAAGGACAATGGACGAACTAGGCAGTGTGTTGGATCAAGGCACGCAGGGAATTGAATGCAACTTTATGGGAATAGAATATTTCATGCTTCTTAAGATATATTTTACTATATATAAATCTGGAGGGACCTTGATTGAACTTGAACTAATGACAGCAAATTCTTATACCTGCTCATCTCTTATCAGCTTCCTTTTGTTTGTCTTCATTTTTCCAATTATTTTGCTTGCTGCAAATGCGGCGGTACTTACGCGTGTCTCTCCTGATGAATGATTTGAAAAGATTGAAATGACCGTCTTCAATGACGGACCTACTGTCACTGGTGACGCTGGAATTGGAGCGGAATTTGAAACACCCCTGGTCAACTTCCAGAACTCCCAATGCAACCCTGAAGATACGTTTGGTGCAAAACGTAGCATGGTATCAGGCCGGACAGGGTTAAATTTCACCCTAACAGTGGACACAGCTTCAACAGAACTTGGTGCAGGAAAACTAAACCCAGAATATATTATAGACGGTAGGGACATTAAAGTCGGAGATGGAAGCGCTGGTGCTGCTGCTTCGAAGGATTTTAAGACGGACTTGAATGAACAAGTCACGTAAGTAGCCCCCTACAAAGTGTGCATACAAGGTGACAGAAATCACAGAGACCTTCTATTAGCGTCACTTGATTCAGAGTAAAAATTTCTCCTCAATCCTTTAGGATAATGACTAGTCGTCTCAAGATTTTCGGCTAATTTGTTAATTACTCGAAACAGAAACCACGTTCCGTGGTTTCCCCCTTTTGTCAGCTTGCAAGGAAGCTGGCATATCATAATACGTCAGCTTATATGTAGCATACGTCAGCTTATGCTACAAAGCAAGGAAATGCAAGGCATGTAGCCTGCGCCAGGAGATAAGGAGATAAGGCATACTCGTATCGCAACAATTTGAAATCAAGTTTCGCCAATGAGAGACTATTAATCGCATTCTCTGTCCACTGGGAGCTTTTCAAGTTTTCAGCAATCACTAACGCTATCCAGGGTTGATACTGACTACTATACAGGCCCCCACCCCCAGCAAGCCCCATAATTGGTACAGAATTCGCAGGTTTATCATGTAAATACAACGTCGAAGGCCGCCCAGACCCCCTCAACCCCCAAACAATCAACATAAAAGATTGGATCCAAAACATTGGCATCGGAAACCCCAACCCAGACATCTTATCAGCATCCTACAAGGACTAGGATACCTCCATCGCCTGATTGACCCAAGCAACGGAACAAATGTTTAATTCCCAACGAGCCGTCCCTTTATTTGAATTCTGAGACTTGGAGCCAGTTAAGACGTCTCATTTTGAGTCGTTCATGGGAAAAGTGGATAAAGTCATCCAGGACTTGCACCAACAGTCTGCAAAAAGGAAAATCAGAGTGAAACGCCAGAGTGGTTGCGTCCCTGAATTAACAGGGACCTCAATGGCAACCTTGCTGATGACCCTACTACCACAGACGGGCCTAGCACAATCCACGCCAAAATCCACGTCGTCTATGTCCACTAAAAACTGAATACCGTGCTCCTAAGCTTGAGATTATTAGAAGCTCTTCTATTGCCCGCTTGGTAACCCATGATTAAGTGTACCTTGTTCTATGTGTGTGGTCTTCTCGTACTCGGTTTCGCAAGTGTATTGTCCTAATTGCACTCTTTGACTTTAGGAAGTGGATGTAGATAGTTTTCGTTGGGATAAAGAGCTGGTGAAGTTCGTTTACGAATTCTGAGATTAGCCACTACTCTAGTGCCTTTAGTGCTGATCTATTAGTGCTGATCTATTAGTCCTTAGTTGGCCTTGTTGATACAAACTAAATCTTATTGGTGAATAAAGTGTACGAGAGTTTTGGAGGTTACTTTCGCTATACGCTATACGCTATACGCTATACGCTATACGCTATATGGCTCTACTTCTAAGCCTCAGAAGCTATTCTTGGTCTAATTAGACACCTTCCTAGAGCTCTTCAGCGAAAGAGAAATACACTAAGACAAATCGTGCCAACACAAGAGCGATAAGAAAGCCCGCAATCCGTTCAACTCCAGTGGCCGAAACCACCCTGAAGATGCTCCTTTTTATTTATTTCCGCTTGACTTCTAAGGAGGGGTTTGTCCTCTCCATCATCATCACTTTGAGTCCTCTCCGTACTCTCTGTACCCTCTGTACTCCATTCACTGCTTTCACTTTCATCATTACTGTCCCTGCCCCACCGCTCGTACCTCGACCTCAAAACCTCATAGACATCCAGATTTTTCAGAGCTTTCCTAGCCTTACTTAGCAATGTTTTCGAGTGTCTTTCGTCGAACTGTCGTTTGAAAGTCGATCTACGGAACATTGCCATAGCTGTCAAGGCCGTGGAATAACTGTCGCTGATAATTTCATCCATATAACTTTCCTTGGATGGAGGTACCTTCGATTCCAATCCCGGGTTGAATTCGGAGAGGTCCGTATCGTTTTCCTTTTGGAATCTCATTTCCTCGTGGCTCCCTGCACTCTTAACTCTCTCGCCTATGTAACTGAACTCCGTTTCTGTGGGCGTCTCAATAGAAGTCATTGTGGGTGTGCTGATGTGCCAGAGGTTTCCAGGGGCAGAAGTTCGGTCTGACTCTGAATTTAATTCAGGCGCTGTAGAACAACTGAGTGGGGTCGGAGAGCACCACTTCTCGCTTTCCATCATTGAAATACCGTAAGGGCCTTCCGTAGCTCCTATGAAACCAAGAGCTATCCCTTGAAAGTCGGCGTAGCAGGAAGTGGGACTCTTGAGGATACAAGGGACTTCTTCGTTGATCGTAAGGATTTTCGTCAGAATTTCAAAGGTGGTATCGCTATGATATCTCTTTCTATGAATGTTTTTGGGAGCGTCAAAGGCGAGACATGGCAGATGATCTGTGTCTGGAATCGTGCTGAAGACTTCTTTGCTGATGGCATATTCATTCAGAGATGGAAGTCTTGTAGATTGACCGTTGCTAGTACGTCTTAGAAAACCACTGAAGTAGAGTGTGTATAGATGAAACTCACAGATGAACATAAATTATATTCCATCGGAAGCCCTCAGACTTTTGCATATCCAGCCAAAGAACAATTCCCAAAGCATACCACAGGTAAGCAATCAACTCCTTCATCTTCAGCACTTCTTCCACAAAAGCTTGATGCTCATATTCCAGTCCCTTGCCTTCCTTCTTCCTTTCAGCACAACCAGTGCAGAAGTCTTCAATCAACTTGCAAATTCTCCACCAAATGTATATGGAACTCGCCCTAGTAGCTCTGAATTGCTTTGAACAACGAGTACTTGTCGGCATCTCAGCCATTGACACATTGTCCAAAAGGACACCCCCATGTGTTCCCATTGCGTCACGGATCTGATATAGTCTCGTCCTCCAAAGCCGAGGATCAAGTACGCCAGTGTACTCCCCGTTCTGAACTGCTTCCAATTCTGCCCTGAATATTCGCAGACCATCCAATTCCGAGGCAAAAAACTTCCCGGCCGATTTGAAAGCGTGGCAGAGTTCGAGACATGAAATTTGGCCGTTCACTGATTCAGCTCGTGGGTCGTATTTCAGAGAGTCGATCTTATTTGAATATTGATGGTTGAGCGCGGTACTAGGGGATTTCTCAAGGCGTTCCATGTGAGAATGAACCTTTCGCTGTCTTTTTTGTCGTTTAGTTTCGTAAGGAAAATGTATTTTGTATCTTCTTGCTTTTTTGCGAGGACGAAGGCAGTATCTTTCGTGGTAGAGATGACTCGCCTGGACCGCGAGTCTCTTCTTCGCATATGCTTCCACAATGCCGCAATCACAATTTGGATTGTGCGCGAAATGGAAGGACGAAAGATCCGTCTCCATGGTGGAGTAACACTTGATTATAATGAATTGGGCAGCAAAATGAGTACTGTGATGCCGAATTGATGGCTCCTTGGTAAGTAAGGATACGAAGCAGGTGTAGTGAATGACTATGGAATAAACAAAAAGCGAGTGTCTCTTTGGAAAGATGTCTGTATTTGGTGAAAATAAAAGGCGGCGAATTCTGAAGCTCCGTATGCCAGTCCACATCTGGGTATTCTGGGCAAGAACGACCTCTATTGCCACGTTCACTTTTTAGTAGATACTATGTTATATTGTATTAGAACGATGGCTTACTGAAAGCAAATAACCGCTCAGCCTGAAATGATAAATGACATAAAAATAAGAGCAGCGTCTGAAGTTCATAAAATTGAACAATATCAGAGAAAACATCTTACGAGGCAGTACGACTGGTTACTCTCGCAGCTAATATCAGTATCCCAAAACACGGAGGAGGATAAGAAGCTTAAGTGCTAATTATCTCAGAACTTCGTGGTATGTATGTTGAATTGCCAAAAAATCGCTAGAGTAAGAAAGCAGCTTAGTACACGCAAAGCAATAGTCGAAATTTTTACATTCATTTCTTCTCAACTATGAACTACATTTACAATTAGCTTCGCACGGAGTTTGCTGGCGCCTATTCACTGACGTCCCCCTTTGGCTTTCCCAGCTCTCGAAGCTTTTCTTCTGTTACATAAAAATCATATGCCAACGCCTGTAGAATGTTCTGAGCACCCAAACGCCAAAGCCATTTCGCGCCTCTTATGTTCGCGCCTCCTATGCATTTCATGCATCAAATAGCATCATGGAATACGTTCGTAAGTCCGTACATGCTCAAGAAAAAAAAAGAGCCAGAAAACAAGGAAAATATTACATTGGCTTATCAAAAGGCCACCTTTCCATTACCATTATATCTTGAACCCATGGAGCCGAAAGACGTCATGGGGCTGACCAGTGTCGCGGGTGTCATTGTTCCATCGTTTGAACTTAAAGTTGAGCTCATCGAGCCCATCGAGGATGACATTGTTCCCGTACGAGATGAGGCCACCGAGCCACCATTTGCTGCCAAATAAGCATCTGCTCGTTCGAAGAAGTTCGAACTGAACATCTGGTTATATCCATGGGGTGTAGAAGGAACTGTTGCTTGCACAGCTGGACCTAGTGCGGCACTCTGTGGTGTCATTGGCAGTGGAATTTGCGATACAGGCGATCTGATACTATAGGTCGACCCATGTGAAATTCCATTTGAACTTTGTGGACCAGCGAGGAAAGCCCAAGGCGAGGTGTGAATGAGCTGACTGGTCAACTTTATAAGCTTCTGAAGCGGGCGTAGGATTTGAACTACTTCCGAGGGTATTAAACCCGTAGCAGACTTCGCTTCTTTCACTCTAACAACGAGATCTGTATATGCCTAAAAGGCGTTAGGAAACAGTACCAAGAAATTAGATATGGAGTATACTTACATGTATGAAGGAATTACAAAGCTCCCAGAATGCTCCTTGCGATCTGACGCCAGGCTCCTTGAGTTTTATGACCGACAAACGAGCTCTGAGATTCTCCGCATTCCGATGTGCAGCATTACACTTATCAATAAGAACGCTCCAAAACTGTTGCGGGGGTTCCGGGTTTTGTTTTTGGTTGCCAATCCTAAGAGCATGTAGAAAATGGTTGTTGACCCTAGGCAGCGCCTTGATGGCCATTTCGGATGAGTCCAGGAGACGCAGGTAAATCCGCTCAAAGTCCCGGTCTTCCTCGCTAAAGTCACTTCGGACGATCCTATCACCTGAGGAAAACGAGTCTCCAGAGCGTGGTGTAGCACTAGTCATGGTTATGGATCTTCCAGTTAGTAGGGATGACGATGGTCCGGTTGCGACGCGCAGAGTTGGAGCTGTGTTGATTGCAGTAGCGCTCCTAGATCTTAGGATTATTCCAGGTCTCTCTCGAGTAGGCGTAACAGATTTATCCCGGCTTTGGAACCGAACAGGCTCTCCCACCTCTCCTTCCTCTGATATCCTAGATCTACGGCCTTGCTCATGCCTGAACAGATCAGCGCCAGCATTACGAATCTCGGCAGCACTTCCGAAAATCAGAAGAAGAAGAGTTCGAATATATCTCGGGTCGCTATTATCAAGCAAGGTTTCAACGTTTCGCGAAAGAAGTCCCATAACGTGTATGTACGCATTCACGCTCGTCAAGCAAGCACGGTGAACTGCCTCATTCGACCTGGGCGAGTTCTCTTCATCCTCCTCCGAGTATGTGATATAATCTTGGATATGACGGTCAAGATCCTCGACGTGTGTGGTTGCATTGTAGAATACTCGTTCAAGACTTGTTCGCTTATTCGTTCCATCTCGGGCAAGCCCTAACAGGTTCTGTATGAGTGGGTGGACCTGAAATAGTGCATACAGAATCCCCTTTGCACCTTCAATTACTGGATCAGGAGAAGATGATTCGCGTTTACGCTCAGGGAGACTCGAGAGTCGCCGCACATAGGTTGCTCTTTGGGTAGCTGAATCGGCAGGACTATTCGGGCTTCTTGCTTTCGCACTTCCGTTAGCACCATTATTGCCATTCTGCATTGCAGATCCATGACTAAGACCTCTATAATGACTATGGCGATTTGATTTGGATTCGTCGACTGTGCCTAACTCGTAAGCCTTCTTAGTAACGAAGCCTAACCTTCTGGACCGCGACTCTGATGTGCGTGGTGTTGCCGCTATACCCTCGCTATTACTTCGTAGTCGCTCGTTGGTACTGTTGATTGTTAACGGTAATACGTTTGGTTGACGCACAGGAGCATTTTGTTGCGATAGTCCACGGTGGTGAGATCTTGTGGGAATAGGGGGAGCAATTCGAGGAAAAGCTGGTGATCGCAGATCAGGTACATCGGTACCATTCACTTTGATTGGAAAGCGGCCGCTCATAACACGCTTCATCGGCTTTGGAGTTTCGGTTCCCTCACTCGACTCCTCGCCCCCTGATTCAGTCTCGGAACGATCAGCCATTTGCTTCGCCTTCAAAAATCGCTTAATCTGGGACGTAACAGCAAAGTTCTCGATCTCATTTTCTTGGAATCGACCGTTTGGAGGTGTCGTCGATTGTGCTTGGAGTATCTCCTTTGGAGGAAATCGAATAGGATTTCCGTCTAGTTTGAGGACCTGCAAAGAGACCATGTCTGCTAGACACAGTGGAAGAGCTTCAATGCGATTTTTTTGAACAGACAACACCTTTAGTGAAGTCAGTTTAACTAACTCTGGTGGGAGAAGCTTGAGTTTATTTCGTCCCAGATCCAGAATTTCGAGAGACGTAAGTTGGCATATCTATTCTCACATTAGCCCCTTGCTTTAGCCTGTCTCAACCTTAGAACATACAGATTGTGGAAATTCACGGATATGATTATTGCGAACGTTCAAGTATCGTAAGGATATGCATTCCGAGAACCTTGAGGGGAATGTGGAGATATAGTTGTGTGACAAAGCCAGTCTGCGAAAGGTGTTAGTGGAATCAAGTATTTTGGGGGCGACAAATACCTTTCAAGCTCGTTCTTTATTATGTCGACCACCTCCTCGGGAAATCGCTGGATTTGCTTGTGGCTCAAATCGATTGTTACTCCAGGCTTAAGCTCAGTGTTCACTCCACTAGCTTCGGCAGCTTTATTCTGGTTCTCTTCGATGGCTGCTTTCATGGCCTCTCTAGCAAGGGCAATGACTTGACCTGCAGAGATTCCAGACTGCTGCGCGGAGAGTGACGAGTTCGAAGCCTCGTGTCGAAGGGGGGGATTCGGGATTCTTCGAGCAGTATTCATGGAAGGTCGCGATAGTCCATTTTCTACAAGCGGACGACCAGTTGACTGAGTTGCTGCTCCCAGCGGCGGTCCTGAGGGCCTCTCCATCTCAGCGCCTTGCTCCTCAAATCCTCAATCTTTTCTGAGATGGTGCTCGTTAGGTTGGAGCAGTAGATGTTTCAACCTTGATGTCGGCGAAAGTCACCGAAAGTCACCGACCGTGTTTCGTGGTTTGCGTTGACAGCCGACTCATGAGTGGGTTCAGGAGGGTGTCGCGAGTGGTTGTCTGGGCACTACTATGTCCTTGTATCGCAGTTGGAGTCGCAGCTATCGTAGTAGTCGCAGCATGGCCAGTTCACATCAACTTCGTGGGGATGAAGGTGTAAGAGTGAGAGTTCATGGTTTATTTTTCGTGATGTAGGTCGGCTTTGGGGTTGAGTTGAGGATGGGTTGGGTACGGGGGTGAAAGGTGAAAGGTGAAGGGTGAAGGGTGAAGGTGAAGGTAGGTCGGTGGTGGCCTTGTCAATCTTTTACTTTCCCTGCCGATTGCTGAAAGCAGGCACGGCCTTTCAGGAACGCCAACGCTGATGTGGGAGCCTGGGAGGCTGGTGGAGGTGGAAGCTAATCCGCCAATTCTTGGGGGGCGGGGCAGGGGCTGACATGGGAAAACCGACAATCAGGAGAAGGCCAGCCTGGCCAGGGCAATAATGTCTGCTTCTGCAAGGCACATCTTACATCTTACATCTGCAGCGTCCCAGCAGCGTCCCAACAACAGTCATCAATATCTGGTAATCTGGTAGACAACTAGATACGGCTATAGCTACATCATGGCCTGTTATTTTTGGTGAGCGCATTCAGGGTCTTTGCTCCCCTCATCGCACGCTCTTCACAACCACACACCAATGCCTCCTCATCTTGGGCACTGTCTACTTTTCTACTTTTCGCCATAGATGCAAGCCATGATGGATGATGGAATAGGAGCATGTCAGACTGGCAAATAGAGTGATCACCAGGCTACTGCAAGGCATCATTATCAATTTATTCTCCGAAAAGGCTGCTCAATCGTGCCTGTAGCACATACATGTGGGCAGATACCGAATTGGTCCCCGCGCCTTCAAGAACAATGCCATTGTCGCTACGTGATATACATGCTATACATCCTATATTGGCCGTCATAGTCTGCCATCGCTGGTAGCACCAGGCGCAGGGATCTGTGTCGTTGACGTAGATGCTTCTTTTCTTCTATGATATCTTCTACCAATATCTCCCGATTTCATTTTCTCGTCTTTCAGCAGGTTTTCCCTGCCTTGGTTGGAATACCAGGGGAAGATGCCTCTTAAATAAATACATGGAATTACCCCTCCAGGGCTGTGTGCGCCCGACGGCTTTCTCACCAGTCATCAGTCATCTAGCACATATTGATTTCATCCTGTGGCCCAACTCTAGAGCTTTCCCCAACAATGCTCAACATCGACGTCCATATGATACCAACTTCATTCCCCTGCTGCTTACACGATTCTCTTCCGTTTTGGGAAGTCTCAAATATCTTCCATCGCCCCCCTCATAAGTTGCCGTCTCGAAGCCGATTGATGAAGTACAAACCTCTTCGCTTCAAGACTAACTGCAATTACTGATCCTCCGATACTAACTTGATCAACTTTGCCAGTCTTTCAGCCCATCGATCAGCGGCTTCTTCCCTTGATCCGAAGCCACCTATGACAACCTTCACATCTTCCTGCAAGCTCACAACGTTGCCTGGGTCCCGAGCGTCTCGGGTACTATCCGAATGTGGTAACATAACACAATGTCATACAAACCAATCCACTCGGTGGGAGTCCGGAAAGCCTCTGGTCCAATGCTAGGAACTGTACGCAGTTTGCTGGCATTCGGTATGGCACGAGAGCTTCTCAGTTGATTTGCAAAAGCAAGTGATGTCTTGCGGCTCGGAGTATTATTGGCTTTTATTTTCTCATCCTTGACTGTCCATCCATCATCTCGGTTTGACGTGCGCACAAGCTTTTGTCTTCCTACAAGCCTGTTTTCGAGTAAGCACTCTCGAGGAACAACCTGAACTTGGGAGTCATATCCTAGATCAGGGGATGTCACTTCGCCAACCCACGCAGCATTCGAGATGTCGGACTGGTAGTGTTTGCAAAGTGGAGCCACAGCTTTAGCTATTTTCCACAAATTGATTTGCAAATCAACTGACAATGACATAAATAGAATGTGGTCGAAGATAGATTTCAATAGGAGAAACACGAGTTTTGAAGCTAGTAAGAGTTCTTTATGGCCATTGTTCTAACCACACCTACGCGAATGGTATTATTCCAGCAAGCCTGGAACAATAAAATCAACCTGTCACATAAGCGATTGGGGGAACGAAAGATCACGGAATTTGAATCTTTTATGCCTTGGAATAGTTAGGTTAATTGGTCTACGGATCCAGGACGCTATCTTCAGATAGCTGTATATATAGTTACTGTAGACTCTCATCTGTCGTTACAATTCTTCGAATCGGAGTTCGAAAGGATTGGTTCTTAGATGGAGTTGCCCTTGTAGAGCACAAAATCAAAGATCTTCAAAAAAGTTGAGAATGTAAACAAACCAGTATAACACTAAGAGGGCTATTACAGTTTTCCGTGGTAAGCAATCGCAGGGAGCAAAATCATACGCGCTTGACTGCTGCCGTGCTGGAATCAATTTCTTCAAGACCGAATGCCCGAAGAATATTCAATGACCTCTCCAACATTTCACTCATCTTTGTAAATCTAAGTCGACGAATTTCAATCCCCCCTTTTCCAAATATAGTGTACCGAACGGCATCGACGCTCCCCAGCTACGAGAAATATAATAAGTGAGTCAGCCCCCCAATCTGTACTTACCTGTCCAGAAAGATTCCATGCAGTAAGATTCGAGCATCAGCCCCCGACGGCCTAATGGGGAAATACGTAGCGCCATACATCTAGGCGAATGCATATCAAGTTCGTTCTGCAGTCAGCGACTTGAATGAGTATACAACGCGGCTTGGTGGCTTGGTGGCTTGCAGACACTATATGTTCACTTGTTTGCTTGCGTCCTTTCTATTGTGGGGTAGAAGCCATGGGGTTGAGGGGTGGCTTTTGGGGTTTGATGAGGAGAGATGTAGAAGTTATTTTCGATGTGTTCTGCTTGAAAGCCCTTTTAGACATTCCTTAGACAATATGAACGAAATCAAGTCTGGGGCACAGTATATGGCTCAGAGTAAGAAACTATGGAAATCCAATCTAGATGAACTGGAAAATTCGTGCTACCTGATTTTCTTACGATTGCTTGAAAGTGTTATAACCTTGCTTTAAACTGCAATACTCAATTATCGGCTTGTATGGATAGGGGAATTCATACAAACTCACATCATAATATGAGTGCACGTTGTCAAATAAGATTCCCGTCAGGACCTACCTCTACCTTGTCTTTGCCCATCCAGGTGCAGTATCGGTATCCACCTGCGATATGTACCTATGTCGTGCGAGTTCAAGTTGCGGAGGAAGGGAATCTGGCCGAAGTCGGGCCCCGGTCGGCTTCGGATCGGGTCTGCTTAATCCGATATCCTTGAACGCGCTTTCCTCCAGTCAACCTCCTGGCAGCAACCTCTGGGTACTCGTAGCCTACTTCCCAACACAAATTAAGGGTGTCTCCTGCATCATTTGAACTCCTGATATGGATGAACACGCGTGTCGCACTTCTAAGGATACCTTTAAACGGCCTTGATACTGTGAACTCAAATCTCTCTCCGCCCTCCACCCATGAACCAAAATCGGAGTATTCAATATGCCTCTCAGTCTTCTGAGATCAAATTCCTGCGTGGATATTGATTTTACCCTGCGGAGAAAATTCAAGAAGACTGGTTTTCGGTGAGTATAGGTGAAATCTGTGGATGCAAACAGATACTCGTTGCTGACTTAGAAATCGTCAAGACCTATGCAACGAGATGTGATTGTTGCTGCACTAGATGGAAACGATGTCTTCGTCCAAGCCGCAACAAGTTTCGGCAAGAGTTTGTGCTTTCAACTCCCAGCCGTCATAGACCATGGAAGTAAGCAAGCTATACATCAACGCTCTTTACTTTGAGCCTGACATATTCAGTTACTATTGTCGTCTCTCCACTCCTGTCATTGATGGTAAGCAAGAGATATCCATACTTTGGAAGAGAGATTAACGTTGTTTTAGGCAGATCAGGTGAGCGCTCTTAAGGCAGCTGACATTGACGCCGGTTCAATCAATCGCTACACTCCTCATGATGAAAGAAGACGCCTGATGCAAGATCTGGAAACAGGTCACCCTCTTACGCGACTTCTTTACGTTACACCAGAGCAATGTGCTGCTGATTCGTTTCGAAACAAGCTGAGAATTGTGTATGAACAACGAGAGCTTGCTCGTATTGCTGTTGATGAAGCCCATTGTATTTCAGAATGGGGCCACGATTTTAGGCCATCCTTCAAGCAGCTGAGGTGGTTTCGTGAAAATATGCCTGATGTTCCTATCATTTGTCTCACTGCCACAGCAACTCCTCAAGTACGTCAGGATGTAATCAATACACTTGGTCTTTCAGAAGACAAGCTTACAGTCTTCACAATGACCACAAGCCGCCAGAACTTACATTACGAAGTAAGATTCAAATCTGATCAAGAGGACCACTATAATGATTTCCTCAAGTGGTTAAGAGTGGTCCACAAAAGACGATCAGAGAACATGGAGCGTCGCGCTGATCTTGAGGAAAATAAAGTAAGGCTAGACAACGTTTCTGGCATCATCTATACTCTCTTTCGGGCGGACTGTGAAGCTTTGGCTGCGCGGCTCCGTGGAGATGGAATAGGAGCAAAGCCTTATCACGCAGGTCTCCACAATGATGAGAAGAATGAGATCTTAGAGCGTTGGGTCAATAACGTCAAAGGATACGATGTTGTTGTAGCTACCACAGCCTTTGGAATGGGCATTGACAAGGAGGACGTTCGCTTTGTGGTACACTGGCAACTTCCAAAGTCCTTTGAAGGCTTCTATCAAGAAGCTGGAAGAGCAGGAAGGGATGGAAAAGCCAGCATATGCATCATGTACTACAGTAGAGAGGACAGGGATCGCGCATACAATAGGCTCAGCAAAGACAGGGAGACCTCCAATCTAGAGGTCAGACTGAATAGTCTTCAAGCACTGGTAAAATACTGCGAGAATACAGATACTTGTCGCCACAAGCTCATCTGTACCTACTTTGGAGAGACAGCAACCCCAGAGTGTGATTATGCTTGCGATTGGCATAAAGATGCAAGGAGTCTTAGAAGAGCGAAAGAAAATGGATTGCAGACGGAAGAGTGGGTCAGCACACAAAGGGAGATGGGACGTTTTGATAATTCGTACGATGGATATGATTGAGCTTCATTGAATTTGGCTTAGAGGATATTTGCTCTCACATATGCCTCCTCTTTGATGCAAAATGGCTGATTGGGAATTTGACTCACGCCTTTGCTGTATCAAAGCTAATACCAATCTCTTTGTGGGTATAGCATGATGGTAGTACCACTAGATTTTGGGTGTGACCATATTGCTTCCCAAATCTATATATTGAGCCTTCACTCCTCTCAAATCAGCATCAACCAGATGTCAATCCCTGAGTAGCCGACTTGGTATAGTTGAGGATATTTTAACGTTCTACGAGGAAAAGCGACGGCGAAAGGTCTTCAACAGAACGCGAAACAAATCAGATCTGACCAGTCTGTACAAAATCGATCAAAGCCTCAATCGTTTTGCGCCATTATTCGTGAAAAACTTCTTCTCAGCCCAACTCACCTTCTAACAAGTCTCCAACTCGACCACCATGCCAACGACTGCTGAGTTGATTGACCTCCGTATCTTTGTCAAGCGAGCTGGAAAAAGAGCCTGGAACCATAGCCTTAGCGATCAAACCATCAATTGTATTACGGTGAAGCTTGACCCGAAGAATGACAATATCGTAAGCATGAGGAATCAGGTCCAAATTCGTCTTGCGGGAACTGCAGAGTCATCATAGATTCGAGTCAATGGCACTGCTATTTTTGACTCAACAGATCAGAAAGTACGGTATCTTAAATGAGCGCTATCTGTATCTGGAATAAACATCATCAAACTTACACCAGCGAATTGGCCCAGTGCACTTCGGTTGCTTTCGAAAGCGCCCCGTATCAAACCTGCTTTGGTGGTTGAGATTGAATATAAGGGCTCACTCTCGACTCTGATTAAGACGAAAACGTTATGTTAAAGATAGTTCATGAAACTCCATTACAAAATGCTTTCATGGCTCATCGCCCGTTCCTTCGATTCGGATCTCCGAACTCACTGGGATTCTAGATCTTCGTATATGAACGGGATTGTGGTTTGCGAATGGGGAAACAATTTCGTTGAATATTTAACGGTCTTGCCATCTTGCTGTGGGGTTGCGGAGGATTGCTTGTGGCGAATGAGATTTGAAAAAGGTTGTGGACTTTGGGGAGTTTTCAACAGCGTGAGAACAAGGGAATCAGTTGATTGATTAGTAATTGATCGGATCGGATTGGATTGGATTATATTATATTAAGAGGCTATCAATTATTCTAATCCAATGAATTCTCACGCTGGAGTCTCGGCCTCTTTCTTCTCTAATCCATACTCAGTGTCAAGATCTTCCCTGAGCTTAACCCCTTTCTTGAGAAAAGTGAGAAGGAAAGCCAACCAACAATACCAACAGTGACCTGCCAAACCACTTTCAGACTGTCAGAAAACACACCGCGAACTTCCTCTCTCAAAATGCCCTGGAAAGAGTCAAGGTATTCTCTGGAGGCATGTGAGTAAGCACCTCCAGACATCTGGGCCTGAGTAATAGGGTCACTGATACGAACAGAGTAATTGCTAGTATAGTTGTTGAATATGGCAGCAGGAATCGAAACTCCCCAGATTGATTCAAAGCTGCGAACAAAAGCCCAAGTGGATGTAGCAAGAGCGGTATCACTCTCAGCTAATGGAGCTTGAACTGCTGGTAATAGTGTATTCAAGATCAATCTTGATCCACCCCCAACGACGATCTGGAGAATGACATACACAGTCAATGAGGAGTTCGCTTTGAGAGTTGTAAAGCAACCAATACCTATCATCATAATAGCAAAGCCGACCAGATGGAGCGGCTTGTACCTTCCAAACTTTGCAAGAAGAAGGCCACTGATCAAGCCAAAGGGTACGAGTGAGGTAACCGTTGGAAGCAAGAGTACTCTGGATCTAGACGCTGAGGCTCCGATTACTGACTGAAAGTACACTGGGAGAAAGTATATGACCCTGTTGCGATATGCCTTATCTCCTTGCGCAGGCTACATGACTTGCATTTCCTTGCTTTGTAGCATAAGCTGACGGATGCTACATATAAGCTGACGTATTACGATATGCTAGCTGACAAAAGGGGGGAACCACGTAACGTGGTTTCTAGGTATATCAAGGAACCTGTAGCCAGCTCTTTACTTGGAACTACAAGCGAATACAATATTAGATTATTATTGTACCTCGTTTTCTGACTTTGATAGTCAACCAACAGACCCAAAGGGTGAACATAGTGTGTACGAAAGTAAGGAAAAGGGCAGTTGCCAACGTTCTGTTCCTCATGAGTCTTGGCGGAAACTTAGTCACAGATTTTGACACAATAAATGTCCACGGATTCCCTTGACTGAATCCTGGTAATGTAGACATTGGATCCAAGGGACTATGTATCTACGATCATTCAGCGAGATTTGGTTCTGATATGAGTCAAATAACAGCTCAGTATGACTCTCTTAGAATCTTCCTTTCATCAAGATAACCATAATATTATCTCTTCCGCCCCCAAAAGTCTTTATAAATGCATGTAGAACCTCTCAAGACCCAGCTTGGATCTATACGAGCATACTGCGAGTATTCCATCTCTGTCAACGCATCAGTCTAATCCAAGCATGTAGCTAACGTTGCGAAGCGAAGTATCTCAACCCAAATCCTGGCGGGTGATAAGACCCAAGGGACTCAAGAATTTCCTATGATGTCACATTTCATCTTACTACGGCCCTCTCAGACATCCTTTATTTTCTGAGTATCGCTTGCCCAGCGATGGTTCTCAGCCATCGTATTTTTTAGATCTTTCTGACCAGGACCCCACTTCTTCACCTTTGACAAACATCACTTCTTTACAAACATCACTTTATGATAATTTTAACCTCTTAACAGTCTTCACCTTCCATAAGCTTTACTTTACTATTGTAGTCTGACTACCTTTGACAAACCTCACTTTACTATCATCCTCACCTTTAACATACTTCACTTGATTATTATATTCACCTTTAACAAACTTCACTTTTTGAGTCTTCACTATTTACAAGTCTTCACTATTTACGAGTCTTCACTTTACTACATATTTCACTTTTGATAAACTTCACTTCTATAGAAACTTCACTTTGTTATTATACTCACCTTTGACGAACCTCACTTTGTTATTATATTCACCTTTGACAAACTTCACTTTTCAACAAACTTCACTTTATTACATTCTCACCTTCAACAAACTTCACCTTTGACAGGTATAGTCAAGTGTCATGTACTGTACTGTAAATATTCCACCACCCATCAATCAACATGCCTCCATCAACCATCCCCCATTCATACTTATTATTTCCTCTTCCACCCACCCAGCTCATGAAGATTTCCAAATATCTTCAACCACACAAAACTTACATGAAGCACTCTATTCTCCCAGTTCCTTCATCAGCCTAGGCTGGGAAATCAGTGGCCCTACCAATGGTGAAAGTTAGATCTTATCCTGTATCGCATCTACAGCTCCTCCTTTTCAGGTTCTGACAATTCCGCAATGTTCATTCAGCTAGGGTGGAGAAGACAAGACTACTAAAAAATACCAAAGAATATAGAATTCTCATCATGTCTTCTCCTACCCGAACGAATATTTAGTATAGATAGAAATATAATTAAGACCATATTTAAGGAAATTAGACACCGTACCACCGATATTTCCACGTAAAGCTGTACTCTATGATATAGAAGATATTATAGGAATCAAGTTTCTATAATTTAGGAGTGATGAAAATGGGGTTTCCAATTGCGGTCGGTCGGTCATTTTGTCAGATGATTTTCTCTATGTTGTCTATATTTCCACCGGAGATTCAGAATACTAGCAAGTTACTGTACCGAATGCCTGCCTAGTTAGGCTTCGGTTACTTGGAGAAAGGGGGTGCGATCACGTGATATAAATATCCCCTATATTCCACGGTATCGCTTGACAGCCGGGAGAAGTAGTTGGGGAGTTGGAAAGGTGTGGTATGATATAAGTTCTGTATATTTAATTTATTTTAGAGGTAGGCTAGCTAGCTAGGTCTACATACTGTGTATGGAGTTAATGCTAGGGACTTATATCTATAAGTCCGTAGTGTTCCTATTTTCGAATTTACGAAAAAACTATAATAATTCGAATCAACGGAGATGTATTGAATGATTGGGAGTTAAACCTAATTAGCAAGGATTTCATATTAAAAAGGAATCATCATTATATAATACTATTATCATATAGAAAATGCCTATCCATCCAACCCAACCCATCTAAAAGAAAACGCCACTCGCCATGCATGCATCCATCCAAAAAAAAAAATCTCAAATCGCTAGCTCGCTCGCTCGCTCAGATACCAACAACCTATACAAGTCCATCATCATGAAAATTTTATACAGTTCCCTTTCCCCTCTCCTCACATCATCAGAATGGCAGTACCAATCGCCATCAGGATCACAAACCCCACGCTGCCCCCTCCTATCTTCGCCCCTCCATTTTTCCCCACCAAACCACAACATTCCCGACTATAAGTGACATTATTCAATTTAGCCGCAACCTTGAAAACACTCCCCTTGCCCACGTTATAATAATCCACATTTAGGAACTTCGGTGGGTTGTCCCACTGCTTTGTACACTGGTCTGCACTAACACCGAGACTCCCAAAGCCGGTGATGTTGTTCGTCACATTCAACAAGGGGATACTAGGAACCAGTAACTTATTACCCAGGATACTGATTTCGTAATTCAGATTGTGGTTCACTAAATAAAGTCGATTTTTTGCGTCCTCGATCTTGAGACCGGGAGGACGTTGGATGTCGCAGGGGAATGTGCGGTTCACGGGATCGAAAGGTGTTTCCCACATGTGAGAGAATTGGTCCAACATCCAAGGGACTGTGCCTTGGTTCGCTTCGTAGTCCAAGAAGAAGACTACGCGTTTGCCAGTTAGGATCATGGATGCGAGGGTTGGCCAGTCGTGGATACCCATAGGGATTTTGGGCGGGATGTATGCGTATTGGAGAAGACCCGTGGATTCGATGAAAGGAACGTATTTTTCTACTGCGCTGTAGCCTCCGTTACCTAGAAGGATGGTGACTACATCGTAGGGGTGACCTGCTACCCAGTTCTTCACTTCGGTCAGATAGGTCGTGATAGGTCCCGCATCGAGAATTTCGCAAGATGTGTGGCAGAAGTGAGGTGTGCTGTCGTTGGCAAAGTGCATTTGGCCTTGAAGGAGACGGATTCCGTCATTTAGTTGGGCGGTTACTCCTAACTGTTGGTTTGCGGCGGCGTTTCCTGATTTTACGAAGGGGGAGTTGTGGGCCGATACTTCGGTGATGTTTCCGTATCTTCGAGCGCAGAATTCGGGATAGTTATTACAAGGTGTGATGTTTGTGGGCTGCATAGCGATTGAGGAAGTTGTTGCGTTTGTGCCCGCTGTACCGTTCAAACTAGTGCTTGTTCGAGGAGAGCCTGATAGTAGAGTTCGCGACTCGGATGTTGTGGAAGTCATGGTAGCGTTGCTACCTATAGGTATGCCGATACCGAGGATCGTGGTGCTCCCTAAGGTGGTAGTAATTGTTGTTTCGCCACTGATGATAGTCGAGACGATGGCAGACGTAGTAATTGCAGAAGAGGTGACAATGAGCGTCGTGGAAATCGACAAATATGTTCCCGTTGGAGTTGAATCTTCCCTCAATGTCCCAGTCCCTGAAAGAAGCGTTCGACTATCGCTCACTTCTGGTACTTCATTCTGAGCTTTTGTTAAAAGGACGAAAATCCCACCGGGGATAATTCGTGAGAAGCGCATAACTGTGATATCTCATTGGCGAGCCCACTACCGTTTGTGAGCTTCCCCTTCTAATGCCCGGATATCGATGGCTGTTTTTCCAATGGGGAGAATTCGAAGAGTGTTGTCAAGGAGGAATATGCACGTAGCCAAGACACGATTCAGTGGGTCGTAGCTCTTTCCAGAGGCTTTGGCGATCGCTCCCAGAGCGGATTCGTGGTGGAAGCTAATAGGATAGCGTGGTGGTGTTGAGTATTATTGTTTAGAGAATTTTATGTATCGGGATGACGTCTAACCTTAATGTGGGCACCGGCCAGGTCAGGGCAGGTACCAGCGCGGCGAAGATCCATGTACATAAGCCCGGGGATCTCGGGACTTGGGAACTTAAGCTCGTCCTGATGTTTGGCTTGAACTTTCTTCTGATTAATAAATGGCAGTAATAAATTGTTTGAATTTGCCAGAATATTTTGAATGCTTCAAAGTAGAGAGTTTGAAGCACTTGGGACCTCGTACACTCCGTACAAACACCATTAATTTCCGGGGTTGTTTCTACATTGTAGAATCAGATCCTTCGATAAGGGCGATCAGACTGCTTTCTCCGTGTTTACTCTTAACTCCAGGGCCTTTGTCACCTTTGAGACCTGAGTGGGTCGTCATCAAGGAGGCTGAGTCGAGCGATTCGGTGAATATGGTGACAAACTGTCACAAACAACACGACAAGTCTACTTGAGCCATTCCGAGACTCTGTGGTGTCCCAATTGAGTTGACATGTACGTAGTACATGATGTACTCTGTTGTTGCTCAACGTTACGGAGTACCGGTACTCGCTGGATACGGGACGAGGACGCAATCTATGAAATGCTCCGTACCTACTTCTAGATTTCCAGAAGCTTTTCGGAAGAGCGGATCTGCCCTAGGATGTTCCATGCATTCGGACTGGATCAACCTCATCCCTTCAGGACCCTCAAACTCTATTGCAGCGAGTAGTTCTAGGAGAATAACTAAATTCCATGATGCTTTCATATCTAGTGAAAAAGAGAAGAAAATAATATGTTTGAGATTCGGCAGGATTAAAAGTGGAAGCAACTTGGAAGCAACTTGGAAGAAGAAAGTTTGGCTTGGCTTGGCTTGTCGGTCATCAGTTGTCAGTCGTGTGCTTGTGAGATCAGTGGGCTAAAAGCTCCGCTTCCAGGCCTTTTCCAGCCAATCTGGCAGCGAAAAAACCCCCTGCCACGCGCCAATGATGTCGTCCCGCGCATCGCTGATTCACTAAATCCACTGACAGACACTGACAGACACTGACCACTAGAGTTGATACCCAATCCTGGAATTGTTTGGCACAACAGCTGTGCTGTTGCCATCTTCTCACCCAGCCCCCTCAGCTAATCACTCTTCTTTTCTCTTCTTTTCTCCAGTATCCAGTTCGCTCTATTTCATTCAACTTCGACGAAATGGGATTGCCAACATTCAAAGCACTCGGGGCTCGGAGACGGGAAAGAAAGGATCTCAGATTGACAGGAGATGGAGTTCTCGAACCAGAACACCAATCTGATCGCACATTAACGCCAACTTACACACCGGGCGTGGACCTCAAAATAGCAACACATGCTCGAAAAACATGGATTCTCCTATCATGTCTATTTTTCTTCATCTCCGTCATCTTCATCATTCTCGTAGGTCGATCGTTGCACAACCACGCATCACTCCTGACATGAATCAATCTAGACCGAAATTGGTAACCTCAGCAATCGAGCCGTCCTTCGAGATACCTACTTCTTCAAACTCAATCTCTCCAATATAATACCCGTATCGACGCCTGATGATATCACACTCGTCAACTCCCTCGCGCGTTCGCTGGGTCTCCACGATTTCTACCAAGTCGGACTCTGGAATTTCTGCGAAGGATACAACGACGAAGGAATAACTTACTGCTCACCCCACCAAAAGATGTACTGGTTCAACCCCGTCGAAATCCTGCTCGACGAACTGCTATCCGGAGCAACCATCACACTCCCAGCAGACATCAACCGCATCCTATCTCTCATCCGGATAGCTTCCCATGCCATGTTCGGCTTCTTCCTCACTGGATGTGTCATGAATTTCATTAGTATCTTCACAGCTCCCATAACTTTATACTCGCGCTGGTGGAGTTTACCCTTCGCAATCTGGACTTTCATCGCTGCGCTCCTGACTACCGCCGGTGCCATAATTGCCACGGCGATGTTCATCATTTTCCGAAATGTGATTACCAGTCAAGAAGGGCTTAATATCGGCGCAGAGGTTGGGACACAGATGTTTGCGTTCATGTGGGTAGGAGCCGCATTTAGTATCTTCGGTTTCGCCATTCACATTGGCCTCAGCTGCTGCTGCGCAAGTAGAAGAGACGTCAAGACGGGCCGTCGAGCAGGAAGTAAACGAGCATATGGGAATGTAGCGACGGATGAGAAGACGAGGTCTGTTGGTATGAACCAGAGACTCAATCCTACGGCCATATTCCGGAGGAAGAAGAACTCGGGGGAAGCGGTATAATGATGGGTATCATAGGTGTCTAGATATGTTTTTTGTAGTTAGCGAATGTTCATGAACCTGGTTTGGGTTTTGGGAAAAAGACTGCATGGTTTGGCGTTGGGAGAGGTTGGGTTTGCCTTTCATTTGCAGGGTTTAGCGTTGGGGTTTGGTGTTGGTGTGGTGATTGGATAGAATGTCCTTTTTTAGACTTTTATGTTCTTGTGATGATATATCTCAGCAGAGACTGATTTATTTTCCCTCTGAATATACACATTTTTCACTTGTAGTATTAGCAAGTGTCTACGAAAGCTATTCCTCGTCCTTGTCCTTTTAGAATTATATTTATCTACTGGTTGGAAACACGTCTGTGAAATGACCTACAGAGGACTTCATCAACAGAGCCAACACCACCAGTGATGAAAACCTGAGAGACCTAATTACAGAACATGAGGAGCGAATCGCTGGCTTAAAGGCTGCGGAGCAAAGAGCCACGGACGAATACCGTTCGGACGTGGAGAAATGGTTGCCGGAGACCTATGATCCTTCTGACTTTGAAAGATTCTCAAGTCAAGTGTGTGATTTGGAGACTGGTCAAAAGAAGAGAGCTGCGACCGAGACATCCACCGTCATTGGCAAGAAGAGAAAGCAGAGCCAACCAGGAGAGGAAGAGATTGAGGAGAGTATGAATAGTACTCGGGTGGAGGGAGAGATGTACCTTACTTGGATTTTATTATGTAGGGAACATCAAGTTCTTAGCTAAGCCCGCTTGTTCTAAGATAGGTTCTAGTATATAGGAAAAGATTATTCTACTCCACTTCTTTAACTAAGATCAAGCGACTTATTATTTTATAAATACCCTTAGTCTTCGTAAGTTCCTCAATTATCTTTATTCTTTTACCATTCTCGATTATTAGATTCTTCAAAAGAAGACAGGAGAAGGATGGAGAAGGATATAATCTATATTCTGTCTCAAGTATCTATAAATCATTTCATTGTTTTATATTTTTCCGGTTATTTGTTTTTTGTAATTAATGTTTGGTTAGATGATGATTAAAAATGGGAATTGATTGATGGTTTAAAGTGTTTAGAAATAGGTTTGTTGGTTTTATTTTGTTGGTTATTGGGTTCTTCAAAAAGAAGACAGGAGAAGGATGGAGAAGTTTATAATCTATATTCTGTCTAAAATATCTATAAATCATTTCATTGTTTTATATTTTTCCGGTTATTAATTTTGTTTAATTGATGTTTAGATGATGAGTGAAAATGGGAATAGATTGATAGTCTAAAGTATTTAGAAATCGTTTTCGTTATTTTTACTTTCTTGGTTATTTTTTTTTGTATACTAAAGTTTAGATTGTAATTTGAATTTTTAGAATCTTTATAGTCTTAAGTATTTAGAAACAATTTTATTGTTTTAAATGTTCTCGATTATTAATATTTTAAGATTCGAGATACTTGTATGAATAGTCTAAGTATTTACTAATAACTTTTGTTATTTCTGTCGTTCTCGGTTGTTAGATTAGCGAGAAATGGAGATTGGATAACCACTATTAATAGTATAGTACTCCTTTTTATAGAAGTCACGATCAAGATGCGGAATGGGTTGAGGCGGTTGAATGGAGAGGAGCGCCTGCCTGGCTAACACCCGTAAGTTATCTCACTCGATAACGAACCCAGTACTTACCAAAAACCAGGAGCAGGCATAGCGCAACCACCCCGAACGCCAATTTGGACCCCACACCAACCAAAAGAGCTGAACTGTGTAGGAGCCTGTTAAGAGGTTAGCAGGGTTCTCAAAGGACCCCAAAGGGGGCTCGTTTTCCTAAGGATTTAGTTCCTCGTGATCTGTCATTGGATGTCCATTCTGACATGATCCTGGGGTCTTTCCCACGCTTGATGACTGTTTCCACAACTAGCTCAACCACTGGAAAAGAGTGTAGATATTAGAATCACGTAGGAGCTACTTTAAGCTATATAGATAGACAGCTACCTCGGGCCGCCTAACTTTATTATATACGACAAAGGTATAAACTTTTATTTAATAGAGTTTAAGAAGGGTTACGTCTAGGAATTGTCAATCCTACATTCCACATTTTAGAATACGAGAAGAATTTAAAAGTATATTCATGAAAAAATTATCAATTAAAAGTCAACTATAGAAACTCTATTTCTCAATACCAAGAAACACAGAAAAAAAGAAACAGATCCGCACAAAAAAGCTCACACAAAAAAAAAACAGGAGAAGGAAAACAAAATATACGCCGGGTATCAAGCTCTCTCTCATCTTACCTGCCAACCACCTAAATCAATGCCCAAAGAAACACCCATCCCAGTACTAAGACACCAACTCCCCAACATCGAACCCTTTCCGCCCCAGCTGTAATGTAGGTGGGCATTGGCGAACTCGTAACAGAAGACGCAGGCAAAATCCCGTACACAGTATGAGTACTAAACACCGTAAAAGTTGTCGTACCACCCGTAACCGTTTTGGTAATCGGTTCCAAGGGGGAAGGAGTGATGGTTTCATACGTGGTGTAATTGCCGAACTGCGTCATGGTTGTTGTGCCATTTGCTGGGGCGATGGTTGTTGTGTTACAGAGTGTTGTTGGGTAGGGGGGAAGGGGAAGGTTAGTACCGTATGCTTGGAAGACGGTTGTTTTTGTGGTGTTTGGGTAGAGGACGTAGGCTGGAGCTGTTTGGTATGGTTTGGGGGCTCCGTAGGCGGGGGTGTGAGTGTAGCTTTGATTGGAGGTTACTTGGTAGTATCCTCCGTTGTATGCGTTTCCTGGTCGAGGACTTGTGGAGTATGGACTTTGTAGTGTTGAGTTGTATGCGTTTCCTGGTCGAGGACTTGTGGAGTATGGACTCTGTAGTGTTGAGTTGTATGCTCCAGAGGCATGGACCTTTTCTGAGGGGACGTAATAGGCCCCTGTTGATTTTGGATAATAGGGCTTTGGAGCAGAGTAGTACGCGCCAGTTGGAGCAACTTGGTATATAACTTTGGATGTTGAGTGATATATGCTTGGAGTATATCGGGTCTCAGGAGTGTGATGTGCAACAGCGGGAATAGTAACAATAGAATCTTTCCAAGCGGAGCTATGCGCACTAGGGGTCGTGGGTACCGGCTGTGGGACCTTTATACCGAACGAAAGTCTTGCAGGCTTATGCGTATCCTCCGGAATCGGGAAATCATCTCTGGTCTTTGGACAGTAAGGTGTTCTCCCATCCCCAAAGTAATACTTCAACACCTGATTGAGAAATTCATCCTGTTCCCTTTTCAAATCATCCATCTCCCTCGCTTGTCGCTCCAACAACGATGTCATCTCAGCAGCCTGTCGTTCCTTCAACTCAGTCCCAAGCTTCCCGCCTCGCAGTCTCAAGGTTTGCAGTGTTTGCGCATGCATATTCGCAAGACGAAGACGTTCCATGGCTTGCGTATCAACCAGTTCATCCCTGATACGTTTCTTCTCTGGATTGTCCAACTCGGAATCCTGATTCAGTCTACTGTTCACAGAGATAGTTTCCGCTTTCTGTTCTCGATGGAGCGCTTCGAATTCTTGAGTCATTCTGGCGCGTGTTCTCGTATCTTCGTCACCGAGATCGGAACCTAGCTTGTTGAGTTGTGTCTGATGGTACTCTTGGAGGCTTTTGAGGGCATTTTGCTGTTCGGATTCAAGATGTCTGAGTTCTGCCTCGTTACGCTCACGAGTTTGGGTTTCACAGAGGGTATGCTCCAGGGATTTGGTGCCATTTCCTTGAACAGAAGAAACCAATTGTCGTTTCTGGACCTCGGATGGCGCATGAGGAAAGTAGGAATTTATGCCCATGCAGAGTGCTGTTACTTCAGAGTTGTGGATATCATCCATTATAATGAGATTAGGCCACTTATTCTCCCGTCTCATAGCTGGCCATAAGTCAGTGAAGAGAGCACGATATGCTTTTTTGGCCATATTGATGATACTATGCCTTGGAGTACCAAAGTCTGTGATATCAGTCCAATACTGAGTCAAGGTCCAATAACTCATATGAGGAGCATCGTTCTCCGAGCCTTGAGAAGAGAGCTTTTCCAGTTGATTCGCAGACATACGAGCTGGCCAGCGAGTCTCGGCATAAGACCCAGACAGAGGAATTCGGTTTGTGGAGATGAAAGCTTGTTTCCATGGTCCGAATTCATCTCTTGGATCAATAGTCAACAAGTTGAGGGCTGTCACGAAATTCTGGGGTGGTGAGGTGGTGTTGGGGTCACCATATCCGTTTTCCTTGTCGAGAACTGGAATCTCGTCGTGATCGAAAGTATCGTAAATGCTAGGGTCAACACGAGTACCCTCATCTGGACGTCTTCTAGGGGCAATCTGTATACCACGCTTTGGGATGTTACCGCCCGGTGCAGGAGCAGACGCGGGAATTCGGATGATGACAGCAGACTTTGAACCGGGCTGGATGAATGTACTGATTGGTAAAGTTGAAATGTCATAAGGCAGGTTGCCATTTTCTGGAACCCAAAGGTCGTTGATCGCAGAAAGTTTGACATAGAAATCTTGCCACTCATCTTCGGTGAAACGAGCCCACCACCTATCGATACTCGCATCGTGAGTGATGTCAAGAATGATGAGTTCACCAGGGGATTCAGAGGTAAAGCGATTGATATCGCCAATGATATGGTCAATAGTTCGTCCCGTACCACCAACCCACTCGTCGCCAGCAAGCTTACTGAAGTGACCAGTGTACCAATTTCCTTTGTACAAGGCAGGTCGGATGTCGAAAAATCTTGCTCCGTGTAGAAGCTGCGTATAAATGTGCACAGATTGAGTTTGAGTATTGTGCGGAATACCAGTCCATTGATAAGTCAACTCTGAGGTTCCAGCATCGTGACTAGCAGGCATAGCAATTGTTCGCAGGGTCTTGGAGTGGATGGCTGGAAGAGTGGATTGCATCCATGCGACAGGAGGATTGCTTGAGACGTATGAAACTCCATCGTTGCTAGCAAGCACAAACTGGACAGCTCCGTCATGAACATAGCCGAGATTGATAAGCGAGTTTTCGGGGTTGTTGAGAGAACTGAGGGAGTCAAGGTATTGAACCTCAATTCTTTTCCCGCCGTTCTGTCGAGCCTGAACCGTCAATTGTTGCTTGGTGGGACTGCCTTGCACAGCATACGTTGCTTCAGCAGCGCAGTCTCCATCGTCGCCATGATGATACCAGTATTCGAAATATTGTAGATGTGAAGTACCTAAGTGGTTCAATTAGCTATGCACACCAACCTCGGAAAAGGTCGTAGTGGCTTACCTGCTGGAATAACCTCCTTTGGCTGCCAATCCATCTGGTATTCGTGCTTGTAAACCAGCACCCAGTCGTAAGGTGATGCATTGACCAAACTCACATATCCGCCTGGGCCAGCCATTACATGCTGAACCCCTGCGAGGAGAGCTACCTCCAATGAGACGAGTACTTTTGAGAAACGCATATTCGTTTTTAGTCTTGGATTTTGTGTGTTGGGGAAAAGTACTATGAAGAATAACAAGGAGAAACGTTTATGAGAGGAACGAAGGGCGCATTATCGTAACGAAAGAAGAAGGTCAGTAGATATGTTACGTTGTTGAAAGGCAGAGAATGTGGAAATAAAAAGACTGGAGGGTTTGTGGGAATTTCCCCGTCATTATGTTAATTATTATGACATAGGCACTAAATAGGGACTAACTAGGGACGGGTGTCACGATAGGATGAACTATCGTAGAACTTATATACTGGCGTTGGTACTATGATGTATCCATACGTCACGAACCCCGATATATTTTCTCATTATTATGCAATAAGTCCTTGATCTGGGTGAAATACACAAATCAGTTGTAACGGAATTCGCTTTTCCATTGATGAATGTCCCATGGGTTATGTTGATGGAGCAGAGCATGAACGGCAAGAGTAAAGGAGACGAAGATGTATATATATGTGGGACTTTTTCGAGGTCACCTATGTGAATTCTCAAATTTCATAGTGGCGTATCGCATCTAGACTAATTCCACTAGATGCAACTTGGGTCATGCAAAACTAAGCGGCTTCAACTCCGCACAGAATCTCTGAATTCATAATATTGAGGGCACGTGAATTGAGGTATTCGACTAGGTCTAACATTCGGTAAACTCCCGTCGGTTGAAATTCTCGCTTCAGCAAAATATGGCTTGCGAATTTATTCTTCGGAAGCAAGTCTACCGACACTTAGGCTTGCATCAATTGTAAAATGAGACCCTTAAAGTTGTGCTGCCCAGAATTGAAGTCTACAGAACGAGATTATTGTCAGTGTGCCAAAAGAAAAGCATTCTCATATCCCTCTGAGAGATCAACAGAAGAAAGCAAATAGCTCGAGTATTACGATCTATTTGAGAGCGGCAGTCACTAGGCGATCGTCGCCTAACTTTCTATTGCGAGAACATCGAGCCTTTCGGTGGAACAAACGAGGAAGAAGCGAGTGGGATGATTAAAGCATCTTCAGGGTTTGCTGTGATACTCCGAAATATTCCTTCGAGAATTATTAGATCAGGATTGGAATATGTCCGATGTACTTTCTAAGATGTAAAAGAGTGCGTGTCATGATCATCGATCACGCAATAGACTAGCGACACTAAGCGAGATGGTTAGAATTACCCAGTCATATTCGTGGATTGCGAACTAAAAAGGCACAAGTCTCAACCCCCCTTGAAAGATCACGTTCTCTGACCCAAAAACACCGAAGTCATCCAAATGGTGGTGTTCAGACGAAAAGAATCTCGACTTCAGTGAAATGCATCTGGTTTTTTGTCTAATGAGAACTGCCACTCTGCGGAGGGAGAAAGTAGTAGCGAACAGTAACCTAAACCTTTTACTAGTGTAACTTTATTGTATCTTAAATTTGTTTGACTCATTTCATATAATGAAAATTATTAACCACAGACTCCAGAACAACAGAAGTATTGTGTCGAAAGTTTTGAGTCAATTACTTGAATTCAATCTACAATGAAGGAAGAACGGGCACTGCGAATTTTCGGTCCAGCGGAAGGCTGCTTTATAATGAAACCTAAAAATGGCGTAGCGGATAAGAATAGTCGTTATCCAGGCACAGCCTCTGTAAGTTTTACCAAGTAAACAACCCATATGTTTCAAGCGAATCAATTTGACACCTGAATCCCGCAAAAAGCGCTTCGGTAAACCAGAACCTTCAAAGCACCTCGCCCGAAAAATCGGAACACCGAGAAAGTGATCAACCGCCACTCCTCTCTCCGCCGCGGAGGTACTCGAGTAGAGGGTATTAAAATATCAAGTACTCCAGGTTCTCCTGTCTACTTGGCACATCCTTAACACAAAAACAACGACTTGTATTTTTTTTTTAGAGTTGAGAAGAACAGGAAGGCCACGAGGACACGTACATATCGGTTCAAATACTCGCTCTATCACTTACAAGTATCACGAGGCTCTTCGCGATACACGACATTTTACTGCAGGTACCTACCTACCTGCAGGTGGAAACAAGAGTTGACACCGCTCACGTGACCGTACCAAGTTCTTGTTCTTTTTGGGACATGAGTAGCACCAGGTACTCGACCTGGGACCTGGGACGGAGAATTCCAGAAATATGCTCCCACAGACAAGACCAACAATCTCGAGAGAAGACGCCGTGAGATTAAGATAGACCGCTTGCCAAAAAGGGGGAGGGGGGAAATAGAAGAAAAAGGAGGGAAAGGGATTTAAAATTATAAGCAGTTTCTTCCAAGAGATGCGGAATTGAGTGTCCCCATTCGCTTATTTTTCACGACTGACTAAGTGCGCTTCAGGCATCCCTTCTAGAAACATTTTCGAAACCCTTTCGTGATTTGTCGGCTCTTCGATTCTTAAGAATGGAGGGAGGAAAAAAACCCAAAACGCCTGTCCACTCACACCTGACCAACCTGACCTTCATTTAACCTTTTAAACTTCCCGTGACATGAAGCGAGAGGGACGACAGAGGGTGAAAACGGTGCGTTTAAAAATGGTAGGTCATGTTGCAGCCCGAATATAAACCTTATGTCCCTTACTAAAGCAAGGTACCAAAACTCTCCTATAGGGCAACGAATCAAGTTAACTTTTCCCAACTCGAGTCAAGTAACGGGCTGAGTGTAGTACCGGTACAACTTCAAAGAAAAAAAAATGTTTGTAGGCCTTCTTACCGTACTTAGCTGCACGTGGCGAATTTGTACCGGTAGTGTCCGATTTGAAAGAAGACATGCCAATTTATTTTTTTATCTGATCTTCTCTTGCCACCATTAATCTTGTCGAAAGTGAGATGACAGCGACAGAAGTCGGCGACAACCTTAAATCCCTGTCCCATAAAAATCAACTCCTACTTGAAGATTCTTGCATCATGACGACTGTTGGTCCAGTATTGGAGCCACTCTCCAACCCACAAAAACATTTACGTAAATAAAAACCACCGGAGAATATTCGCATGACCCATGCTGTACTCAAGTATAGAGCAGAACTCGAGAGAGTTTTGTCCAATTTGAACCATCTCTCCATGAAACAATTTCGATTCTCAGTAACTGTCTCACATGGTCCTGATCCCGTGACCTTTTTGATGCATACTTCAATATCGCTAAGGCGAAGCATAACTTCGTTGCAAGAAGATGAGATGAAAGAATTAGGAAAGTATGAAGGAAGCTCGACAGAAAGTCAAAACGTAAGGCGGAAAATATACTCTCGGAAAGCCTGCGCGATCGTGTTCAAACGAGCCTAGTTCAAACAGACTTGAAGTAAATCCTCAGGACCGTAAAGATGCCAACATGTACTGTAGGCTAGTGGTCGATCTTGACTCTTGAGGTCTTCCGGCGAACCGTGCATTGTGGGGAGTCGTTTGAGTGTTGCAATCATCATCGATAGTTGTATAAAGTATTCCTTCAACGAATCGAACAGACCGGTTACGATCGCTGTGAAAATTTGAAAATTTACAACTTGATTTCAAATATGGTTTAGAATGGTGTACTGAAAACTCCGAATTCCATTCCTTGAACTTAAAGACTAGTTTAGTAATAACAGAGTTGCTTCGAAGTATGATATTCGTATCCTTTTCCTGCAATTACCAAACTGCACTTTGCCTATCGACATCGGTACATGCGACCTCCTCCATCGAATTAGGATATTTATGACATACAACGTTGTAGAAGTGGTTGAAGTGGTTGGCAAAAAGTATAAATCAGAAGCGAGGGGTTGTTGGTTAATTATGGGGCTAAAAAAGGTTCAATGATTGACCAGTCGTAAAGCGAGTCCAAAATTTGGTCAATTTTGATACTCTTTACAGAAGAATCTAGAGAATAGAGTTTGAATGCGTAGATGTTAGCGACAGGGAAGAACCCGAGTAGCGAAGGTTCATTGTCGGTTGTCGGCTTCTGGAACACTATTGACAATGTGGATCACGAACGGCGCAATAGACAACAAAGCGGCAGTAGATGGTTGGTCTCTCTGTTCCAACTTGGTGTTGTATTTCCCTGGATTCGGAGCAACGGATACCGATTGCTGCCGCTTTTACAGTTAGTCGCCGACAAGGCTGATTGCCGGTGCGTCTCTATGCGGTTCCCGTTTTGAGGCTCTCTTGATCTTGGCTTAGCTAAAAATGTTTCCTGAGTTGTTGACACATGGACCAGGGGCATGGGGAGAAGAAATGGACCGTGAAAGGGTTTACCGGTAGTAGTTTAGTCGGATGAAATTGTCTTCAGTCAGTTTTATAGCATATCCTCGATAGCTACAGTAATTACTCACCATAGATGCAGCGGATATCTCTGTAAGAAAACAAAACTTTGAGGCTGTCCGTCTGAAGTCCGACACCGCCCATGAGTTTATTTTGTGGGCGCTGAGAGGTGAAGAAGGTTTTCGACCACGTTGAAGTTCAAAGTTTGTTGCGAACTGACTATTGAGACGCAACTTTAGTCAAGAAGTAGCAAGATACCGGTATCCTTAAAAAGACTAAGTTGGCACCGGTAGACTTGGTGATTCCCGGCCGATAGAAGGCGGAATCGGAAGCACTGGTGATGTTTCCATTTACATCGGTTTGAAGTTGAGATGGATGAACATGGAATCATGGAATCATGGAATCATGGGATTCATCTGGGATGAAGTTGAGCGGATAGCCTGCCGCGAAGTCGCAGACTGCTGCAGTGCAGTAGTGTAGGCTGAAAACCTGGAATTGCGGGAAGATGATGTCTGGATAGGAGGGGTGGATAGAGGGGGTTCAACAGCGTCGTATTATCTCGTACTGCATCTCCGGAATCACATCATTTTAGGTTAATGGTGATGTCAAATTTCCATGGCACAGGAATAAAAATGCGATGTTGGAAGTTCCGGTGAGGTTGAGGTCCATCGCATTGCGGCTGTAAGTAGCAGACTAGGCTCTAACAGACTAGCAGTGTTGTGGGTGTGTTGTGGGTGGACATCGGGGCAGGGAGGTAGCCTGGTAGGGAGGTAGGGCCGCAGTGCTATTGGTTGAAGTACGAGCAAACACTGCCAAACACTGCCAAACAGACAGCCCAGGCCCCAAGGACCACCTGCAGCTAATCAGCTAATCTGCGCCTGCAGACTAGTAGAAGTTGTAACCTTGGGCCTTGAGTTGGAGAGGTTTACCGGTATTCAAACGGGATAATCGCCCTCAAGTACCCAAACATGGGGATATACCTATAGCCTAGGTAGTAGGTACCTACTCGAACACGTGAATAAGATTATATGAGAGGGTACTATTGAAGCATCGAGGCACTCCGTACAGTACGGAGTACTGGCATACTGCACAATTAGCCGACTATCTCGGCCGAGGCCACCGAGAGAGTTCTCAAGAGGCAGCTTGGTAGGAAATGAAGTGAACGTTTGAGGCGCTGTCATCTGTACGAGAGGGCTTGTCTATCCTTAACCATCATCTTGGGGGGAAGTACGGAGTACTTGTTGCTGATGATGATGCTGATGCTGATGTTGATACTGATGATGATGATGATGATCGCCTGGAGTGGGCCGCTGCCAGCTCTGCCCATCGGCCCTCCCCTGCAAGTCAGTAGTAGGGAAAGAGTAGCGAAAGAGTAGCGAAAGAGTAGCGAAAGTCTTTAGTAGTGGAAAGTAGATACCACGGTCCACGGATACCACTGGTGCTATATCGGTGCTATGATAGGTATCCATGGATCCATGGTTAGCAGAGTCCTTGACCACCACCTACACCAGGTAGGTACCGCGAGCTACTATTCTCGCTTCGGGTACTCGGAACCGCTAAAACTGGTGGGATGGCCGGGTAAGGAAGGCTGGGCCGAGGGTCGCCAACTGACTCGGAGATCTCTCGGCTGTGGGGGGTTTACGCTTTGGATGACACAAGAATTGCTGCCGGAGCCCACAGACCGGACGCAAATAATAACAGGAGCGGGAGTGGCTCCCTAGTGGCTGTGGACTTTAAGTTTAGGGGATCTCTTCAGGAGGGTCCTTGTGTCCTTGAGTCCTTGACCTTCCCTTGACCTCAAGGTAGCGAGGTAGCGAGGTAGCGAGATTTTGTACTTTAGTCTTTGGGAGGGTCTACAGGAGTCAAGCCACCGCTGCTTCCTGGCCGGTGCGTGGGGCGACGGTGGGGGTTAACGTTCTGGCTCTCCGAGTTCCAGGCTCGTACCGGAGCTATTCGAGTGAGGATGGCTGCGTGAAACGACCATCCCAAGGAGTATAGGCGTAAAGAAGACTTTTTCCTGGAGTCAGTTCTGACACTCGAATCAGTCAATGTGCCAGGGGAAGGACACGAGAGGAGCCTCTTGAACCCTCTTCTCCATCTTCATCGTCAGGTCTCCATAATGTATCCAGTTATTGGGGACGCCTGAAAAGAAACAAATACGGACCTTCTCCCCCCTTCATCGCCTCCTAAAGAATCAGTTACAAACACAAACACAAACACAAACACAAACACAAACACAAACAGAATCACAATCACAATCACAATCAGAATCACAATCACATTAAATCACATTACACCTCCCACATTATACCTTCCACATCATCACCTCCACCACCTCCACCACATCCAGATTCATCACATTCCCATAGCCCACATCTCCCATCATATCCATCACAAAGTCCTCGGTACCGCTCCTAGTACCGTTCCCTAGTACTACTGCTGCTGCAACCCATCGCCGCTCATCATACCATCGAGCCAACGAGAACCCAACAGCCGCCTGTGAGAGCCTGCAAGCGAAAGCACTGTCCTACCATCTTCTCATCCACTTCATTGGGCCTGTCTTACAGCCTTCCATCCATTCTCCGGGAATACGCCTCGCCACTTGGCTCTTACCATCCCTCCCCCGCAACCTGCAACCCGCCATCATGTTCGCCCTCCACGAGACTGAGCTGCCTCTTTTGTCCTTTAAATACTGTACCAGTAGCCTGAATCTTCTTCCTCTCTTTGCTCAAAACCCCTCTATCTTATCGTCTATCGCTACCAGTATGGGTGGTGTCAACGGATCTCCTGCTCAAAGCAGTACTACTGTCCCGCAGGCCCTCGAGATTGCCAGGGATAGCGAGGAAGGAGCTCGAGACCCCACCGTCGTCAACGTACTCGAGACTGCCCTAGCATCTATCTGGTCCAAGATTGAAGCTCGCCCATCCAGCTATGTTATGACCCGCGACGAATTCGCCGTCTTCAATTACTTTCAACATCGCTTCGAAGGTCAACAGGCTGCTACCGACGCACGAAAGCGTTACTGGGACAACTTGAGCGTTGCCAATAATGGTGCTTAGAGTTTGCCAATATCTCTATATTGTCCAATTTTAACCATTCGCTTCACCTCCTCCTCCACCACCCACCACCCACTTCCCTCTACCTTCAATCATAGCTCGAAATGGCATCCAAAATACATAGCCAGAGCACGAAACCACGAGAAATGGAAAATTACATCACGCCATTGCCCTCGTACACCAAGGAAGAAGCCCCCGTCAGCCATCTGCACACCACGGCCCCCCAAGGAAAAAGTCCCGGGAACTGCAAACTATCCGCTTCAACTCTTGCTGGATGTTTTGTAGCCCTATTATGGGTCTTTGGCGGCTGCTACGTCTTTGGGAATTCACAACGAACAGACCCGTTGCCATTTGCAAGCTACAATCTTGTCAAGAATGCAGTTCACGCAGTCATCGCCGCGCCAACTTCCGCGGTTTTGGAGTGCTTCCAGATCTATCCACCTGTGCTATTTCCCGCTGGCGCAAATAGTAGTACCATTTCAAATGATGGATCAATAAACACACACACCATACCTCTCATTGATACGAGAAGTAGTACTTGTCAAGTTCTTCTCATGGATCATTCTTTTGGAAATTCTTACGGCATACCGTTTGTTGGTAAGTTGCCAAGCCTTTACTTGTACTAGTATAATTTTAACATTCAACCAGGAAATTATACACCTCCTGATTGCAAGTTTAATCGTGTCGCCATGAATTTCTCAGTCAAATCATCTGGCCGACAATACGATAGACTCGCATTGATGTATTTCAATGATACAGAAGTTTGGAGGACGTCCACAGCGGAGCCTACTGTGAATGGGATCCATTGGGAATATATAAAGGACATGACGGAATACTTGTACTTCTGGAACTCTCCCCAAACTCTGATTTTCGACCTTGGGAATCTAATTAATAATATATATACTGGCCCTTTCAACACAACCTTGACCGCTACATTCTACACAAGTGAAGAAATTGTCTCGCCTGCATCCTTAATCGTACCAATATCGACGAGAAAGGGCTCTGCTAAATCTGCGAGCCTTTTCACAGTCCCTGGTGAGAATGCTACCAACACCATAAATTTTCCCCAAAATGCAAATCGAGCAGTCTTCTCCATCTCTGCCTGCGGACAATCGACAGAAGAGTTCTGGTGGGGAAACGTGTTACAATCAAACATTAATACTTTTGAGCCATACGCTGGAACCTTATATGGATACTCGACATTCCGTGAAGTGCAAGTCTTGATTGATGGCCAACTCGCTGGAGTACAGTGGCCTTTCCCCGTCATATTTACCGGTGGTGTTGTTCCTGGTTTGTGGAGACCAATCGTCGGAATTGATGCTTTCGATCTTAGAGAGCACGAAATCGACATCACTCCTTGGCTACCAATACTTTCAGACGGGCAGCAGCACACTTTTGAGATTCGGGTAGCTGGTATAGAGGATGACGGCAAAGAAAGTGGAACCCTCACTGAAACCGTGGGCGCGTCCTGGTATGTGACGGGCAAGATATTCGTCTGGCAGGATTCAGAGTCATCCATCACTACAGGTCCAGCCCCAACAGTGTCGACTCCTGCGCCTTTAATCAGCATATCTCAAATATTGACACGAAACGCTACGGGAGCCAACGAAACCCTCACCTATACTACCGACGTCAAACGTACCCTCTCCATTTCGTCGCTTATCAAGACAGAAACGGGTGGTGAGAGACAAGTAACCTGGACACAAAACCTCACTTTTTCCAATTACGGAAAATACACCCTCTTCGGCGCAATTCAAGTGAGCAAACAACTCACAACCGGCATCGACGAATCAACCGGCGGCGTATACTACAAATCCACCTACTCCTATCCCTTATTCGCCAATACATCCTACCTCGTCCAATCATCAGGAAACTTCACCCTAGATGCGGTCCTCGACCTCGGACTCAAACTAGCATATGAAGGCTCCCCAGTCTTCCCCACTGGTCTCCAACCCTTCCGCCAGATTCGGGAATCCCGAGGTCTCGTTCCTTCGTTGGTAGGAACTTGTCTGGATACGCGCCAGAATGGGACGGCTCATTATTTTGGGTCGCCGTCTGCGGGGATGAGTAGTGGGTTTGGGAGGACGGCGCAGGAGTTTAGATTTAGTGGGTTGAGTACGGAGGAGAAGGAGCTTTATTATCGGAATGTTGAGGCGGTGAATGCTACTATTGTTAGGGATGTGGAGCGTCTTGTGGGCAAGGAGGTTGGGAGGCATTCTGTGCCTGTTGAGGCGTTTAGAAAGGGGGAGGTGATGATGGGTGTTGTCAGTGCGAAGGAGGCGATTGGGAGGGGACCGGGGAAGATGGTGGATGTTTTGGTTCAGGATGGGAATTAGGTGTTGATTATTTTCTTGGGGGAGTCGTTTTTGCTGGCTGCTGTTATTTTTGAGGACCACAGGGTGCTGCAGTCATTTGTGACTGTTGTTCTGAGGCACTTTACCTTTTAGTACTTATTCTAGGGGTTTTAGAATAATAAAAATTATATCGCATCGGATGTTCAAAATTTCCGGAATAACTTGCAAGGTATATTATTTGAGCGTACGCGAAACAGCTAGATCTAATCAACTGCAACATAACAACTTTAAGTTATTGGCCTGACCCTTTGACGAGAGCCGTTACAAAGACCTGGCAGTAATAGAAGGTTTGGATGAACGCATATGGTTATTCTAGAAATCCTGAACTTCTTACGAGTTGAGATTATTTTAGACTAGACAGTTGGAGGTACAGTACGGAAGAATTCCTCACCTACGGGTTTTTTAGGAGACATGACGATTTCTTTCCCAGTAACAAACATAAGGATAATTAAAAACTTCACACATCCAAGTTCATCCGGTCTTATTCCCTCAATATCTCATAGATAACCCCTCATACTGAAGTGTTTCCCCCGTTGACGGGAACGCAACGCAACGCGTCTACATATTCCTCCCCCTCAAAAAGGGAGTGAGTGGTTATATCCTATTATGAATGAAATAACTCCTTCACTTTTAGTATGAAAATGAAACAAACCCTCGTTGTAACTTCTAGATTACCATGCCAAATCACCATGTGTTTCTTAAACACTACCGTAACGATATACACCATCCATTCCCCATAGGATCTTATGTTTCTCGATCTCGATGTCAGTTCCTGTCGAGATTTCCAGCGACTTACATTATTACAAATACAGAGATGGGAAGATAAGCGATTTCAGCTATAGCTAGCCAGGAAGGGTCCCCAGTCAATACAATATGAACGATTCCAGGTCTTCAAAGTATCCATAAAGTAGCTCTTTCGAAAGAAACCCCCGGTAGTTGACTCAGAAAGAGATGAACAAGTAAAATCACCTTATTGAACCTTTACACTGATTATGTCGCTCGGTATAAGTAGGACCCAGGTCCTACTTCTACTTCAGCAAAGTCCTTCACATTTCTAACATTTCTATCAAGAAAAGCCACGATCCATTGGAGACTGTCGTGATGATTCCGAATATATCTACCAACCAGGCTCGGACTAAAGCTTCGGTCGACTTGCCTTGGAATATCGTGTTTACGGCACAAAATTTGGACTTGGGAACTCACTCTCTTACATGGTCTACCGAACATTAAATCGGATTTCCGCAGATTCTTGTCCGAGAAATGGTACGGGCGAGGGATGTCATGACTACGACATGGGATGTAATCAAGTAGGGAAAACACTCGCGTGCTTAGACGTGGAGTTGTAAAGCTGGTCAGAGACAGGAAAAATTGGTTGATGAGATTTGTTGCAGTGCTTGTTGCACGCGTGAGGGTTCTATTGAATGGAGCTGCTGCTTGGTTGAAAATATAATCAAGAGAGAACGCAGAAGGAGAAGGTCGCCTAGAATATCCATGTATAGAGGCGGAATTTGCGGAAAGCGTCAGTTGATAGATATTACACGCCCTCTGCTGACAGTTGGAAGTTTTGGAATTGAGATCAACCTCACATGGTCATGGTTGGGAATATATCTAGACATTGGAAGCGTGATTTCGTAGTTTCGAAAATTCATTCCTCCATAATTCTCATTGTCATACATTGAGTTCGTGTACCAGTTCACCAAGTATGCATCTTAACAAAAACTCCAATCTTTGTAATAGGTGGTGTGATTCAATGCTGATATTTCACTCGCATCCCATAATGCTAAGCCCATCCTTTATCTGACGTAGCCATCGCACCTTGCAAAATGAACACCATGCCCCATTGTGAATCCCATTCGCGCAAAAGAAAATTGAAGAACCCATCTATGATCTTGGCTTCTCCTTCTTCTCTTTCCACAAAGCAGACAGACCGACACCAGAGACCTTGACGACCTTGAATCGGACACCGGGAATATCTCCCTTGGCCTTTCCCTTACGACCGAAACCAGCGAGGAGGACCTCGTCGTTCTCGTCTACGAAGTTGAGACAACCGTCATTTGGTACTGTGAAAAGAATATAATTAGCCTCGATCCTTCCATATGTCCACGTATCCATGTATCCATAGATGCGCCCCCATCGGTACATTCATGCCATAGCATCCGCCAATTCACTGGTTCCAAGCAGCACATTCCTCCCATGTACTCATTGTTCGCAAATGAAATCCAAAACCTACCGAATGCGGTGACCTTCTTTCCGTTCTTGATCAATTGAACTCTGACACACTTTCGGATAGCGGAGTTGGGTTGTTTGGCTTCGACACCGACTTTCTCGAGAACGATACCCTTGGCGTGGGAAGAACCTCCGAATGGCGAGGACTTAAAGGCTGTGCCGAGCGCACGCTTCTTGTATGAAAGATCGGCCCATCTGTGAATGGCATCAGCATTACCGCTTCTGACAACGTCTAAGTGGCGTCCTTTCGTTACCTTTGCTCTCTTCTGTGGTTCTGTAGCTTTCTAGCCGAGTTTAATCCACGTGGCTTTCCTTTTCCCATGTTGGCTATGGCTTCAAGTCAGTATATATATCTGGCATGGAGGTTGGTGGTGGTTGAAGTCCATCGAAAAACAGCGGAGAGTGTCGCACGAACGCGCAATTTTCCCGATAATTTCGAATCTGATGTCGGATCGGTGCAAAAGTGATGGGAAGGGGGTAATAGGAGATTATTTACCGGTTTATGGCGTTATGGGTTGCTGTGTGTGTTGGTTGTCGTAAAAGTTGATGCGTCGTGAAATCGAGAGCTTCTTCAAAATTGCCTGTGGTGGGCAGATATTCGCTTGACGGGCGCCGCCCCGCACGTGTGCGGACACACGTGATCCCCGGGTCTGCTCCAATCTGATTGTCCTAAACTTGTTGAAATAATAATTCTCCCGGTATTTGACACAGTTTCGACGATTATTCCAAGTAAATAGGATAGTCAAACAGATTTTCCTGTCTATTTGGCACAATTCGGATGTATAGGAAAGCTTCTCGCGTTGTTTGACTGCCCAGGTTGACTGACAGTGCCGCTTTCCACGATGGGAGCCATCGGTCAATGATTTGGCCGACAGTTCAACTTCCCGAGGTCGTGTCGACGCGCCAATCGCAACCTTAATCACAGCTTACATTCTTGCGCCGCAGGCAATCAACAAAGGAAACTAATATGTAGCAATGTCTCAGCTAGATCTATCGCCCAAGGCTAAGCCTAAGCCAATAAGAGAACCCCATCCGACTCTCTTTCTCGGTCCTCCTTCACAAAATGCCTCTCATGTTTCCCTTCCAGGTCTTCCGTCGACAATTCCTCCTGTTATCACTTCCCCCGTCACCTTGAATTCCACACGCTCTCCGATGGCTCAACGTACACGAGGGATAGAAACACCTGCTGATGCCATAGCGGGACCTTCAATACCACGTACCACACTTCCTAGACAACAGCAGGAATCAGAGGGGAAGAAGCAGGCCGATAGAACGGATGCGTTATGGGCAGAGATGCAAGGGACCTTGGAGGAGGTGGAGCTCAGTGCTGTTAATGGAACACATGTTTTTGGACCTGAGCATGGAAAGGCGCTGGATGAATTGAGGTCGGCGCAAATTGGCCTGGCACAAGCTTGGGCTAGGAGTGAGGCAGATGAAGTCGTAGAAAGCGGTGACAAGGAAAGCAAAGGAAAGTTTACATTTGGAAGCGAAGGGAAAAGTACTCTTGATACAATGGGCAGTATCACTGCTGGAAGCTTACGACCTGGAAGTAGCAGTGGAGGTGGGGGTGCAGAGAAGATGGGTAGTAAGTTGGAGGAAGAGACGGAAGCCGATATAATCTTGGCTCGCAGAAGAAGAGAAGCAAACGACCGGTATTTTCAAAGAGTCAATGCTGGAGTTTTGGATGTTGTTGCTAAGCTCGAAGAGGTCGCCGGAGCCATGAGGGCTGTAGAGCAGGAAAGTCGAGATATTTGGGGAGAAACCGACTCAGCGGGGACGAGTATTCATGGTTAAACGATGTTTACCCAATTTTTATTGCATTAGCGAAGGCGTTGGGGAGTGCTAGGTTCTTTACACGAGTACAGGACTTTCGGATTCATTGCCATAGAATATTGAATAGCTTTCCTGAACCACGTCCATATATCGTACAGCGACCCTCGCCCGCCCTGGATAGTAATACTATTCCATGCCCCTCATACCTTCTTTATCTTGTAGAGTTCGTGTATTGCTCCGCCGTGGACATCATTAGATGCTTTCCCGTCGTATGCCTGAACTAAAGTACACCTGGTATCATCACGCCCAAAACGCCCCGAAGCTTCCTGTGGTTGCTTCAATTACCGATGAAGATAGACACCTGTAATTTTTAGACGAATTCAAATTATAGTAGCATGATTACTTACAGCCATGATGACACAGCACATGCTAATATATGGACTCAATCGTTCTCCTATCCTGGCGCATTTCCAAAAGACACCAGTGAACGCCCTATGCTTCCCATTAGTGCCATTTTCCGCATATAGGCTCGTGACCCAAAAGAAAAGCATACCCATCCTTATTTCTATCCATGAAACCCGGAAATAGCTGGTGGAAGTATGCGCTGGTGCAGATCATCAGGAGGAGCACCAGTAGTGCAGACTGGAAATTGAAGAGCGCAGACTGGCAGAAGTCAGTAAAGTATCCTTATCAGACTGGTGAATGAATCGCGGCTTTTTCTCACTCCAACTCATGGCCGCCGAGGGATTCTACGTACCATCTTTTCAAAAGTACCACAATTCTCTGACGTTGCGACTGTAACTGCCTGTTCACACCAACCTCAACTGGAGTCTGTCCAGTACGGAATAACAAAGCCCATTCGCATCAAAGTTTCGCCGATATCACCCACATCCGCTGTTTATCCGACACCTTCCGTCATGGAGAACCCCCGGGCCTAGGTACTCAAGTACATTCAATCTCAAGGCGGATGTTGTCGGCCTCAATCGCAACGTCGAAGCAGCGCATCAAAACCGTCGCAGCGCTCAAGGCCTTCACAACTCTCGATACAATACCATCAGAAACAGAATTGGATATCTATCCCGGAATAGAGGTGTTCGATTTAGCAGAAACAACATGGAACCTCGTGCACGTATTGGCAAGAATCGGGGTCAACAAAACTTCTCTGATCAAGATCGTAAGGACAATGCGCCGCACACTTTGAAGGTCCAGCTGTCTAACAGGGTCTTAGTTAATCACTTCTTGTTCGCTTTCGGTGATGTCCCTCAATCCCTTGATGGCACCCGCAAGGTCTTCGATGAAATCATGACCGACTTCATCACCGAGATCTGCTTCGAATCTGCGCGCTCCGCTCAACTCGCCGGTCGTCAAAAGGTCAAGTTGGACGACGTCAAATTTGCTTGCCGCAAGAATCCAGCTTACCTCGGAAAGATTGAGGAGTCGATCGACAAGAAGGCCGAAATTGATCGTGCTAAGAAGCTGGTAGATGTCAACGACGACAAAATCATCAAGTCCGGTGTCAAGGCATTGGAGGAGGAGCTTGGTGATGCTGATGACGACGCTGACACAAACACCGTTGGAAGCAAGAGTGGCGCGGGGAAATGAAAGTCGGACGTGAAACTATTTCCTTTTTCAATGCATTGGATGGCGTCTTGGAGTCAATATACCCGGCGAAAGCCTGCTTTACATACTGAACGTACCGTCATTTCGGCAATTGCTTTCGTCAATCACTAGGGAGTGTACTTGACCGTTTGTTTCTTTGGGTTCTCAACTGTCACGACGGTCAAGATTTGACAACAAAAATCCAATGCTCATTTCTCGATATCTCCTCGTTGCTACATATGTACGTTTGGATTCTTAAGTTGGTCGTGTCCACTTTTCGCCTTGGAAGTTGCTCGCGATAGACCCAATTTTGCCTGTTGATACAGATAAGCTACAAAAAGGGCTTACTTTTAAATAAGTGTCACTCAAATAGGAAATCGCAAACCCAAAAATCGAAACGTATATATGTAGCAGCGAGGGGATATACTTGTACTTTACGCTCTTATCTGGCGCGGAAAAGGTGAGGAAATTCAATAATTTGAGAAAATGCAGTCCAGTTTATCATGTTGAGTCCCTCGTCAATTCTCATTCCTTATTTCACTTTTACATGCCTTTGAATCATCTTTATCAAGTCCCTCACCCTCTCCTTTCCACCTCACCCGAAAGGCCCCCTTGAGGGCCCTGGATGCGATGCGATTGTGATTAAAGAGAGATATGGGCAAGTTGCAGGTTCTGATCATTCTTCCCACAGCCTCAATAATAATATATTCACTCGTGAAACGCTCAAATATAGCGATGTCTCATACTGTATCTTTAGCCCTGTTTCCTACACACGTTTTGTGTCAGACCACATAAATACTTCTTAGCTAGCTACCTCGCCTGGCAAAAATCAAGAACCATTCAACGTCAAAGCAGTTGTTCCTCATCTTGTAGCGGCGGGCATAACTTCACTGAACGACCGCATTCTTCAAATGGAAATGTCGCTTCCTCGTCTCAGCCTACAGCTAATAATGTCAGAAATGTCGTTATAACCATGCCGCCATTACGACCTCTTACCAGTATCTCTAGGTTCGGAACCCCGCCCGAACCCCGAGGCCTTTAACTCTTATATGTGTACGAAATAATGCTCCAAGTCAACTTCCTTGATACTCAAACTCAAGGAATCCAAGCAACTTAAGCAACTCGATGCCCCCTTAATGTGACACTGCGGCCTGCAAAGAGGTTGTGAGGGAACACCAGATTCCATGTTTCGGCTCACATCCCAGATGCTGGCGGAAGCAGAGCTCCCCATATCCCACAGGGCTTCCAGGCACCCTTTGCTGCCCTACCAAGAGCTGCAAGCTCAAGGCTCCCGATCATCATATGAAGTCTCCTACGAAGACGATGTAGACGACGAGGATCATGACAAAGAATGTGCTTAAGGGGGTACATAGGGAGTCTTCGACTCGTCTACTAATTCTCTCACTCGGTATAGCAACTACGAAGATGCATAGGAACCTCAAATACGAGCCCATGAACGTCAAATGGAAGGATATGGACGTCGGCTGGAAAAATATGACCGTCCAATATAAGAGTAGTACCATCAGTGGACGTAGACTTCAGCTATTCGAGTACTCCCAATATGGGCCATATATCAACTCCTACTTTATCCCTATCTGATACGTTACAATACCTTGAAAGATTCTTCAAAGATTATTCTAATTCAAACCAATGTGCAAGCTGTTATTATTTTTATGATAGCATTTGTTCGCCTAACTTTATCCAGTCCATTTGTTCATCTGAAGTTTTAGTCTCAGGGAAAAGGATACAAAGGTCTCCAGATAGCGAGAGAAGGGATACTTAGAACTCCACTTTTGAGAGATATGTTATTCTAAGGACAAAAAGATAAATACAACATCAACACCAACCATTGAAAAATCTGGAAACATGTCATTAGTGAAGTTCACCCTAGATTTATGTTCAATTCCTTTCTCTGCTTGTGAGAGGTGGGGACGCATTCCGAACTACTTCAAAGGTGTGGATTTATTCATGACTGGTCTACTCTCTGTGCCACAACACAACATTTCTTCTGTTGGAAGCCATTGGGTGGTCAAACACATGTTCTTATTATTACGTACAAACTCTATGTTCAATCACAAGCAAAAAGGCATACTCCGTAAAGTCCACTCAACAGGTAGGTTAGTTCCACGCAAAGCTAACTTGGAATGAGGCCTTCGTCATCACATAAGGGGAGGACGGCTTGTGAGTTGGTTTTCAACCTAACTTGGATAACCCCACTTGACAAAACTACATGATTTTTTATGCCAACCACCACTATTCTACTGTTTTTGAAGGTGGATTGTGAAGGTGAATCCTAAATAATCCCCCAGTAAGTAAAAACGACTGTGGGGCTGCTGTTTGACCAATTAGAACGCACAGAAGAGACCTAAGCGAGGAAACGCGTGCTCTAGCTGCTACAGAAAGCTACACTACTGAGGATTCTACGACGTAAACTTCAGTTAGTGAGCCTTTCGTCATATTGAATTTCCCAGTCCCACTGTGTTGGGCATACAACATTCTGTCGTTTATGGACACCCATCACAACTTTCATTCAGCATTCTCCTTCGCTCCGCTCTGATATTGATATTAGGATCGCATCATGTCAACGCCGCTAACCAACCCTCCAGAACCTCAGCCCTCTTCCGCACTATCCAGCACACTTTTGAGATCCACGGGAGGAGGTAACCTTAGTGCACCCTCAGATCTTGACAAGAACGCCAAGGTATCAGAATCCTCAATCCTGGATCCAGAAGCCTTCTGTCGACTATCAATGAGTTCAATCTCATCATGCGGTCTTGCGCAAATATATTCAAACTTTCAGTACCCAGCGCCTTCTAGATCTCAAAGATTCAAGACATCGTGTCGACATTTCTGACACCGTAACTATGGATTGTTCCTTGTGGTCATTTCTCAGTTGTTGGCGCTTTGATGAATGCTGCAACTCGACTGTTGGAATTGAAGGGAGAGGGAATGAGTCCTTTGCAAGTTCTGTTTGCGAGACAGACTTTGACGATGGCTCTTTGTTGTCTTTGGATGTGGTGGATATACCCGATTTTCCACTGGGTGCGTCAGAAATTCGATGGCTATTGTTTGGTCGCGGAATTTCTCGGTTTGTTGGAATTCATGCAATTTGTTATAAGTTGGGTTTTCCATATACCGAGAATGGTTTCTTGTAATGGTCTGTGACAGTCAAAATTGAGATTCTCCTATGCGTCCTTAAATCGACCTTGACTGTTTCATACACTTATCGCTCAAGTGTGCAAAGAGCAATGGCCGTTAGTTTCTTGTCTTAATATCAGAGGCACAGCTAACGCAACCCAGACTCAATTCTCTATCTTCTAGTAGCCGAAGCAATTGTCATAACTTTACTCGGGCCAACAGTCGCTGCCTACGGATGCTACCTCTTCCTCAAAGAGCCCTTCCCTCATTCAGCACAATACGCTTCACTTGTCTCCCTCCTTGGAGTTGTCTTGATCGCACGCCCAACATCATTCTTCCCAACCGACGAAGATCTCGCATCTATGTCATCGCCAGCCAATACAACAACCAACGCAACATAAACATCCTCAGGCCACGAAAGCAACTTTCCCATTCTCACTTCCGCTGAAAGACTCTCAGCAGTGGAAAAGGGCACTCATCGGGGTATTGGGTGGCGCCGGTGCCATAATCACAGTTTGCCGGATAGGCCAACGAGCCCACCCCCTCCTATCAATAAACTACCTCGCAGTCAGCTGCATCATAATCTCCACCATCAGTCTGCTAGCACCAGTCCCAGGTACACCTTCTTTTCAACTTCCCGCTTCGTTTCGACAATGGTATTTGTTAATTTTTGTCGGCATTTGTGGCTTTGTAATGCAACTTTTCCTCACTAAAGGCCTAGCTATGGGTGGGAGAGGAGAAGTAGGAAGAGCGACAAACATGTTGTATACAAATATGCTTTTTGCACTGGCGCTCGATCGCGTGTTTGGGCTTACGCCTCAATGGTGGAGTTTGGGTGGGAGTGGGATGATTCTTGGGAGTGCTATTTACATTGCAACACAGAAGGGAGGGGTGATTGAGGAAAGCGAAATGAGCAATAGAAAGAAGGATTAGATGACGAGATTGCTGGTATAAGATTAGAGAGAGGTTTTGGGACGGAAGAGGAAGGTATGGCGTTTTTGAATGAAGCTGGGTGTGAGGGAACTGTGCGTGGTTTTGCGATTGGTAGAAGAGATTGAAGTGCATAGTCCTTTGGGTGGTATATTGGTTATCGCCTCCTCTGTCTATTTCAACAGTCCATCTTAGGAGTGCACTAGAATAGAGAGAGAGAGAGACGTTTGAATTTGGTTGAAAAGACAAAAGTGGATTTTCTCTTACCATTAAGAAACTTGTTTCCAATTGTCAAAATATGCGGTAAACATAGATAGTATGTAGTGAATTAAGAAAACATGTAGTGAATAGGGATAACATAGGGTGGGTGAATTATGATGGTATATAGTAAGTATAGTAAGATAAAGTGATATATAATGAATTAAGCCTGTGTCTAATAGTGAATTGACAAGATAGATAGTGAATGAGGATACTTCTATATAGTGAATTGAGATAGTAAATAGTGGATAACTTAATGAGCTTGAATAGTAAATCAAGATCCTAGATTTAGTGAATGGAAATGATGGAAAGTGAATTAAGGTGCTAAATAGTGAATGTAGAGTACATTTAGTGAAGTAATGTACTATATGCTGAATTAAGTGGCTTAGTGAGCTTGATTGGTGAATTGTAAATTGTGGTCAGGGAAACACATGTAGGGATAGGGTGTTAGGGGTGAATTCTAGGGGTTTTTAATAGAGGTGAATAGGGGCAGGTTAGGGTGGTACGTAGTGAATTAAGGGAGTGAATAGTGAATTAGAATGATGTATAGTGAATTAGTAGGATAGTAATAAAGAAGTAGTGAATATATAGACATATAGGGATAGGGTGTTATGAGTGAATTCTAGGGTTTTTTGATATAGGTGAATTGGGGCAGGTTGGGGTGGTATATAGTGAATTAACGGAGTGAATATTGAATTAGAATGAAGTATGGTGAATTGAGACGTAACTTAGTGAATTGGGGTGGTATATAGTGAATTAGTAGGGTAGTAATAAATGGGTAGTGAATTTATAGAGTAGGGTTTTTTGATATAGGTGAATAGGGGCAGGTTTGGGTGGTACATAGTGAATTAAGGGAGTGAATAGTGAATTGGGGTGGTACGTAGTGAATTAAGGGAGTGAATAGTGAATTAGAATGATGTATAGTGAATTGAGACGCAACTTAGTGAATTAGTAGGGTACATAGTGAATTAAGGGAGTAAATAGTGAATTAAGAGAGTCAATAGTGAATTAGAATAATATATGGTGAATTAAGAAGAAACTTAGTGAATTGGGGTGATATATAGTGAATTAATAGGATAATAATAAAGAAGTAGTGAATTTACAGAGTAGATACTATAGTAAACAACAACAGATTAGGCTAAACTAAAATAATACAGGGTAGATCAAACATATTTCAGCAACCTGTCTTACAGTAGCTACTGTAAGTACTCTTCTACCTTAGCTACCTATTATAAGCCAGCCACTAGGCGAAACGCGCCATCTCTTATCTTAGCAGGTTAGCACCTTACAAATTTGTGTCCCAAATCTTTCCTTACACCAAAAGTACGCTCGCTATAAGAATCTTTATCCTCAGTTATTACCTTAAAAAATCCGGCCCAGCCCCGACTATATCCCTGTATCGAGGTTTGACTTGACTATAGGTAGATTCTAACCGAAGCCAGGACCTCTCTATATCCACAAGACGCTCTTTAGAAAAGGAACTTCTTTTTAAAGGGCTATATTACCCTTTTATTTAGTAGAGATAGATACTTACCAAAGAAGAGAGAAAGAGAGGGGGGGGGGGCGTCAAAGATCCCCATCGTACTTAGCGCTCGTCTGTCTGTTACTTCTATCTCTAAAACAGAATAAGTAGCGAGGAAAACAACAACAAGAACACAACACAACCCAACCAGAGACGCCAAAAATCAAGGCAGGAGGGAGGAAAAGTAAGAGAGAGAGAGATCTAGGTATTCATTCATTCTACGTGTCTAACTAACCCCTTATCCCCCCTTCGGAAATCTCTAGCGCCTAGTTTAGAAAGCTGGAGAGCATCGTAACACCATGTGATGTGACTTAAGCTTACAGTAGCTCATTAAACAAAGAGCCAGCCAGTCCTAACCAAAGATACACCCACGTATAAGTACGACGTCTTCGCCTCTTCCCCTTACCTACCTCTTTCAACCCCCCCGTATGAAAAGAACACCTAGAACTAGAATATCGGAGAATCGGAAGATCCTACGTAAAACGAAAAAAACATTCCCAATGATGACTTGCAGTCTAAATCCAAAACGAAATGAAATAATGGAATCAAGGAGCCAACGAATTCTGATACCAATATTCACGCCCGACAATCACATAAGCAAAGCACGAGTATGACCTACAGTACCATCTGAGATTCTCAATGAGATATATATAAAAAACAATTTCTTTTGATTGATTTGATTGTAGCTCCAACTCGTTAACCCCTCCATCCCCACAGCAAGGAGACAAAAGAAGGAATCCCAACCCCGTTAATGCCGAAGGAAAACGATAGGAAAAAAAAAAAAGACAGGGCGATTGATACTCATCTAATTAGGTAAAAAGCTAACTCACTACGTATGAAATTTCCCTATCATAAACAAAAAAACTCCCCCACTCCTCCCCCATTCGCACGCTAAAAAGAAGAAAGACAAGGCCCTCCATTCCCAATCTGCGCCCCAAATATGCCAACGATAAACACAAAACAAAAGAAACATGATGAAGCGAGTAATTCCAGGAGCCCGGTTCCAGGTGATGGTAGCTCCGTTCCCCCATCCCATCTATATATCTAGAGGAGAAAAAACGAACAGACAACAAAGCAAGAAAAGCGAGAAAGAGGTAAGGGAAAAGAATAGATACAGGAACAAAAACAGAAGATAAGTTTCTGCCCCCAAAAGATATGTATCATTTTGAGCCTAGGGTCAAAAAGAAGAGGCTTCTCTCTCTTTCCAATTTTTGCCTGGTTCCAACCCCATCAATTCCAAATTCATGCGCCTCTACATAACAAAAAAACAAACACAACAGCACAATTTTTCTTCCCAATCTATACTACAATATGTGCGTCCTCCACAAGGCGATCGGATGGGTATCTATGGAAAAAGCAGGCGGGCAAGACGGAAAACCTCAGATGCAAGATGCAAAACAAAAAAAAAAAAGACAAATGAGATATGGATGTGGCCTATTGTAGACATGCCCAATGTCCAGCCCTCTCCGATTCAGTGATGAAGGACGGATCTTCAAGCCTACCAACGTATGCCGAGGCCGACCAAGAATTTCATCCAATGAAGGCTTCGGCTCTGGTCAATAACTCCCAGCTTAAAGTCTCAAATTCAAGACACAGTGCTCGCCTCAGTTTGCTCTTCCGCGTTTGGATTGACCAAGTAGGCCAATGGAGCCCAGACCCTCCAGTGCAGGATGCCCATATGGGCGATTCTTGTTGCAACTTCATCGATTTCTGCCTTGGCACCAGTGGTTTGTGTTTGTGAAATTCCAGGACCTGATTTGGGTCCAACCGCGGCATCGAAGATTTGTACGCTCGTCAATAGTGTGTATGCCGTCACAAGCTTCTGAAGAACCGGAAATAGTTGAGACAAAACACGTTGCTCTGCCTCCTGGTAATATCGCGAGCTAGGGTTCGAGATGTGGAATGCTAGATGTGACTCAAACTGTGGTAGCCGCGTGAGTGATGTATTTGTCAGGCGCAGAATTTCTAGTGCCAATGCGGGATGTAGAGCGGTCCACTTATCGGATGTGGTTACAGATGCAAGTATTGCCTGGAGAGAAGTACGAGCTTGGATCGAGGTATCGGAAATAGGTAATGAGAGATAAAATGGCGTAGGGATTTGCATGTTGTTATCGGATGCAACAGAAGCAGGTGAAGATTTTGGACTGGAGCCAGCGGAGGACATCGCCATATCGTCTTCCACGTTAGGGATCCAGATCTGTCGACCTGTCAATGTGCGAATGAAATGGCCACGTTCCTGGGCTGCAAGTTTCGTTCGAGATGTAAAGTGGTCTGGTGATGGTATTGTAGGTGACGAAAGCATAGTATTGTCTGCAGGAGACGTAGGTCGGAAGAAAGGAGATGAAGTCGCAGACATATTAGGAGTATCCTCCCTCGCGATTCTGGCTTCTTGTCGGTTTTGCGTCTCCAAGCCTCGGTACATGAACATGCAGATTTCAAAATTGATCAAATCTTGCATGTCAGCTCGAAACTTGACCATACGATCTTCGTCGAAAGCAAAGGTCTGTGGTATAGGCTCTCCTCGTGATGGTAATGTGAGAGCCACGAGCGCCTTCATGAAATTCCAGGTTGGAACCTGTGATTGCATAGAGGAGTCCAAGGGAACAACGTCCGGTAAAGAGCTTGCACGTCCATACCAAGCGTGCGATTCAGCCAGTTCAAGCTTTCGCATAGCAATCTTCTTCATGAAATACTTCTGCTCAAAATGAACAGTATCCTCGATCAAGAGAGGACGTAGGCAACGGATTTGGTGATTTGCAACATCCTATAGGAACATTAGTACGAACTTTGGTGAAGTCATCATTCTTTGCTCACAAGCTTCATGGCTTCCAATACACCAAGCAAATTCTGCATGCCGGCCACTAGCAATGTCACATCACCATTACGATCGCCGTTGCTGAGCTGCGTAACCATTTCATCAACCCAATCATCTCTCATCGGAGCACAATGACACTTGAGAAGCTGCGAAAGCCATGTAGCCAGCTTCACGAGATCCGCAACCCCCATCCGGAACTGTTGCATTAGCAATTCAACATTGAATGTTTCCTCAACTGATGCACGATCACGCTGAGGAACTAGAGTCTCGATAATCCCACGGATAGCATGGAGTACGGATGGGAGTGACCAGTCGCCGTTACCAATTTGCGCTTCAAACTCGTCACGTCTGGTGAGGTACATTAAAAGTTGTTCTCGCATAGTATCCCAAAATTGACTCGATTTTTGCGTCTTCTTCCGCCCCTTTTCCCCATCAAGGTTAGGCCTGAAATGCAAATCTGGATCAAAATTTATATCGTGTCGAAGGCGTGGGTTATGGACTATTTTAGTGACGTCTAATTCACTGAGAGTTGTTTTGGTGACGGGAGGCTCGAGGGTGTTATTTGGCTTGGATGGCTTCTCGGTATTTGAATTGGACGGAAATAATCTTGGATCTCGAGGAGGGCTGCCGCCAAAAATCTGATTTGACTCGTTCTGTCCCTTGATTCCATACGACTGATCTACAGCGTCACCCATGATGTCCAACTGACGTTTTGATTGTTCTTCCCGCGTAGCCATAGGTTCTCCTTGATTACTATCCGGGGATTGAGATCGATTTTGTGATGGTGCATCTCGAGAAGTTCCTTCGTTATTTGCTGAGATTCCGGTTCTTCCATTTGCTGGAGCAATGCTGTTACTATTCCCTCTCCCCCTTCCAGAATCTGGTTCCATTTTTGGTTGTTCCTGTTCCTCCCAGACCTACGGCCCACTTTTGGCGTGATCGAGTGATTTCTGGACTAGATATATGCAGGCCAGAAATGAGTGTTGCTTAGTCTTGCGGTCGGTAAATGAAACGGTCTAAGAGGGATGTTTATTAGTATAGGCTCCTGTTAACAAACAACCACAGAAGTTGCACGGCTCTTGATCTCGTGGATTCAAGAGATGGAAGCACACAGCTTGTACAACCAGCTCCTTCGAACGTTGTGGAAGAGTGTCTCGAGGCAGCACGGGTAGCCACCTCAAGAAGGTGTGTATGTTTGTGTCGCTGCAAGGCGGGCGCGTGCAACTCACCTCGGTGCCGTGTCTCGCGAAGACTTCTCGTCGCCTGTCTATTCAGATCCCAACGATATTTCCTGTGGTGTGTAGCGAGGTGAATGTGTGTTTACGTCGAGTGTGTCTAGTGTGTGTTGCAGTATTCTTTTTCTTTTTTTGGTTTTGGGGGGGGTGCGTGTCAACACGGGGGGTTTTCTTGAACTTGAGGCTTCAGAAAGGACTGGAATGGGTGCGGAATCGCGGCCCAAGGAGCGGAAGGGGATGGTGGTGACAAAGAGAGAGGTGGTGTAGTGGTAGTTGGGGGGGTGGTGTGAGAGGTGAGTGGTGGAGGTGAGAGTTGAAGGGGGTAGAAGAGGGAAGAGGACGAAAGCAGAGGAAATCAAGGGCGGAAGGGACTAGTTGTTTTTTTTGTTGTTGTGAGGAAGGACGGAGGGAGAGAGAGAGCATGTACCAAGTACGAGTACAAAGCGAGAGCAACGCAAAGCAAAGCAAAGTAAAGCGAAATGCGACTGGAGACCGCAAGCGATGTGAGACTGAGACAGATTATTATTGGCAGACTTGGAAAAGGCAGGGGTGGTGCTGCTAGGTGTTGCTAGGTGTTGCTAGGTGGGTGTGGGTGTAGGCTGCTAGGTGCTGTTAGGTGCTGCTCTCTTGTCCCTGGCGATCCAAAATACTGACGAAGCAGGCGGAGGGTGAATCGGTGAAATTGAAATGTGACAGGTTACCCTTCGCCAGAAAGTAAGATTTGATGGATATGATGAGAAATGCAACCCACAAGAGCACCCGCCAAAGTCGCCTGGGGGGGGCCATGAAATATAAAACCCGACGCTGCAAGTACCGGGAGACGACCGACTTCACACACCAGCAATCCTAGAGATTCCACCTACCTAGGTAAGTGATTCCACCTAGTGATTCCACTTAGTCATCCTAGTAATACTAATAGAAGTAATACGTACTCGAGTACTACGGATTAGTAGATTAATTACGCCAATACTACCCTACTGCCCGCCCGCCAGCGCGGATACGGAGGCAAGTTCCCTCAGCAGCAGTGCCGCAGTGCAGCAGTGCAGCACGGTAGCAGAAGCAGATGACAGGGCGGACGGGAGGCGACCCAGAGCAGAGGGCATTGAGTCCCAGGGGTGGATACTTGGGTCACAGGAGGAAAATATATTGGCTGGAAAGGGGGGGCGGAAGAAGCAGGCGGCGTGGGTGCTGGGATCCGCCCATGCGACCGGCGCAGATTTACGCACGCTTCGTCGCTTCTTCGCTTCTGAATTTCTGGGGGGGCGGATGGCGGATTTTACGAGTAAGGATAAGGTGGCCACGCTTCTTTTAAATGAACCTTGGAAGTACGGAGTAGATATTTATATACGGAGTAGATATATTAATATATTAATTGACGACTGCGGATGTTGTTGAGGGGTTACTTGTTCAGAGGATGTTGCGTCTGACCTAGTAGCACCCGTAGCTAGCACCCGTAGCGAACACATACTCGAACACATACTCGATTATGGAGTACGGCGTACTAGTTAGTGACTGTGACTAGGTAGTGACTACTCAGTGACTAGTGGCATTGTTTGCTTTCCCCACGACAGTCTACCTAGGAACCTACTGTAGGTACAGAACAAGACCCTTCCCCTTTCCCTTTCTCCCATAATTCCACGTGGGATTTTGGCTTTTTTGGGATCGTGTTTGGGATTGAGATGCGAAGGTTTGGAAGGAGAAGGAGACGAAACAACGCATCGATTCACGAGCAGCGAGGTGGGAAGCATCCAGCTGCTGGGCTGACTCGCAACGCCAACCCTTTGGTCCCTTTCTCAAAAACAACGGCGTTGCATCCACTCCGCGCTGCGACGGAACGGCAACGGCAACGGCAACGGCCACTACTTTTCTTGCCAGTACGCTACTCCGCTACTCCACTATAATGCTACTACTTTTACGCTACGCGACTACTCAAGAACGAGCTACTCACCCCGTGCCTAGAGAGTGCTGTGACGGTGCAGCGATTTAGAGGAAGCCCCCAACAAGTGCAAATAACGGCCTCATCGGGGCGGTAGTCGACAGCCAGCACATCTTTCAAATTTGATACGGAGTACCTAGGTAAATTTAGTTATGCCCTTCAAAGCATACCTTGGTAGTATCAAAAAGCATGTGGTTGGATAGACGAGTCCGAACCGTCACCGTCTGCTGAACATTTATACATATAGATATATATAGATATATATACAAGTATATGCATATATAATCTATTCCGTGCAACTCGAATCTCGCCTTACTCACCTCTCCTTACTCATCTCTCGTCCCATTATTGCCATTGTGGTTGTGGCATAGCCCATCCTGGCTTATGCTACACATTGCAACCCATTCCCGCTCGTTGCATCACCCAATACTGCACTGTTCTGACAGCTTCAAATTGATTTCGCATGACACTTATGCTTTCGGCGCGACCGCACCGGACAGAGTGCATCTCGACCTGAATGGTGCAGCGCTGATACTCGGCGAGGACAAATAACTAACTGGTTGCTGCACGCAGTTTTCTTTTGCTGCGAGAATGGCCAAAGTCGTCCGTCTACTCAGTACAATACTCCCACCTCTCCTCTCCTCTCGTACGCAGCAGACTACGGGGTATCTACGACCTATTATTATCTTGCAGGTTGGTTCCTAGTGAGCATCGCATCGCATCGCATGCTTCCTCCCACCTCCCACCTCCCACCTCCACCTGAAGAGCTGACATAAATTGAACGAGCTGGAGTGGCATGACGGATCATGATGAACCTAAACAATTACCACCCATGACCAAGTTACAATAATACGGCCATGCCATGCAATGTCCACTTTCCAGTACCAATGCCAATGCCAATACCAGTACCAGCTACCCCAGCCTCCGGCGCCTCATTATTCCATCCGCCTTCCAAACGTTCCATGAGTCTCAACCCCTGCATCCATTGCGAGCCTCTTTTTGCCCATTTTTCCGGTCTGATCTCGTTTGCTTGCTCGTCGTTGTCAACCACTCATCCTTGACCGCCGTCCAATGTCGCTCTTCGCCCCGGAAAATGAGCACTACTGGTACTTAAAAGAATTTCTCTTATACTGTAGGAGGGGAATCCTCGCCTCCAAACTTCCAATTGTGAAAGAACAAACGACCCACCGGTAGTCTATAACACTGTGCCCAAAGAAATCACGGACTAAGGTCAGGGAAGCACACTCGCCACTGAACTCCACGATTGACAATCGCACATTACATCCCCAAACCTCGATCGCCTTGAGTCAGCCGTCCGGGGGATCGTACATCCATCCATCCATCCATTCTCTGCCTCTCCTCAGGTTGAGGCTCACAAGTGACAAAGTGGTCAGCTTTCTCCAGCCGGGTGCAGGAATTGTAGGCTGCAACCACCCTTTCGGGGCTCAAAGATATGCGAGGAGACCAGACCAAGACTCGATACAATTTTGGACACGCTCTATGGGCGTACAGAGTACATCCAAGTCATCGTCATTCTCTTCCTCATTACACCCGTTGATCTGGACACCTCCGGGAGTCTTTACCTAGATTTGAACCTTGGGTGGTAGTCCCTAAATGAATGTGTGATTGGAGCGCCTCATGATGCCGAACAGGAAGCTCGACATCTGCCATTGCAACGAGATTACCTGCTAAAGGAAGCTCCAAGATTTGATTCTTAATTTACTCCGTACGAAGTCAAAGATATGCGATTTATCAGCTATCTAACTCAGGTGTTCACTACCGTCTCACTTGGAGGTCATCAAACACTCTGTGCCTCTCACGGACTGTCCGTGTGGTTGTTCGAGTGCATTTCTCCGAACGGCATGTCACAGTACACGCCCGAATCTTGCACTTCCATCAATGTTCGCAAATATTGTTTGCAAAAGAAAACTTGAAAATTGGTCGAGTCGCAACGCAAACGACCTTCGTTTGACCCTCCTTCCAGGTTTTTCGTTGCTCGGTCACTAAAAAATTCGTTGCCGGAAACACGAAAGAAAACAATGTAGCCTTATGGCTCACTTTGTCCAGAAAGAGGTTGCAACTTCAGAAAATATTACTGCAGAACGAGTTTGCTTAGTAGTCAATGATGCATGTCGGAAATTGTCCCAAAAGTGAGGCTGTCGAGACCGAAAAGTCACGTGTCGTGATCTCAAACGTTTCGTCGACATGGAGGAGTCATTGAATGCATTTGAACTGCTTAAGGACCAGATCTACATCAAGTTGCGATTTCAAGAAAATCGAGTAGTGATTTGGTTGTGTTAATCTTGCCTCGCTCCTTGGATATCCAGGTCAGTTGCCGCTTCAATACTCTTGACCATTCACTGTGGGCGGAGGAATTACCAGTAAATCACCCCTCGTTTTTCCTTCTTCCTAGGTTAGTTTCAAGTGATAAAGCTAAAATTTAAGAACACTCGCTTTCATTTGTCCTCGGATGTTCGGTCAATTGTTTTGATTCATCTACACGAACAAGACTAATTAAAAACTAAGAACCAAATTACGACAAGATGAAGACTATTTACTACCACTTACAGGATTCCATTGAGCAGTCTGATCTAGTTGGATCTGTACTACGTATGTCAGAAGTCTTGTTGCATGCGGGATCGTGAAGTACGTACTCTTTCGCCCTAGCAATTTTCGGTCGTGCACTCCTCAATCTTGGGGATATTTACCGTTGTTTCAATTCTCTTGCACCAAGGTAAAATATAAATAATGACCCAGTCGCGACCATTTGCTACTTCGAGTCATGTTTGTTTTTTTCATTCGGCCTTCAACTCTCGTATTTCCTTTGTTGTTGTGTGTTGCACGTTTCATCTCTACTGGTCGTTTTATTCAAGATTGTTTTATGTGTTGCCAAATATATATTTACTTTTTTCCACGCTAGCACATTGGCACATCCCATCTCGGGGAGGCACGCGCCTTGATCGGTTACTTGATCCTAGACTCGGTGTTACTGCCAGTATCTATTGACCAATGTTGACAGTTCAAACAGTCCTTGAATAAAACCAACATCTGCAATCCCTCAACATACACCTCGGACGTAGAGCGCCTTCCATGGGGGATAAAAAACACCACCATAACCAGCAAGGAGCTCAATTCCCGAACCACAAGCCAGCCAGCCACCCATCATACCCCAATTAGCCCAATCTCAGCCCTAGCCCATTCCGAAAGCCACGCAATTTTGAAAAAGAAACATGCCACTATTCAAGTTCCACAAGGAGGTAACTCGAACCGCGCAAAATACCTCAAAAATAGATGAGTAAGATCTTACGAGTGGAAATACTCAGTATCCCCCAACAGCCGAGCGAAAACAAATAGAAAAGCCCGAAGACGAAGATTTATTTCCGGAACCCACCTCGCATCTACCCCTCAATCATAACATACACCCCCCCTTCGGAACTTCCCCTTCATACGTCCTCTCTAACCTTAACCGGGTGGGACACCCCCGGTCATTGAAAGCACGCAAGTCCGGATTATCCGAACGGGATGCAATCGGTTATTGATCTGATTGCCGAACTTATTCTTCCTCACAGGTAGGTAGTTACCGAGGGATTGGATTGAAGCTCGTCGTAGAGGATATACTATTTCTATCTTTTGGATTATGGGAACGTGCGGAAGCGTACGGGGTAGTTATCTCTTGTTATGTCATGCCCTTGTTATTATTTTGAGTCTCGTATGAATATTTTGTTTTGTCGAGGATCGAAGGGGAAATTAATGTGTATATTATATTATAAGTACCTACTAGTATTTCTTAGTTTTAAGAAGGCTTACATTGTAAGTCACGGCTTTGAATATTAGTATATATAAGTTGTCTTGCACCTCTTCATTACCTAACATGAGTACTGAAGTTAGCATGCCGAAATGTTCATATAACCAGTTTTGGAAGGAATATCGCAGCATCACCTTATAGTCTTCGCTACATTCGTCTTTCGCGGAGGCGTCATGTTAGTAGTGATCGCTGATAAAGATAGATAAGTAAACTTTAGTGCGGCATTGACCTAACCTGGGATTTGTAAATAACCAGTACGGACGGTACTTCTCGCACTACTACTAAGCCGGGTTATTGTAAGGTTGGTTGCCTTTTGACACCAATAACAAAATACAAATACATCGCTGACTCAATAACGAGAACTCCGGAGTAAATGACCACCAAGCCCAATCCAATCCCGGGATCTAGATCATAAAAGTTATATCGCTAGTATATTCATCGACGTTTTTATGAAATTGAGTCTATACTTCCTCTTTGATTTACAGCTAAGCTTTACAGTACATCTACTCGAATCAATTCTCTCTCTCACTAGGGGACACAGAAAACTCATAGATAACCAAGAGTATGATCATCTCCACTATCAACCCTTATTAATCCACACAAGCTCGAGAAATAAATTTTATTATACTAGTAGACTTCAATAACTAAATTTATTCAGATTTCATTATCGAGAAGCCTTGGGATAATTTAAGAATAGAGAAGCACTTTCGATGATAAGTACTGTACCTACAAATATCCACACCCCTAGTACCCCAAGATACGAATTGAATTAGTCACGAGTATCAGTTAATTATACGTATGTTATGAAGTGATTTTAAATGTATGATTAACCTACTCACTCTACTTACCTGCCATGGCCTAAAGTTCGAGTTGACGAAACCAGAGAGTGCTCGCTTAACCAACAACACAACAAAAACCAAATTGTAACCCCTCGTCCAGCCAGTTAGCCATGCTACAAGATTCAGGGGTACTAAATCCTGGAGATTTGCTTTGCTTTTGGAGACTATCCTAGTTACCAGAGCTACATCGCCCAAGCGTCTCAGAGGAGAATTCTTTCTCCGTAATTTGTTCTTGGAATGTGCTACAGTATTTCCGATTTAGAGAGGGTTATTTTGGCAAGGGGATAAGCTTAATGAATCGCGAGTTTAAGACGTAAGTTAGAGGTAGGAGAGTAAATAGGTACTTGAAAGGAGATACGGTCTACAGTCTACAGTCACCTGTTACTCTAACTACCTATACTCACCCTGTCACTTCCCAGCATATCTCAAACTACCTAAGCCTCACAGCTTTACTCGTTAACATATATTATACGTCAGCCCGAGCCTGAGGTTTCTTACGGATCTAATAAAGAGGAGTTAACCAGTTCACTAACCATGTGGTCGTGAACTGAGGCCGTGTTAGTAACTAGTTGTATGTTTGGGTAGTGAGATAGTTCCTGTGTATCACTCATTGATTATATGGAAGTCTTTTTACTGTATCGTCTCCTGTATTCTCGGCACATCGTTCTCGTTCTCGCGGATTAGACTCTAGATGTAAAGGAATCTTGCGCGTACTGTACTTTTTCTTGCTACAGTACCAAAGAGGAAAGCCCCCATTTCTATAACAGTTGTAATTTTTCGACGGTTGTAGACCCGTCGGTCGTGGAATGGTTGTACTATAGCTGTAAAAGGTTATCACAGTTAACACTTCTACGGTTTTCCAAGGTAGGTAGGGTAGGTATGCAGTATTAGGAGGGGAAAAAAAAGATACGGGATGAGGGTAAGTAGAAAGTGTAAAATATTACATTATGATTATTCAGCATTATTAAAGGGAGCCGTGGATAAGTTTGTAAGATTTTCTACCTATACCTAAGGTACAGTACCCATAAAAAATCCACCCCAGAACCCGGAAGACGAGAACAAAACAAATCAGATCCAGTAGAGACCCTGCCACCAGCAGGTGGTCAATACCTTAGAGGAAAACCCCCAATTTGAAATCCGTTGTACTACCGTTGTAGGAGTGATAACGGTTATAAACCTGTTGCTCTTGTAAACTTTTACAACCGTGCTACAACCATACTACACCCGTTCTACAACGGCTGCAGAAATGGGGGCTTGGCTTTCCTCTATGGTACCGCTGTGAGAGACTCGCGCGCGACGATGAGGTAACTGGGTCAACGTTGGTCTGTGTAGGTGGTATTGAACATGTTGGGGAGGTCTTGCCTCACCAGTGTGCTTCATGCTGCGAGACGGCAGCACTGTTGATCGGGAGAGTTTAGTGGCGCGACTTCTCAACCAGGGCCGCTGTGCTCTCCAGTGGTTCTAGTGGTGCAATCAATGGGAACTTGGAAGCTTGGAAGCCTCTGTTCTGAGCACCTGCAGAGCTGGAGAGGACTCGACCACCTGCAAACTGTCTAAGAGGAAGGCGCGGTCCTGAGCAATGTGGGTACAAGGGCTGGCGAGCTCTGGACCAAGCGAGGAAGTCACGATAGAAGTATGGAAAGGAAGGGACGAGACAAGACTGTCGAGGTCAACCTGCACGGCCGAATGCAGTTGGTTCCCGCTTTTAGGTTTCCTATAAACCCCCCCCCTCAGATTCCCCTCAGATTCACCTTCCCTAGAAAGTTCAAATTTTGGAGTGAATAATTTATATAGGAGTGAATAGTAGAGTATAGTAGTGAATTTATAGAACAAGAGTGAATAATATATATTAGAGTGAATAGTCGAGTATAATAGTGAATTAATAGCACAATAGTGAATTAATAGCACAATAGTGAATTAATAGCACAATAGTGAATTAATAGCACAATAGTGAATTAATAGCACAATAGTGAATTAATAGTACAATAGTGAATATAAAAACTGTAAATAGTGAATAGGATAGAGATTAAATGGTGTATTAAGTGAGATTGAATAGTATGTAGAGTGAATATAATAATATCGATAGTGAATAGTGTAGGAGAAAGTGAATATATAGAAGTAGTTTTAGAGTGAATATTATAAAGAAGTGAATCTTATTAATAGTAAAATCTGTTGAAAGTGAAGATTGTCGGAAGTGAGGTTTAGTAAAAGTAAAGATGTGTTAAAAGTAAAGTTAGAAGTGAAAAATAAAGAAGTGAAGAAGTAAAGGGGCGATAAAGTAGAGTGAGGTTTGTGAGAAGTAAAGAAGCTAAGATGTTAGGATTAAGTAAAGTGATGATTGAGTGGAGCGAGGTTATAATGAAGTGAAGTCTATTAAAAGTAAAGTTTGTCGAAAGTAAAGATTATTATAAAGTAAAAGGGTGTAGAAAGTAGTGAAGAAGTGAATATTATATAAAGTGATATCAGGTAAAGTAAGGTTTGTTAGAAGTAAAGTTTGTTAATAGTGAAATCTGTCAAAAGTGAAGATTGTTAGAAGTGAGGTTTAGCAAAAGTGAAGATGTGTTAAAAGTGAAGTGAAGAAGTGAAGAAGTGAAGATTATGTAGAGTGATTATTAGGTGAAGTGAAGAAATAATGTGATACAAACTTCACTTTTGACAAACTTCACTTCTTAACAGTCTTCACTTCTTCACTTCTTCACTTCTTCACTTCTTCACTTCTTCACTTCTTCACTTCTTCACTTCTTCACTTCTTCACTTCTTCACTTCTTCACTTCTTCACTTCTTCACTTCTTCACTTCTTCACT
>UNPR01000219.1:0-81707 GCA_900536425.1 Hymenoscyphus linearis
ATATAGGGGGTAGGGGAGAGGGTGGCGCCTCGGGAGTACATCCCCACGAAAGGAAATATACGCTTTAGTGTACAGAAGAAGTAATCAGGTCGTTTAGAACAAAAAACCTGATTCGATAAAAAAGATGTGTTTGATGGAAGGAAAGGGTTTTGTTATAGAGACATCGTTTGCTCTACCTAATCACTCGGATATCCTAGCATCTTGTTGGGAATAGTGACACCAATATCAACCCCAGGTTAGTTTTCCTGTGAGTAAGATTTGCATAAATAGAGAGTTTCTTGTCCTGATGGTGGTGATTGCAAGCTCAGATTTCAACACAACAAGAAACACCCGACTTTTTCCATCTTCTGAGAAATACTATCATCCCTACCACATCTACTTCCGTTCATCTCTCTCTCGATCAACGTCAATATGACAGAAACAAAATCCACCGTCGTTCCTTTTCCAAAGCGCACCAAGGTTTTACATTTAACGGAGAAGGAACCTCTCGAGTAAGCGCTACACAAATTTATGGAGGAGCATCGAGAGAATCGACGATTCAAGGATGTCTAACCTAGGAGTTTAGAGCACTTTGAATAACCAGTTTGAGGCGGATCTGGAGATCATACATAACCAGCCGCCTGAGGAGAAGGAGAGTTCGGATGACAAGTCCGATGATTATCACCAACACCAACGCCACGTGTTGCGCCTATGAGGCCATCCAATTCTTTGTTTGGAAATATTACAACGAAAAACTCATACCAATCTCACTAGACTTCACCTCCACATGTGTATATGCCATCTTGATTAGTCCTTGGAAAATGTCCTTGATTCTGCTAAGAATATCTTCCTTTGAACAGTAGGAAGTGACAGTTCTTGTGTGTTCTAGAAGTATCCACGACCAACTAGACGATATGTTTCCCCAAAGCATCTCCCAAGATCTCCGTAAGAGCAAGGACTTTCTCCTCTTGAAACCTGCGACCAACGACTTGAACAGCGACATGTGCGCCATCGTAAATCTCAGGATCATCTATTTCAAATTAGGACCTCCATCATTTTTACATCATGGAAAGTAAACTCACAAGCCTCATTAGCACACTCATCCTCATCACTAAATCCTCTGAAAGCCACATCGACAACATCCACATCCTCATCACAAACCATAACCGGCAGAACCGCCGCAGAATAATCAAGTAAATTAACCCAAGTCGTGTAACCTGGCATAACCCTCTTAGCTTTCTCACCCTCTTTACACAAAAACTTCTTCCTATCCCACACCAACGAAACGCCAACCCGTCAGCTTCTCCTCTCAAATAAAAATAAGACGTACCGTAGTAATCATACATATTCGGTCTCGCAGCCGGGAACGGCGCAACTGGGGAGATCACAGCATCAACAGGACGTCCGTTTCCGGTGAGTGACGCAGTCGAGTTCCAGTATTCCATGTAGGACTTTTGGTATTGCCGCTTGGCCACGTTATTGGCGGCTATTTGAGAGGCTGTGAATTGTGGTTGGGCTGTGCCGTAGACGGAGGATATTTGGGTTGCCATTGGTTCACCGGAGAGGGCGAATGCTGCTTGGACTGTGGGGTGTTAGAGTATGAGGGGATTGGTGGAGGGGATGGGATGAGATTTTACCGTCTGCTCCTCCGTCGTAGGTCCATGTTTTGAACTGGGTTCTGTTAGTGAGTGAGTCGGGGTGAGCGGGGGTTTGGATCACTTACTGCTATTTCCAAACATTCTTTGTGGGCTGGGGGTGTCCACTGGATTTATGGGTAAGTATATCCTGTTACCACCAGGAGGGGGGGGGGGGGGGGGGGGAGGCAAAGGGACAGCATTTCTTACCTCAACAACCTTATGTCCAAGTTTCTCAATGGTCTTGACCACAATATCAATAGCTCTCCTCACAGGCGGCTGCGGATGAATAATACCATCATTCCTCATAATCCCAAAACACAGCTGTCCACCACTCCCTTCTTTCACAATATCAAGAACTGCCTTCTCATGTTCATCCCTCCACGGAATCTCCGCTACAAGCGGATCATGTAACCAAGGAGCCGTACTCAAAATCCCCTTAACAACCAATCTCAGCGCTCCAACTGAAGTAGCCAACGGCCCAACAACAGAAAGAATAGAATTCTGTCCATCCATACTATTCGCCATGCCCTCATACGGAAGTCGTCCACTACTAGGTCTCAACCCATACAACCCACAAAACGCCGCCGGGATCCTAATACTACCACCAATATCAGTGCCAAAGCCTACTGGACTTCCTTTGATACCAATGAGCGCGCCTTCGCCACCGGAGCTACCACCACTTGCAAGCTGGCGATTCTTGGGGTTCCAAGTGTAGGAGATGATGTTGTTTACTGTTTCTCCCGACATTAGGGTGTGTGGGACGCTGGTTTTGCAGAAGAGGATTGCGCCTAGGGAGCGTAGTTCTTTCACCATTTCGCTTTCGAAGGTTTTTTCTTTGCCGGTTCCTTTGGTGCCTTCGAAGGTGTTTATCCACTGTTGAGATTAGTAATTTGCTCTTCTTCGAAGTCATGTTTGCAGTGAGTAAGGGGTCAACATGGGATTGAGAGATATCTCATTGTCAGTTTTCGGATATGAGATGTTGCTTACACCAACGTAGCCCATGGTCGTTTCAACATCTTTTACATGAAATTGATCTTTCAAACTGACTGGGAGACCATGAAGTGGACCAAGAGGCTTTCCATGGACCGCAAAGTATTCATCTGCTTTTTTAGCATCGGCAATTGCAGCATCGAAAAATATCTCATGAAGACAATTCAACTATCTCAATCAGACTGTGTCTCTATGTTTTAACTAGGATTCGAAACTTACTAATTGATGAGCAAGTGCCGCTCGATGACAAAATGCCTCTGTGACTTCCTGGGCCTTCCATGTCCCGACACTAGTGTTTTTCACGATTCCAACTGCATCAGTCTCGGTGATTTCAATCTCCTTGGGAGAAAGAAACTGGTGAATGTACTTTCCAGTGACATCTTTTTGTTCCGAGGATGAAGGGATGGGTGTGGGTAGCTTCCATGCGTGTGGTATGAGTGCGTTTACAGCGCTGCGCTTGCCTGCTGCCAGTTCTTTCCAATCCATTTTGCGTTTGTGGGAAGTATCAACGGAATGCTCTTGTATTAGAGAACCAAAAGATTCTAGAGTAGGAGAAATATGTTGATATAGCGGACAAAAAGGTGGGGGTGGAACCGGTAAGTCGGGTACCTAGGTAGGTAGTCTTACTGTCCGGCTGTGCCTGGGCGTTATCAATAGCACATACAAAGGTGGGACCCAATCATATCAGAAAGTCTCTATTCGCAACTAACACCATTACTAACTTCATCGCCAATATCAGTAGACGATTGCTCATACATCTGACGAATATTGAGATTGATCCTCTTTTTGCCCATCCAACCAGCCCAGTCCGGATACAAGTTCCCCGGCCAATAAGATAAATAATCCGGCGTGGTGTCTGGAATGATTTTCGGAACGCCGTGCCATGCGTATCGGCTCTCTCCCGCCATATAGACAACATCTCCTGATTCCAACTTCAAAGTTTCTTGATGAAGCTCCCCGGTGACTTTGTCCTCAAGGCCGATGATAAAAATGCAAGCACAGCCCAAGCTGATACTTACCAAACCTCGGTCTGCCTCCTCACTAACATCGCGATGCATACTCAACTTGTCCCTTGCAGAATACACGTTGATTATGGCAGCTTCCGGTACCATTTCAGTAAATATACGTCCTATCAATCTGGCAATGGTCTTTGAAAATTCGGGCGGCTTTCCTTCTGGATAAACTTTATTCGTCCAATCGTACTGGCCACCAAGAGTAACCCAGTGCAAATTCTTCTCCAGAGCGGTACGGTTCAGCATGGGTTTGTGCTCATTCAGATCCTTTGGGGTAAATGACGAAGATTCTGGTTTAGATGTGAAGAACGACGCTCCATTCTCGGGGTAGGAAAGATTGTAATGAAGATGAAAATTGGTTTGGTTTTCAGGATTTGAAAGCTCGAAATGTAAAAGTTGATCGAGTAAAGTCTGTTGAACAATGGGAGGCAAGAGCTTAGGCAAAATAACCAGACCTGAGGAAAATGTCAGAGCAATGGAATAAACAAAAGCCCCATACTTGGGGAATGTTTGTAGATCTAGAAGTGGCTAAACTTGCCGCCTTATAAATTAAAAAGAAACGTTGTCTACCTGGAATGTTTTTAGGGCTGTAAGCTGCATGGAAAGTATTCTCCGACTTGAACGATTTGATCAGCGGCTCCATAAGCCTAAGGCTTGAGATATCCTTGAACTTTGCTTCTGTAACAGACTTTCGACGTGGCTCAACCGAAAGCTTTACGTTCTCAAGGGAGAAGGCGCTTGCCGACTTGGATGACTCAACTTCGTCTGAAAATCTTTCCAATCCCTCCAGGTCTCCAGCGAAAAGCACAGAGAGGTAGTCCAAGACAAAACGTGCAAACTCTGCATGCAAGACATCGTCTGCTATACTCGTTGATACAGGCTCTACGGAAGATGGTCCCGAGACGTCAAAGGGCGGTTTTGCTTTCGTCCAGGACTTCCATAGATCTTTCAGCTCCTTGGGTGCCTGTTGGTATGCATCGAGTTCTTCTTTGCCTTTGGGTGAAGACTTGGTGGTTGGTGATTCTGAGGACATTTCGTCTCATTAATCTCCTAGAATAGTAAAAATAGGTAGGACGGCAGTTTTTGATTAGCCGAATTAACAGTCAATTGTTCTACCCATTGAGGAGGATATGCGTGTACTCGTAGATGTAGATGTGTTGGCATAGTGTAATGAGGCCGAGCAGTGAATTGATGTGTTAGGTGCAGGATCGGGGCTTCCCCGGCAAGCGAATCGCGTTCGTTCTCGTTCCCCCCCCCGTGCCCCCCTTGTTGACTTGTCTGCGCGCCAAAGTTTTGTTTACTGTATTCGACATCTCAACACCACGACAACGACCAGCAACGACCAGCAACGACCCCCAGGACGGTATCACAGAATCATAAGATTCCTCGATCAATCGACGACAACTTCGACAACTTCGACCTCCTCTCCCAATTCCCCTCTCCTGTCAATCTAGTCTACTGCTGCCCTCTTCTCTTCCACTTTACGCCGTCCTTGCCACGCCAGATGCGTCCGTAATAACCCCAAAACTGCCCCTCCTTCCTCACCGCCCCACCAGAACATCGCAAAGCAGAATTACTGCATCAATTACCCTCCACACTCCTTTTACGCTCCCCCTGAACTCTTACACATAAACCAATATGGAAAACTACCAGAAGCTGGAGAAGATTGGTGAAGGTTGGTGCCGTCCTTCCAAAATGCGCCCTTACCCGGCCTGCAGAAAATGCTGCATATGATCACGGATCTTGGAAGCTGATTGAAACGTGTCTAGGAACCTACGGTGTTGTATACAAAGCTCGCGACCTCTTACATCCTGGACGAATTGTCGCCCTTAAAAAGATCCGTCTCGAGGCTGAAGATGAGGGAGTCCCAAGTACCGCTATCCGCGAGATCTCTCTCCTCAAGGAGATGAATGACCCAAATATTGTGCGCCTCCTCAATATCGTACATGCCGATGGACACAAGTTGTACTTGGTTTTCGAGTTCCTTGATTTGGACTTGAAGAAATATATGGAGGCCCTGCCTGTTTCAGACGGTGGTCGAGGCAAGGCTTTACCAGAAGGATCTGGACCGGACCTTGGACGACTTGGATTGGGTGATGCCATGGTCAAGAAGTTCATGAGTCAATTGTGCGAGGGAGTTCGATACTGCCATAGCCACCGAGTCCTCCATCGGGATTTGAAGCCTCAAAATCTCCTCATTGACAGAGATGGTAACCTTAAATTGGCCGATTTTGGTCTTGCCCGAGCATTCGGTGTACCCCTTCGAACATATACCCACGAAGTCGTCACATTATGGTACCGATCACCAGAAATTCTACTTGGAGGTCGTCAATACTCGACGGGTGTTGATATGTGGTCGGTGGGATGTATTTTCGCAGAGATGTGCACTAGAAAGCCATTGTTCCCAGGAGATTCCGAAATTGACGAGATTTTCAAGATTTTCAAGTAAGCTTCTGCCAGTCAATGGCTTGTAATCATGTACTAACAATGTCCAGGCTTCTAGGCACACCAACTGAGCAGGATTGGCCCGGTGTTTCCGACAAGACTTGTTTCCCCGACTTCAAAACCTCTTTCCCCAAGTGGCAACGCGACATGTCTGCCCCTCTCTGCTCCAACCTCGATGATGCTGGACTTGACCTTCTGGAGTTATTGTTGATCTACGATCCCGCAGGACGTTTGTCTGCAAAGGCTGCATGCCGACACCCATACTTCGAGGACGGTAGCGCAGCATACTCGGGTCGGGGACTTGGACCTACATATCTGAAGGGAAACACCGGATACCATTAAACGCAAAAGCACTTGATTTGAATAAATGCCATTGCAATAGGACAGAAAAGAAATCCTCACAACTTCTAGCACCTAGCTTGAGCTTGGATAGTACTGGAAGAAATAATCACACACAATATTAATATTGGAGCAAATTCGGATAATGGAAGCCAGACGAAGAAGCTACTGAAAAATGACTCTGATGGGATCATCTAGCAAACACTCCTGATTGTCTCCATACCAATTCCACCCTCTCTTCTCGTCTTCTCGACCAGCAGCACTTTTTTTATTTCCTTGCGTTTGCTTGCTAAGTTGCTTGTTCTGGCAAAACCAAGTGCGCATTTCAATGATGATTGGGTTGGGGGAAAACATGGGGAATCTGGGGGCATTGGGGCGTCAGCTGTTTTTTCGTTTTTTTTTTGCTTACTCTGCTGTTGCTTTCTATCTTTTTTTATGAAACACCTTTGTATTGTACAGATATGGGGGGGCAGGATGAGGACACAATGACGATTTGACTATCGTGCTTTTTCTCTCTCGCGTGTACAGGACAAAAAATGATGACTGCCATTCCAGAATCTCATGGTCTTGACTTTGCGTGACTGAAATGAGTGAAATGTGGATGATGTTTTTTTTGTTTTGGTTAACTTCTTTCCATTTTATATGTTCCCTATATATAATATTTGTTGAAGACATGGAGCTACTGTAGCTATATCGCTCAGTTTCCAAATTCTCCATCATTTCTCCCAATAACGCCCCGGCTATGCTATGCCATGCCTGTTTCTGTTTCGATCGATAGAATATATACATGAAAATTCCCTCATTGCCCTCCCTAGATTTCCATTCCATTCCGCGTAAGTACCTGTTGTTGTCTGTCGTTGATGGTCGTTTACAAAGATTTTGTATATAAACCAAACCAATCCATTTCGATCCATCCATCATATCATATCATATCATATCATATCATATCCTTTTTCCTCTTATCCCTTACCCAACCTACCCAACTTCATTATACATATCCCTTCTCTCATCCTTCCAATCGCAATCCCAATCCTAATCTTTGTATCGAATTTTCCATCCTCCCTTATATCATCTCCTCATCTTGCTATCCAATGGTGTGATACATGGATTTCCCGTCGAGCAAGGAAGGCACGAACGAACGAACGAACTAATCGTCAACGAGCGAACGACTGGAGCTGGAACCACTGCTTGATCCGCCACGTCGGGCGACGGTTACTAAGTGGTAGATTCCGTAGGCGATGAGGGCGAGGATTATGAAGAGGACGATGATTATTATTGCTATTACGTCGTTTTGTTGGACCATTTTTGGGGTTTATATGGGGGGTGTTGGGTGGGTGGGTTGTTGGTTTGGGTGGGAGGGGGTTGTGGATGGTGATTGATGGTGATGGGAGTTTATGGTTGTGGTGGTTGGATGTGTGTGTGTGATTGTGATTGTCGGTGTGGATAATCGGATAATCAACCTGTAAGGCAAGAGTCAGTAAGTCATGTCCTTGATGGTTGGATGGATACTGAGTGGTGTTGTGTTGGGATATTGGTGGAGTGATTGAAGGGAAAAACATACCTGACAAACAAATCCAGACTCAAATCAACAACAAACAACAAACAACCTTCAGCTATCTCAAATCCCCAAAAACAACTCTCAAAAATCCAAGATTCTCAAGAAAAACACAAGGATTTTTTATTCGTTCAAGAAATATGGAAGGACAACACTCAAAGTATCCGTATCCAAAGAACAAAGGTACGAGTATACCTCACAACCCCCCAAAATCCGCGGGTGCACCAGCACTTTTGTATCCTTGGTTGTCCCGCCATCCTCTTTTTTTTTTGTGTGATAAGCGTTGCAGCAACAGCTGCGTAAAAGATGGCTGGGAGGTGCTGTCATTGGTTGTGGACCCGTCTTGGCGCCGTGTGATGTATTGGGGAGGCTGAAGTGTCGGCTGTTGGGTTTCTTGTTTTTTTGCTGGGGGGACTTCGGGTGGGCTTGTTTTGGGCTGGTGGTTGTACTGGTTGGTGGTTGGTGGTACCTGTACCCGTGGACCTGTTGTACCTGCAGGCGAAAAACTCGTTCACGTGACGATGAGCTTTTCTACAAACGAAAAGATCAAGTACGTAGATTGTGGTAGTAGAATATGGAATATTGAACTTTGTGCTGAAGTAAGAATTCTTGAAAGATGTTATTGGGGTGTGCAAGTATGGGTACCTAATTTGGGGAGATGGGCAAAGTCACGTGTATATCATAGTGGCAGAGCTGGCCATGGAGATTCAAAGGTTCACTCTACCTAGGTACGGGTACCTATCGGTTGAACTCTGGATCCTTGCACCTAAATCAGATCCCTTACTCGAGTACGTGAAGCATCAACGATTCCCATAATTAAGAAATAAACACGAGCTCGGATTGCGTTGCTTTAATCTTCCTTTCCTCTCAATTGTGTGGAGTATTTCGTCACTCTATGAACGTCAGAAGCGAGGTCAGTCAGAGTGTGCTGTGTACGGAGTATCAGGAATACTTCCGGAAGACATGCTAAAATAAAGTTAAAGGTAGGAACGATAGATGTGATATGAAGCTGAACTAGGCGCTTAGGCTGTGCACCATATAGGTAACGCATGTATACCAATGGAAATTACCTACCTACAGTACATTTTCAACATCGTGGCACCTGGACTCGCTCTCTCAAGTATCAATATATTGAGGTAAAGAGCAGGATAATCTAGGAGTTTTTTTCTGAGAGTACAGTACATTTCCTGTCAACTCGTAGGCTTCGAGTGGGCTAGTGTTTTGACATAGAAAACTGCGTTTTAAATATCTGAACCCTGATTAGCGAGCACTTTAGTATACTATGTATGGTTTCGTGAAAGAGACCTTACGATGAATGGCTTTATCTATATTTTAATACATCGTTTGTGGTTAGTTTTTCGGGTACAATTTGTTTTTCCATGTACACAAGGAAAACTACCACCATTTTAACCAACATTTCATTTTGGGATCCTCTGAGAGCGCTTATTCTATTCTAAAAGTTTTGCCTATGAATCTCCAAGCACGCCGGCTCGTTCTGTAAAACTGTTTCACTCTGGCCTAACCCCCCATAGCAAAGCTAAGTTGCAGTCCAAGGTCAGTTCTGAGCCAATACATTTCCGTGGTCATGGCCAAATATGTTTGTGGTACTTCCAATCCGCCTTCTGATGATCCTTACCACAATACCGCTGAATCTTACACGCAGCACAAGCAGTCAAACCAGTCTGTTTCCGACAAGATTTAACCCCACAAATCAAATGTTTCTGCTGTTCCGACCTCACAAACTCGCTCATCTGTGGATCCAATCCCTCAATTTGACCAACCAGTCTTTCAGAAGCATTCGAAATGGTTCTAACTGGACTATTCTTATAACTTTTCTTCCAAGTTCGCAGTTTCGGAATCAATTCGTTAACTCGCGGGTGCACGGTTCTACCGTCCGACCAGAGGATTATGGTTGAGAGGAGTTGGAGCATGGTGCCAAAGTCGGAATCGAATGTACTTGGCTGGAACGGTGGGGGAACTTTGCGGTCGCACTTTTTCATGTTCTTCTCGAAATCGGGCTCTAACATCTTTTCCACGATATCATGAGCGATGACTCCCTCTTTGTATCTTGCCACGCGAAGTGAAACATCGGGGCTTGCGCAAAGGAAACTGAGGAGCGCGCTGACGGCGGAGAAGTAGTATTGGGAGGAGTTCTTGTCGTTCAATAGAGGATCGTCGCTCGTCAGGTAATCTAGAAATGCTGTGTTGTAGTACTACGTAAGTAATTGTACAAGAACATTATGTAAGGTCTTCTCGGGGATTCTACATACCATCCAGGTACTGCGACGCGATTTGGTCAATCGCATGGCTTCTGTCTGAGGGCGGTAGGAATTGTTGGAGAACACCAAGTTGGTTGCCAAGTGGAACTGGTCATTCTTCCGCGAGTTTTGGATATTTGAGGGCGGCGTATCCAATGGAGTTCAAGGTCATGCCATTGGGGAATTCTGGAGGCGCCATAGTATAGTAGCAGAAGCAATAAACTTATGTTGATGTTGATGTTTGAGTACTAGGTATCTACTCTGCGTGAGTTGGGGGTGGTTGTACTTGAGTATCCAAGTATTTACTTCCATTCCAGGTTGGAGGTGCGGGGTACGCGAGCTCGGCGAGGTAGAGCACAGTGACGTGACGCTGTTTCAGCCACCAACCCCCCTATTACCACCCCTATTACCCTGTCCCATCCAAACTGTGAATATACATTTCAGTTCCGAGATGATTTGCTAGCAAAAACAAAATATCGATCAAATAATACTCGGTGCGTCCTTCTACTGCGCTATCGCTTGTGTGCGGGGTAATCAAGTGTATCGCGGAAGCAAGTGTATCGTTAGAAAGTGCCAATAGGAGCTATCAATAAAACAATCTTGAATACAAATAGTCTTAGTTTATAGCTATGATTGCATGTTCCTAAAGTGGGTTCCGACTGGTGAGAGCTATATAATACACCTACCTACCTACCTAGGTAGGTAGAAGTGTGATTAGTACATGCGTAGGATTTTAACAAGGTTTTACTTCTACGCCCTTACAAAATCGCCATTTTCTTTGAATTCTTATATAACACTTATTAGTTTAATACGCTACGATTATATATAGCTCATAGATTACCATACTATAGAGCTAAGTAAGGGCTTTAATTTAGGCCTTTATAGAAGCTTATAACTTAAGAACTGACTACAATAGAAGGACGCACCGACTATTATAATACTACCAATAAATAGAACCTCAAGGCGACCCTCCCTTTTGGGATGAGCCAGGCAACAATCCTCACGTATCTATCTATCTTTTCAGGTGCGCTCAGGCAGCATCTGGTAAGGAAATATACTTTTCTGTTCAGGACTTCCTTTGCGACAAAGTATGTGTTAGGCCTTTAGTAGTACTGGTACAGTAATAGCTATCTAGATGTCCTCTACTTTCAGTCTGAAGAAACCTCTATGAAGTTCTTCCCTATGGTACTGCGTACCCAAGGGTAAGTGTTTCTGTTTTCTTGGACTTTTCTTTTAGCGAGAAGATTATAGCGCAGCGCCTCAAAGGCCAACTTATTATCATGGGGGTATAAATATGAACCTCAAGTTGTCTGTCAGGATTGGCGAAGCCCAGCATATTAACAAACTACTTGACTACTTAAGTATACATGGTTTATACTTGATTAGGTTAGTGTAGGTTATGAGTAGTAGTTTAGTTGAGTAGGTTAGAGTAGTATATTAAACTACTTAAGTAGTTTACTGTAAATATTAACTAAAGCATAAAGTAATTGTCCTCGAATAGTAGTCCTACTACTCGCTCGTTCTTGTCTGTCTCTATAAAGAACCCCTGGCTTTTTAAGCGGATTATTACCTCGGAGTGTTATCTACTAGCGTACTACTATTCCTCATTTAACATTAGGCCCTTGGCGGTCGGACTATTTACGCTGCGGGGTTTTCCGGTCGATTATCGCTTACTACTCAAGTAGTACTCTAACCTACTCAAATCTCGGCGAGTAGGTTAGAGTAGGTCTAAACCCTACTTAAGTAGGCTAGAGAGCAGGTCCTGCTACGCGAACCAACTCTATTCATTTAATGCGCTGGCGAAGCCTATACAAATTCCAAGCCAACACTCAACATTGTTTGTGATGGGTCATTACTATTGCGTTTAGCGAGATATTCGGAGAGAACGTCACCCAATTGCTTGAATGTAAAAGTCCAAGAAAACGAGAAAAGGAACATACAGGCCTCCGTCTTTCTTCCTCTTTCGTAAGAAATTCCACTTTGATCTTCTGTTGCAATTTCGTCACAGAGATGACGTGTGGGAGGAGCTTTCTTGCCAGATCTCCATGGGGATCAACAACATTATTCAGTGGCGGAAGTAGTATACAACGAGATAATGGATGCATCGCAGCCTCGCACCATACAGCTTGAGCTCTAGCGGTCATCTGTGGTCGTTCTCTGACCCAAATATGGACAAGGGGGTGCATTGAGTAGCCGTCTGAATCTTCATAATGGGTGACCAAGGATAATTGTGTGAGCAAGTACAAGGCTTTGTGAAGACGTATAGTACAATCGTCTGATGTTTTTGATAGCTCCGAGTCCCGGAGAAATGATGGCAAGACCACTATATTCTCGTTCTTCATTTGCTTCATTATTATCGGATCCAAAACGGAATGAAAGGCCTTTGATAAAATAGTGGCAAGATTTCCAGTACGCTGCTGCTGGTCTTTCTTAAGGACTTCCGCATCCGCTTCCTGCTGGATACCAGGATTCGTGACCGCAGCGGTAAGAAGTTGGAGAGGAATGTATTCATGATGGAAAAAGGAGAACAGCTTGAGAATCTCACCGCATCTCGGTACCTCTGTAAATTGACAGACTCTGAACCACGAAAAACTATCTCGTAACTTGCATAGACTTTCATGTACTCGTCGTCGTCGTCGTCTGTATCTCCCGTGGTTTCTTTCTGGCTTTGGCGAATTATCTGCCAGCTTCGCTCGTAGTTTCGAGATGCATCCAGAGGATGCGAAGATTCCCTTTGGAAAAGAGGATCAAGAGGTGACACTTGTTGTTGCAAGTGCAAGTGGGTGTCGTGTCAAGGCAAGCTGGGCATGATAACTCTCTTGAAGGTAAGATGGACAGAGAGAGAGAAGAAAAGAACAAAAAAAATTTCGTGGGCATCAACATTCGATGATTGGCTCTATTTTGTAAACACTCGCTTCCTCATGCGTTAAAGGGTCGAATTTTCTCAAAGCCTATTACTTTTTTACGTACATTTCAATCATGTCCTATTTATTCCCATTTGTTGCTAGTATAATCACCACCAGGATATATTTTCTCCTCGCTTTATTACCCTTTGGCCAAAACAGCTTCTTGAGAAGAATCACGTGATGGTCATATCACGTGGTCATATCAATTCTTGACTCGTCGTTGACACTCTGTGTACTCTTAAGATCGATTACCTATTGCGATGGTGGACGTTTCTCAGTAAACAATTATATTCTATTAGTCTATTTTTGGAGACGGCTATTCAAAAGACAATCACAGGGACCTGAAAATATCAGGTAAAGATTACTAAACAAAGAGTTTCGAAATGATTAGTGAACAAACGCAGTGCCCAGATCACTAAAGGCAATTACTGAACAATGTTGTTCCCTCCAACAGGTTATTGTCTTCTATCAAATGCTTTAAGTCGATTGAAAAATACTTACTAATATATCTAGATGCATAGGAGTGTATTTCGTTTGGCTGTGCTTGGAGTGAGTAATCAAAAAAAATGTATCACACGATACTTTGCAAGTACGAGTATCAGTGATCCAATGGCACAATTAGAAGATAGTAATCTTAATCCTGAGGGTTGATCATGATCAAAAGTTACCTGGGTATGTATAAAAGCGAGTAGTTGTCCTCGATAAGGAATCATAACTCTTTCCTTATCGGCACAAGTATTCCAACACAAATTATACAATTACACAAATCCAAAAATCCAAACAAAACAACTTGTCTGCCATAAGATCAAAAAAGAAACACTTCAAATTCTACGCTGCACAATACACAACTCATAATGTCCGGAGATCTCATCTTGGTGAGCATGCATCCCGTTGCTTTACCCAATTCAAACCTGACGTTCTCTGTAGATCACTGGGGCTACTGGCTTCGTTGGATTCGCCGTCCTCACTAAAGCACTTCAATCAGGATATCGCGTCCGCATAGCTGTCCGCCGGGAAGTGCAGATTGAGACATTGAGAAATCATGCACTTATTCAACCATTCGCGAACAAGCTCGAGGGTATCGTAGTACCAGATATAACACAGGAGGGTGCCTTTGACGAAGCATTGAAAGATGTAGTTGGGGTCTTGCATATAGCCAGTCCCCTACCTTTTCTGGTCGGTTCCTCATATAACTGCCAAAAAGCGTAGTACTAATTGAAATATAGCAATTCAAAGACACCGAGAAAGAAATCATCGAACCAGCAATCAAAGGAACACTCAGTATTCTGACTTCGGCTTTGAGATTCCCTAAAATTAAGCGTGTGGTCATCACTAGCAGTGCTGTTGCAATCATGACTGATCAAGTCGCCGAGCCCTCCAATCCGCCTATCACCTACACAGCTAAGACAAGAATTACGCCTCTTCCATCGGCTCCATTTCCGGCTGATAATTGGGGAGCCTATCGTGCTTCAAAGACACTTTCTTTGGATGCAACCGAGAAATTTCTCGCGGAGAAAAATCCCCATTTTACCATCATAAGCTTGCACCCTGGATACGTCGTCGGCAGGAACGAACTCGTCACAAAGGCAGAGGAGCTATTGGGGGGTAGTAACGCACTTGTGCTTGGCATTGTCCTAGGAGCAGTCAAGGATGCTAAGCGCGAGGCCTTTACTACGCCTATCACTGATCTGGCTCGAATTCATGTCGAGGCCCTTGACGACAAAGTTGTGGAAAGCCAGAGTTTCTTACTCCTAGCCGGAAAAGACGGCGAGAAGGTAGATTTCAACGAAGTGAACGAGATTGCGAAGACGTACTTTGCAGACGCTGTATCTGAAGGCATCTTGAACCCGGTAGGAAGCATGGAAGCAGTCTACCTAGATTTGGATAAGAGTACGACGACAGCTGCTTTTGGAAATTTAGACTCATTCCGTGATGCTGCTAAAGCTGCGATTGATCAGTATGTTGAGCTGAAGAGAAAAGCGGCAAAGGCTTAATTACGGTGTCCCTGCTGCAGCTGAAGAGCCTTTTGAGTGAAACATGGATGAGCTTAGCGGGGGAGGAGGTTGGAGCTGTGTTGAGAATACAGGTTGAGTTTAGCGATATCGTATTCGGGGTTTGACGAGTGACTGGCAATAAACAATAACTCCCTTTTTATGGTCAAGGCACCTATTTTGAACAGTGACTTTTCAGATCTAAAGACATCCAATGCGAAACATGATAAGCTACAATTTCGCACTCAAGAAGATATGTTGTTGACGTTGGATTTCGAAAAATATATAACGAAAATACCCCAACCCGAGCTTCATGTATTGAGACAAGTATGACATCATCCTCAACCTTGACTTTTACCGCACTTGAATGCTCAAAAAGTCCAGATGTTCTTAAAAGATATCGAGCATTTCACAATTCGAAAGCTAATAGGTCAGCACATAGAGGTAGGTCTCTATGCCTTGAGGAATCTTTCGGCAGGTAAGCGCAATATTGATGAATTTCTTCGCCCCTAATGTTAGTCTTTTGTGCTGTAAAATAAATGCAGCTGTAAGATTATATATGAAGATGTGGCTGGGCATGCACTGTCAGCGGCCCCCTAACGTCAGCTCAGCTGCTCAAAATCTTTATCTGCCTTCTTGGATCCCATGAGCCATCGTGCAACTACCCTTAAAATCAAAGACCTTTTCTAAAACTTGATGTTGAAATGAAATATCTAGTTCTATAACTCGAAACCTTTCCATGGAGGTAATTTACCACCCTCCTGCATTTACCCTGGTCCGCTCCTACCATCTCGAACATCAAGCTGACTGCATATGAATCCATAGATTACTGATCTGACTTTCGTCCCCCAAGAAGGGAAGCGTCTCGACTCTGATGATCCACGAAGAAAATTTGTGCGATCGCATGTTAGCCGAAGAATTATTATGCAGAGGCGTAGAGGGGGCGCGAAAGTGGGCTTGGCAGAAGGAATAGATAAAAGAACAGAAGAACGTAATGGTAAGCCTAATATTGACCAACCATCTCTGTGGTGCCTGCGGATGCAGTGTCCCGTATGCTAATATATTCTTCAGGCTCGGAATCTGTAGGCACGAGCTCCCCAGATCAGCACGAGGTAGCAAGATGGACACTAGAGCCAACATCTGTCAGCCATGATCCATTTGACTGCCTACCGATTGAAGCCGGGCACTGTGAAATTCATCTTCTGAAATACTGTATGTACTACCATTTTCCCCAACATTAGTTTTGGTAGCTAATGGCCCAGAAGACGCGAGTACATGGCACAAAGTACGAATTCCAATCAACCCAGCGCGTGCATACCTTCCAATTGCCATAGGCAATCCAGCCCTGCTACATGTAACTCTTCTCCATGCAGCCATGAACTCTCCATACTTATGTGATCCCAAGTTTCAGACAGCTCTTACTTATCACAAATGGAAATCCATAGAAGCTGTAAATGAAAGTCTGAGGCATTCTACATTCGATACGCTGACACTTACAACTGTCGCACTATTAGCGCTGCTTGAGGTACAGTCTAACAGACTCGAACATCTTTCATGGATGAAAGGCTGACTGATAATTATTAGAGTGCTGATGGATCTGAGACTGCATGTCATGCACATATGACTGGTCTTCGTGCATTAGCGACACGCGTGGGGAAACTGAAAATAGACGCTCTCAATCCGCTGTTACGGCAGACAATAAGATGGTTCGTTTGTATATATCAATATCACTTGAGACTTTCTGACAATACCACAGGATTGATGTAGCAGGGGCCATGACTCTTGAGTCACCTCTCGTGTTCCCCAATACACCGGATGGCATTTGGAACGACTTAAGCTTCCAAACTAAGACCATAGTTCAAGTGAAACATATAGCCGAAAAGTTATACCTAATCACCGGCTCTCGAATTCTCAGCCAGTCCTCTGGCACAATATTCCAACATCTCAAATGGCTATCAAATGGCATAAGTAAAATCTCAACTTCAGATGTCGCTGGACTTGAAAAGCTGGACTTCCACACCCGCTTAGATGATATCGAAAGGCAGTGTATCCAATTGCGAAACCAGGCACTCAGAAAAACCAACGGCAACTTTGAATTGATCATAGCTTTCTCTAATGCGTCTCTGATCTATATCTGCTTAATAGTACGGGGATACCAACGCCGACTCGCCATGTTCGAAGTACTTGCACAAAGGACAAGAAAGGCAATCGAATCAATCGATTGGCTGAAGGTAGATGAAATCTTGCCAGATCTGTTGTTATGGATCACGATGGTAGCAAGTCTGGCTCTCGGGGAAGGAGAACAGAAAAGGTGGTTTTGTAAAAGGGTGAGGTCTATTGGAGGGAGTATGGGGTTATTTACCGCGATCGAGTTAGCCGAGAAAGTCAGATCCTTTCTGTGGGTCGAGAATTTCGTAAGCCGCGAGGGGCTTTGGCAAGACGGCATTGATGGACGTATCGAGATGGAGAGGATATGATGAGGATTTAGCAGTACTTTCTCTTTCTCATGTGGTTGACACTCAATGTTGTCATCAGTTCCAACTTTGTTTTGCTGGCGGGGCTCGATGATTTACTACGAGCAAGGCCATCAAGATGTTTTATAGATCGACAATTGACTATTCTACCCCCATTAATCTAAGAAAACCCTTAAATATCCCCTAAATTGATGGAAATACCTAAACTACGCTTTGGAAATTTACCCTATATTTAAGGCGGTAGTGTTGCCACAAATAAAGCTTCGTTTAGTCTGTAGATATTCACTATTTTCTTGCCTGTCTTCACTTCTTGCCTGACTTCACTTCTGGCTTATCCTCACTTTAGATTTATCTTCACTTCTAAATTGCCCTCACTTCTTACTTATCTTCACTTCTTACTTGTACTCACTTCTTATATATTTTATTTCTCGTATATTTCACTTCTTATATATTTTATTTCTCGTATATTTCACTTATAACATATTTCACTTGTCGTATATTTCACTTACTACAAGTTTCACTTCTGACTTGTCACTTTTTATCTGTCTCTGTCTTCACTTCTCGCCTGACTTCACTTCTGGCTTATCCTCACTTTAGATTTATCTTCACTTCTAAATTGCCCTCAATTCTTATTTATCTTCACTTCTTACTTGTACTGACTTCTTATATATTTCACTTCTCGTATATTTCACTTCTCGTATATTTCACTTCTCGTATATTTCACTTCTCGTATATTTCACTTCTCGTATATTTCACTTCTCGTATATTTCACTTACTATAAGTTTCACTTCTAGCTTGTCTTCACTTCTCGCCTATACTCACTTCTTACCTGTCTTCACTTCTATATACTCACTTACTTATCCTCACTTCTCTCTTGTCTTCACTTCTCTCTTGGCTTCACTTCTATATACTCACTTACCTATCCTCACTTCCCTCTTGTCTTCACTTCTAACTTGTCCTCAGTGAAGAAGTGAAGAAGTGAAGAAGTGAAGAAGTGAAGAAGTGAAGAAGTGAAGAAGTGAAGAAGTGAAGAAGTGAAGAAGTGAAGAAGTGAAGAAGTGAAGGAGTGAAGGAGTGAAGGAGTGAAGGAGTAAAGAAGTGAGGAAGTAAAGGAGTGAAGGAGTGAAGGAGTAAAGGAGTGAAGGAGTGAAGAAGTAAAGAAAGTGGGAAGTGGGAATTAAGGGAAGTAAGAAAATGCTAAGGGTTAAGATTGTATAATGTGATGATTAGGTAAAGTGAAAGCTGTCAAAAGTGAAGAAGTGGTAAAAGTGAGGTCTGTAATAAAGTGAAGCCTGTAATAAAGTGAAGTTTGTCAGAAGTGAGGTATATATTGAAGTGAAGTCAAGAATCAAGTGATGATTGTGTAGAGTAGGGATTGTTGAGGATTGTTAAGAGGTGAAGACTATTAAGAAGTGAAGACTGGTAAGAAGTGAAGAAGTGTTAAAAGTGAAGGAGTGTTAGAAGTGAAGTATATAATAAAGTGAAGAAGTGTCAGAAGTAAAGAAGTGGCGAAAGTGAAGACTATTGAAGTGAAGTCTATAATAAAGTGAAGTATGTCAGAAGTGAAGAAGTGTTAAGCGAACCCTTACCCCTGGGACATATGTCGGTCGCACGGTGATAGCTCTTGTTTCTAGAACATCAGCGCTTAGCATTGAGGGAAGAAGCTAACTATATATTTCGCTTTTTATATCTTTCACCTAATATATAATTCACTTATAGCATGTTTCACTTCCTACCTGTCTTCACTTCTCGCCTGTCCTCACTTCTAGCCTGTCCTCACTTCTAGCCTATACTCATTTGTGCTTGTACTCACCTCTAGCTTGTCTTCACTTGTGCTGTTTTTACTTCTTATATGTTTCACTTACTATATGTTTCACTTATAGCATGCTTCACTTCTTACATAAACTCACTTCTGCTTGTACTCACTTCTAGCTTGTCTTTACTTCTTGCCTATACTTACTCATTACATGTTTCACTTCTGGAGCGAGAAGTGTATTTTATTTACTATATGTTTCACTCATAGCATGTTTTACTACTTACTTGTCTTTACCTCTTACCTATCTTCACTTTCCCCCTAGCCTCACTTCTTACATTTCTTCACTTTCTCTATATAACACAAAGTAGAATAAGTATTTAGGCAATGCTAGGCTACCTAGGTAGTTTAGAATACCTTATGTTTTAAGAACTTTTTTCGCTTCTCTCTTATCTTCACTTCTAACTTATCTTCACTTCTAGCCTGTCTTTACTTCTTACTTCTTGCCTATACTCACTTCTAGCTTGTATTAAGTTTTGTCTGTCTTGACTTCTTGCCTGTCTTTACTTCTAGCTTATATCTACTTCTTACCTATACTAACTTCTCTCTTATCTTCACTGAATAGTGAATAGTGAATAGTAGGTAGTGAATTGTTAGTACTAAGTAGTGAATGGCAAATATAAAATAGTGAATAGTGTGGTGTGGAGTGGTGTGAAGTCATAGAGGAGCCTGCCATTTATAGCTTGGATTTTGAAGAGGGGTTGTGTCAAGGTGGGATAATAAGTAGATTGTCCGCAAGGAGAGAAGGAGAGAACTCCTCGCGGTGGAACTAACTAAATAGCTACGGAACCCTTAGAATACCCTGTACTTAAAATACCCCTATTTACTTAAGCGACTAACACGTGTAAATCTATTTACTATAAAACTCGAAATCGAACCTTTACATAAGGCCCCCCCTTATACTAAAACTCTACTACTTTGAAGCGCGAGTAGCCTATAGTTCCTCGAAAGTGGGTTATAACTTATGAGGAAAAGAACAATAGAATAGAGCGTAAGATATAGACCCTAAAAAGACGTTTTTAAGAGGCTCCTAGGTACTCTCGTCGTAACCTCGCTACTAAACAAGATACTGAAATTAGCCGTCTTAACGCCTAGAGTCGATGATTTTATCGATTGCCTAGAGCTCTTAACTACTATTATTAAGTGCCACCGGTATCGCTGGCGGATTAGACTGGCTAGGGAAGGGAGTGTCCGCCAAGGGACGTAACAAATTAGTATAAAAGACTAGGTAGATAGCTTTAAGTTCGACTAGTAAGTCTAGCTTATAAGCGTACGAGTTAACCTTTTATAAAACGCGGAATAGACTAATAAACTTAGTATTAAACTTAGGAATAGGACGCGTAGATAGGATATTCTTAGTACTTAATAGTACCAAATCGCCTACTCGATAGTTAGGAGCGGGAGTTCTCGAATTATTAGCTAAGGACTCTATAGAGTCCCGAGTAGCTAATAGATTAGTTTAAAGCAATTCGAGGATTTCTTATATTTTTTGTACGAACTAAGTACTAGCTAGTTCTTTTAGTAACATAGAATCTAGGTCTCTTAGTGGTGGTAAAAAGCTTAGTCTAGGATGGTAACTGTGGTTCGTAAAGAAGGGGGACATTCTAGTAGAGCTATTTATAACATTCCTTATAGTAAATTCTACTAAAGGAAGATATTATACCTACTTCTTCTAAGCGAAGTCTAAATAGAGTCGAAGATATTTCGCTACTAACTTATTTATAATTTCTATCTAGCTATCAGTTTTAGGATAGTACGCTATCGAGAGCTATACCTAAATTTGTAGTATCTTATAGATAGCTTTCTAAAAGTTAGATATAAATAAGGTTCCTCGATCAGAGACAATTAAACTAGGGAGTCTATAGAGCTTCTAAATATCTCGAACGAAGATATAAGCTAAGTTGGCGGCGGTTATAGTCGTCTTATAAGGAATAATATAGTAGTCCTTAGAAAGTCTGTCAGTTACTACTATTATCTAGTTAAAACCGTCTACTCAAGCGATAGGTCCTATAAAATCTATAGACAAGTCGGTCTAACGCTAAAGTAGAAGTAGAAGTGGTTTTAGAGTGCCCTAATAACGAAGTTAAGAGTGCTTATTACGAGCGTAATTCTCACAAGCTTTATAAAACTAAGCTATATCGTAGTAAAGTTTTAGCCACTAATAATAGCGAGAAATTAACTTAAATAGCTTGTTTTGTCCCGGGTAGCCGCTTTCGACGGAATTGTAGCTCTTTTAAAGTAGCCATATACGTAAACTAGTGTTAGGAACGTATAAGCGATCCCGGAAGTACAACTAATTATCGTAGATCACGTACTCTAATAACAATACCTCTTTAGAGTATAAAGTACGGTTAATACGATTTATTTTAGTAGATATTTATTTCTAAAAGGGGTCGTTAGGATAACCCTCTTTAAGTATATAAGTAATCCTCTAATCGTCAGATTCCTTAATCTCGTTAAGTTAAATAGGTGACAGGCGTAAGGCAGGGTCTAAATTACGTTCCTTAAGTAGGGCCTAGTCTTAGTATTTTAGGCGAGGGTCGTCCGAGTCTTAGGGTAAATCTTAAGAGCGGCGAGTTAAAGAATTAGGCTTAATAAGGTCTTTTACGGGGGCTACTTTAATAATAAAATCGAAAGAGGACAAGAACTTACTCTAACGTACTTAGCGACGAGTAAGATACTTAGTAGTTATAAAATACTTAAGATTCTAGTAGTCTATAATAACTAAAATAGGGTATTCGACGCTGGCCAGCTTAGCTCGCTAGGATTTAAAAGCTCGTACAATAGCGAGGAGCTCCTTGTTATAGATCTTGTAATTATACTCGGCGGGATTAAAGACCCTAGACATAAACGTAATAGGGTGTAAAACGCTATTAAAGTACTAAGAAAGTATTATAGTAGACATAAAATCCGAAGAGTCACATTCTAAGACTACTTCTTTAGTATAATTAAAGTGTCGAAGAATAGGGGCTAAAATAAAAGCTCGCTTAAGAGTCTAGAACGCGTGCTTATAATCCGAGTCCTAGGACTAGGACACACCTTGCCGGGATAGGAAATTAAGAGGTTTAACGATATATAAAAAGTCCTTAATAAAGCGATAGTAAAAGTTCGAAAACCTAAGGAAAGCTTATAAGTCCTTAAGATTAGACGGCGTCTACTAACGAACAACTATAGAGACTTTCTCTAGGTCTATTTGTACCCCCTTAGTGTTAATTATTATACCGAGGTATTTAACTTCCTATACTTTAAAATTACACTTCTTTATATCTAAATTCAGTCCTACGGCTTAAAGAGTATTAAGTACTTAGTAGACGTGCTTACGATAGGATTAAAGGTTATCGGAATAGACTAGTACGTCGTCTATAAAAGTAGTATAAAAGATATCTAGGAATAGACGAAGAACCTTGTTAATTCGGGCTTAAAAGGTAGCGGGCGTATTAGTAAGGCCGAAAGGTACGACAAAGGACTCGAATAAGCTATATCTAGTGTTAAAAGTAGTAAGCTATTTGTCTCCTTCCTTTATCCTAATACGATTAAATATAGCGATCACGTCGAGCTTTATAAAGTATTAAGCCTTACTTAAGCGTTGAAGAGTCTCTTAAATTAGTAGAATAGGATACCGGTTCTTAATAGTAATATCGTTTAAAAGTCGATAGTCTATGTAAAAGCGAAGGCTACCGGTAGGCTTCTTTGTAAATAAAACTAGCGATATAGTAGGTAAAGTGCTCGCGCGGATAAAGCCTTTGTCTAACTATTCCTTAAGGTACTTTTGTAAAACTAGAAGCTCTAGTTTAGATATATTATATAGCTTGCTATAAGGTGGAGTCTTATTAGGCTTAAGTTTAATATAGAGATCGTAATTACGGTGTAGTGGTAGGTTATTAGCTACGTCCCTGTTAAAAAGTAGTAAGTGACGATAGTAGTGTTGTAGTAATAGAGAAGTAGGATCGACTATTGATTTTAGTCGTAAAGCGATTTCTACGTCCTCTATTAACATACTACGCAAATAGAGCTCCGAGGCTCTCTATTATTAAGTTCGAGGGATATTTAAGTTAGGTAGGGATAAAAAGAATCCCTCCTATAAAATACGCTCTATCTGCTAAGGGCTATTAAGATTATTATATAGACGAATCTAACGAGATTCCTTAACTAAAGAGTCGTCTAAAACTACTCTAGACCTCTGTAAATGCTAATTAATTTTAAAGAGAGATAGAGAGAACACCTTAACTCTATAAGTCTTTAGAAGCGTATAAAAAGCGGTAGCGCCTACTTTCCGCGGTAGTAGTACTCGATTCTCTTCCCTTACGTAAGTAACTCGTATAGTATCTAATCTTTTTAGAATATAGTAAGCTTTATAAAACCCCGAGTAAAAGTCGATAACTCGTCCTACCTAGTCTACGTTTAGATTATAAAGAGCTAGCTAAGGTTGTCCTAGAATAATATTATAAGATGCTAGCGTAGTAACGTAAAACCGCTACTAACGTTCGATATACTTACTAATAATTAAATCTAAAGTAATAGTATTGTCGTTATAGTATTCGAGTGAATATACTGAGTATATTCACTCGAGGGGGCAGATCACCTGACTAGGCTGGTCCTGCACGGACCACCTAGTCCTGCCTATACTATTCTAGCACCACTTCCACACCTTAGACTCGGTGTACAACATTACAAGTAGATAGTTAATACTAAGGTATAACCATCTACTTGTACCGCACCTCTTATCTTAGACGAGATAAACCAACACTGATCAGTAAGCGTATATAGATTAGAATCTCGATACTTTTATAATACTTTTTTCGACACTTTTTTCGACATTTTGTTACGAAGCTATTTACTTAACAAACGGGCAAACACTTTACTAGAACACAACTAAACTACATCGCCAGATCGCCAGAACAAGAGCAATCGACGACGGCAGAAACACTCATACTATTATCATCAATCTAAACAATAGCAGACACTACTACTACTGATCTAGATGGCTCTCCGCCCCTACGGGGTAGAGCGGACTATCTGACAACAAACGAACGTCAACTAGGCAAGGCACTATAGTACAGTTTCGAAGGATTAATTAACGCTATCGATCAACTTGGTGACGATTTTGAATGTCTATACGGCCTAGATGATAAACCGGAATATAATCCGAAAGCCGGTAAAGGACCTATAGCAAATCTAATAATCGGAGTTGTAATAGTCTAATATTAGAATAGAAAAACGTAGGATAAGGAACTCGCTAGATTGTTCTTAAACGAGTTCTACTAATTTAATATTAAATTCTTCGAAGAATGTAAGGAAGGCACCTAAAGAGTATTCCGCTTAGTACTTCGCCGACGAGGCGTATGGGTCGAGTGTAACGACAAAGCTATTACACTAGCACAAGCACTCTACAATACGGCACAACGACAAGAATAGCGTGAGTAGACTAACTCTAAAGTTAAAGAAATAGCCTACGATAGCGACCTAAGATCAAACATCCTTTACTACAGACTCTAAAAACTTTAAGATCAAGACACTAAGCCTACGGTACAACTACCAGTTTCGAGCCCACAAGCACCAGTTTTAAATCTACGTCAAAAGGCAATACCACATCAGGACCCATACTCGGATCATCAAAAACAGGCTACAGCTACACTAAATCTAAATGTACAAGGAACTTTTCAAAGTGTGTCACAACCGTAGGCACCGGGATACCCACCATCGGTTCAAGGCCAAATGATGCCCTAACAATACGGATTGCAAACGGGCGGATATAACTAAAACTTCCTACAAACGGGCCCATTCTACCCCCAAAAGTTTGGTCACAACCCAGTCAGACCACCACCACTCTAGGAGCTTCGTTCGCAAGCCAGTAGTCCTACTACAGCTTCTGCTCCTGCTACAGGTTTTGCTCCTGCTACGACTTCTGCCCCTGCTCCGACTTCCGCAAGCCAGGCTAGACAGCAACAACAAGAAGGCCGCACCACCATTTAGGGTTCTGTTCAACCTGTTGCTCAACCTGTTCAACAAGCAGCAGTTCGAGCACCCGTTCGAGCACCTGTTCAAGAGTCTGTCCAAGCTATTGAAGAACCAGTTCAAGCACCTACTAAAGAGCCTGTTCAAGCACCTGTCCGAGCACCTGCCCAACCTGTTCAAGAACCTGTTCAAGCACCTGTTCAAGCACCTATTCAATCTGGTCAAGCAACAACGAAAATTCTAGCCGCTAGGGTGTTTTACTATATCCGATTGGTCCAGGGAATCAAATCAGTTCAAGCACCTCCTGTTCAAGAACCTGTTCAACCTGTTGAAGAACCTGTTAAAGGGCCTATCCAAGCTCCTGTTCAAGAGCCTGCTCAACCTGCTCAAGCAACAACGAAAACTCTAGCCGCTAGGGTGCTTTACTGTATCCGATTGGTCCTACAGAGCAAGGGAATCAACATTACCTCTAGCACCTCCGCTAGGGTGTTTTGCTATATCCGATTAGTACAAGCGGGACAAATTTGCAAATGGCCAGCTTCGAATTCCTTGAGTAAGAATCAGCCTACGACAGTACCACAGGATACTCAAACATTTCAGCCCCAGCCCGCTTATCACCAACCTGGCTACGAGCCTCAGCCTGTCTACCAACCTCCGCCTGTCTGTCAGCCTGCCTACCAGCTTCATCCTGTCTACCAGCCTCAGCCTGGTAGTAGCCGACCTGGTAATAGCCGAAATCTCTTTGTCGACAACCCGGTGATTAGGTCGGATGTACTAGGAATTGGGTAGGAATGGCCAAGGTTTAGAAGGATATTAGCAAAGGAGAAAAGGTATCGATAAGTGGAGAGAAGAATTGCGAGGTATTGGTATTAGGAGAGTGAAAACATTGGTTGAGTACTTTAGATAGTTAGCTATTAGCACCGAGTCTTTTACTTCTTTTGAAGTAAGCCCAGTGTCGTTATAGTATTCGAGTGAATATACTGAGTATATTCACTCGAGGGGGCAGATCACCTAACTAGGCTGGTCCTGCACGGACCACCTAGTCCTGCCTATACTATTCTGGCACCACTTCCACACCTTAGACTCGGTGTGCAACATTACAAGTAGATAGTTAATACTAAGGTATAACCATCCACTTATACCGCACCTCTTATCTCAGACGAGATAAACCAACAAGTATATATAATAGCACCTATAATAGAAGGTCGTCCGTCTATAATATAAAGACTTTATAGCCGAGCGAGTAGTTCTAAAACAAATCTATTTCGTTACGCGTAGGTAGAATTAATAAAGTGTTAAGCTAAGGCACTAGAATTAAGTATATAATAAGTAGTAGAAGTAATATATAGATTATTAGTATTTGTAGAATCTTTATAAACTACCTTATAAAGGACTTCTATAACGTTCTTCTACCTTTCCTCTAATATAGAGAGTGTCACGAATCACGTGCTCACGTGATACTTGTCATAATAGGAGGCGTAACCCTCAGCAGGCACATCCAGGTTTCTTATAGCAAATAGGGATCGCTTGGAGTAGCTAAGCGATCCAAGGATTTTCATTGGTTACTGTCACGTGATTGGAGCGACTGAGTAGCGAGTCGCTCTGGAGCGACTGGCGCTCCTGTCGCTCCTGTCGCTCACAACAAGGACGAAGGTTCTATATAAGACTGGCACTTCTGCCATTAGATAGGAGCTTCGTGCTCAACTTAGTTATCAATCTTATCATATTTGTTTGACATCTTTGATACAAGTAACGAGTTCACTTCCAAGTGAACAACCCGATAGTCTTCTTCTTATCATAGCATACCAACCAGCGAACACCCAGCCAAGTTTAGTTAGCCAGTTTGAGTATTCGTTACAGAGAGCCTTAATGTTTTATTCCTTTTACATCTCTAATAGCGACTATCGCTAGAGACTATACTTTTCCCGCCTTATCCTTCTTCGCCTTTACCTCTTTTGCTTTTCTCTAATTTAAGATAGGGAGTCTTTAGATTATAGTTAGGAGAGTTGTAGTAGAAGTATAAGTTATACTTAGTCTAGTATTCCTTTTAAGCCTTCTTCTCCTCTAGCGTAGTTACGCGCTTCTTATCCTCGATATCCTTCTTTGTCTAAATCACCTTACTACTAAGTCTTAGAGCATCTAAATCTATAGGGTTACTACTAGGTTCCGCCGTAGAGACAGGTGTAGGTAGGAGAATAGATTGTATACTACTAGTAGGCTTCTTGTTAAGAAAATTCTCGCTAAAAACGCGGCGGCAGACATAGTCGGCATCTCGTACAAGGGTGGCTAAACTCGTAAGAGAGAGTCTGTTGTTATAGAGGGGGTTCTATAAAACGCCATCAGTAACTCTCGAATCTAAGGCACTCTATAGTAGGGTGTAAGCTTTATATCCTTAAGAATGTGCTACTATATAGAGGGACAGAAAGTTAGCGAGGAACTCGTTAGTTCTTATATTGCCTTATTAAAGCTTGTAGAGCTTGTTAAAGGTATTACTTTGTGAATAAGGATTACTAAAGGTGTTAGTTAAAGTAGTAAAGATATCGTTAATAGATTATAAAGCTAGGCCGAATTCCCTAAGCTTATTAATATAAGGGTTAATATACTTACGTGCTTCACCTTTAAGAGTGCTTAAAACGTAGTTTATACGGTCGGTCTTAGTAGTCTACTAATCCTAATTTTACTAAAGCTTGATTCTTATACTAATAAGGTAGCTGCGAAGGTTAGAAGGAGATCGAAGTGTACTACCGAATTTAATAGGATCTAGGTATACTAGCGAACGCGTGACGAGTACTTATTGTTATAACGTATTTACTAGGGCGGATTAAGTAGGTTGAGGAACAGTAGCTTAAGTAGTAGCTCTAAGAGCGTTATTCTAGTTCTAAAGTACAACTAATTGATTGTAGAGTTACGTATACTTATACTAGAGCTTCTAAGTGTCTTTCTTTACTTCTTGTTCGTCTCGAAGAGCCTCCGCGCGTCCTTGTCTTTTAACCTCTAAGCTCTCGACAATGCCCTTAAATATCTACTAGAAAACCTAGGGATTTCGGGTCGCGGCTTTAGAGAGAGCTTACAGGTCGTTACGATAATAGTAAAGGTCGCTAGCCTCGAAGTGTTCTAGTTGAGGTAGTAGATCAGCTATATTAGAATACAACGACTATGTCGATTGTATTAGTTCGTAGAAGGCGGACAATATGTTAAGGTAGGATAATAAGTAGATTGTCCGTAAGGAGAGAAGGAGAGAACTCCTCGCGGTGGAACTAACTAAATAGCTACGGAACCCTCAGAATACCCCGTACTTAGAATACCCCTATTTACTTAAGCGACTAACACGTGTAAATCTATTCACCATAAAACTCGAAATCGAACCTTCACAGGTTGAAGGTCTTGAAGGACCCCTCTTGAGTCTTCTTGGGATGTGCTTGGAATTACGTTACTTGCTCATCAATCGCGGATGTAAGTAAGTGCAAGTGAGTGTGTGTAAGTGAGTAAGGTGTTAGTTAGTGAAGTGTAGGTGAGTGAAGTGTCCACCACCTTAACACTCTGTCTACAACTACCACCAACTCTACCATCAACACCACCTCAAATATGCTACCGCCCAAGCTTCTCAAGAAGCTCCTACGCTAGGACGATACGAATTTGGTACCGCAAGTACAGCGACATCAGCGACGTACTATCTCAAAAGACCTAATATAGAACACTTGTTTCAAGGAAAGAGAATCAAGAATATTGCTCAGGAACAACAATAGATACTGAATTAAGCATATTACTTGGGATTAACAACAAGAAGAAATTAGTAATATTACTTAGAAAAAACGATAATAACAACTTCAAATGATTAAGGCTACAAACAAGCGCAAGGGTAAGGAATACTAGATTTAAGCGATACTAATATCTACTAGAAGGAGATTAATTTACTTTTTTCGTAGGTAGGTCTTTGGCTTATCTTTCATCTGTATCTCCTCTTTATTCACTAGGTATCTTTCCAGGTACTCCCAACCCCACGCATCAACCTCAACCCACCCAAACATGCATACCTACCTACCTACCTATATCGCCTACACCAAAAAGGAAATGGAAAAAAGAATTACAATAAAACAAAAATGCAAAAAAACAAGCACAGCTTATAGTATGCTCGGACGAACTCTGCTTCCGTAGAAGTTGGTTTATCTCGCATTACCAGATGATACATTCTCCCAATTGAGCCACTTGGCCGATGATTTACACGATCTGATTGCTGAGAGGAAAGGGTTTATTTGTTAATATAACAGTCGAGTGCGGAGGTGGTTGATGTGTGGGTAATTTTCGGGGGAATTCTGGGTTGGGAGAAGACATCTGTTGAAGTACGCGTGGAAGACATGATCAGAGAGAAGAAGTGAAGACTGGGCATGCAAGATTGGGCAGAGATTACCAGGGCTCATAATGAGCAATTCAATGGCGTCGTAATCCACGTTGGTGAATTAATGCCAGCCAGCCGCTCTATTGCTGGAAAAGATATTGCTCAGAGAGTCAACCCCCTAAAATCTGGGGTAAAATCTGGGGGGTAGTTTAGTCAATTACCGTTTCTTAACAAGGCTCGCACAGCGTGGTGCTGATAAATCACATTCCAAATTGGCGTCTTCACTAGGGAGCTGGGGAGACAGAGTGGAGAAAGGGGGTGGATATCTTTCAGTGTTTTTGGGGTAGTTAAGAGAACCGACGATTTAAGAAGTTCAACAATTGATTATATTGGGCTTTTCCTCCTTAACTTTCGCTTAACGAAGTACATGCCAGCTTACTGATCTGTTTTGTCACAAATAGTGTCTGGACAGGGAATTTCTTATTGAACTTTGTCAGGTTTGTTTTTTGTAACTTTCTTACTAGCTATACTCCATTGTCATGATGTCCACATTTTCTCATACACTGGGTTTAATACAGGATTGCCCCACACATGATTTAGCGTGACCGTCCCGACATAATTTTGATAGAAGATTCATTCCATATACATTTGCCTCCACAAAATATTCCAGTGCAACACGATTTAGATTCTGGGGAAAACCTATGCACCAGTGTGCAACTCAATGGGCTCCACTAGCTTAGGAGTCATTGTGAAGTTAAGCTGTGGTCCACTGAAAGCGTTGAAAGGGGCCTTAGTGTTGGCGGTGTAGCTGTAGTAGGCGTTGCTACAATGAATTAGTTTTATTTCAAGGAAAAGGATCATTGGAAAGTACTCACTTCTCCACTGGGATATCCAAACGAGTCACCCGGTATTCAACCTCAAGATGAGCACCTTGTCCAGTCTCTTTCATGGGCAACAGTCTTGAGAGGATTCCTCTGTTTCCGATTCCATTGTCGGTGACGCCGCATGGGGTTAATGGCGAACCATCCTCACGATCAGCTCCGTGGACGCATCGTGCGGTGAAAGCTGGAACTTCTGGATCGGCACCGAAGACCTTTCCGGTGATATCGAACCCTGAAAATATTATCAATATATGCTAATATTAGATATCTTTGGGTATCACGAACCATATGTGCATGAGTATCTAGAACATCCTGCCTCCCATTTTGTCACTTCCCAGGTGTAAACTTCTGGACCAAGCGATGGAACGGGAGTTGCGGATGCTGCTGTGAGAAGCGTAGCGACGGTAAGGATGTTGAAAAGCATTTTGAACTATGTAAGAATAGTAGTATGGAGTTTGGTGGATGGGAGATATTATTGGAGGATGAATTTCAATGAACGAAAGGCAAAGGTCAGAAACCGATGGCGATTGATTTCTGGCGGAACTGTTCAATATATACATTCAAATTGATCCTTGTAGGGTCCACCTTTTACGTCACGGCCTACGGTGCCTCGGTTTTTTACGGGGCACGAGTATACAAAGTAAAATTAATACAAGTATATGAATCACTGCCACTTGAACTCTATCTTTCGGTTTCGAGTTTCTAAATATAGCCCACTGAATGTTGGAGTAATGTTTAGCGTGGTAAATCAATCAATCGGTTCCGGTGAATCGTTGTAGCGGATATGCTAGGATGTGTGAGTGCATAAAGATACGAGTTGTCTATAGGCTCTGAGTGGCTGGAAGTATACAGCGAAGCATTTTCAGTACAAGAGTCGACCTTTCGATTTTCTCTCTGGTGACTCTCAGCAATACCTCCACCACCTCCATGGTGTGAGCTGGAACGCAGACAAGGGGTGCCAAGGCTTGGATCCTCGTATTGCTTCCCATGGCATCGCATCGGAAAGCGTACGACGCTTTCCACTTACGCCTGCACCTTCACCGGTTGAAAACACATACGAATCAGATGGTGTTATAGTCGTAATTAATTGCTGTTCTCTGCCAAAAGTATGAGGCATTTACAGACGATTTGAGTACGATGTGAGGGGCGAACGCTGAGGCGATGTTGGAGCTCGGACGACACGTGACGAAACTACCTTCCTATTATAGTTCTCGCTCACAACAAGGATCCTAGAAACGCTTCTTTTCTCTTATTTCATTTTGTTTCGTTGTTGTACTCAAATTCAAGTTACAAGATAACATAATTGAAGTGCAAAGTCTGTCCTGAGCTAATCTAGCTGCTCTTGTCTCGTGAGGTTTTTACTCGTGCCTCGGAAAACCCATGAGAGATTCTAGGTAGAGACCTTTATATAGGCTACTTAGTAAATAACTACTTTTGGAAAGAAAGAGTAGGATGGATGTAAAGTAAATAGCTACTTTAGAATAGGAAAAGTAGGTTAGTAAAGTAGACTAAAGTAATATCAATATTTCCTAAAGTCTTATTTCTTCAACTAAACCGTTTCTCTCTATACCTGTTTTAATAAACTAATAAAATACTACCTATTACTTAACTATTATTAACTTCTACTATTCTTATTTCTATTCTTGAAATTGTAAGAGCACGAATCATGGTCAGGAAATGAAGGGAAACTCAGGTTGTATTGTTTCATAAGAGAGGGGGATAGAGGGGAATGTGCGATATGATATCAAAAGGAGCTCCCTGTGACAACCCATTTTAATTGATCGCTTCACTTTCGTGCGTATTGTAAAACTTTCAGGCTTGGCTCTTTGCTTACAACGCTTCGCCTGATTCCTCAAGTACACAGGAACAGGAAGTTTGGTACTCAAAAGCCTCAATCTAATGCCCACTAAGTAGAGGATTCATGTAAGCGGTCAAAGTAAGTTTTCATACTTAAAGAGTAAAAGTAAGATTGATTTATTAAAGAAAATAAAGTAAAGGAGGTTTAGACCTTATATAGTGGTCAAAGTAAGCTAAAGATGTAGTATATATTACGTAATTATATACTAGTTTAGTACTCAGCCCGGCTTAGAAGTTTAGCCGACGCTAAGTATCACGTGACATCACGTTATCATGTGATCTTAACGTTCGACAAGTCAGATGTAATAGCGGCGTCAGAAGCGACGTCGGAATCGACGTCGGAATCGGCATCAGATGGGTCAGTGGTAATAGGGAGAGGAATTAAATAAAACCACGCATCCTCCTTATCTAAAACATCTTCACGGCAGTTCAAACCCTCTTCAATTCCATCATGGTGGACTTCGTTTCCCTTATCCAACACAAGCCATCGTCCTGGAAATGCAACACAGCCAATAGACATTGCGACATTATCCGGCTTATAACGTACAAAGTAAAAATGTGTACGTTGATCTCCAGGATCCTCACGGGGTTGGAACACTACTTTATATTCTTCAGGACCAGTGCAAATGACATGGAGATAATGGTCTGGGTAAGCACAACTTCGAAGGGTCATTTGGCTCCCAATATGTAGATCTCTCCCTGTGACTGGTTCTGCGATGAATCCTGAGTTCAGTCCAATGGTGTCCTGGGGTAAGCTCGAGTAAAAGTATGAACTGATTTTGCCGTCGGGTTTTACGTGGAGGAAGAACTCTTCGTAGCATGCTGATTCGATTGCAATTGCTTTCTTGTCTTTGTTGATTTGGTTGGGGTCGTCAGGATCGAGATACACTAAGACAGACATTGTGAGAATTAGAGCTTCTTAGAGCTTCTAGGATTATTTGAAGAATTGGTTAAAAGCACTAGAAAGGATCAATAGATTCTTTTTGAATGCTGAAATCTTAAAGTGTGATACAGTTGGTTGTGAATTGACTTGAAATGTTAGAGTGTTGTACTTTCTCTGTTTTTCCTTCCTCTTGTCAGCTGTTTTTCTAAAGCTTCTATCTTGCTGTTTAGTATCTTAATAAAACACTAAACAACAATATATATTATTGAACAGTAAAAAGAGGCTCTATACTCTAGTCCCTTTATCAACTCTTCAGAAGTAAAAGAGACGCGTTCGTCTCCGTCTCTATTTTCCTGGGGTATTGGCATTCCACACCCAATATGAGAAAACAACAAACCTTTTGAACGGACTCTGGTATTCGAGATCGCACTTATACTATAAAGGACTGGTAAGATGTCAATAAAGTGCTTTTATGGATACTTTACGCCAAGTATCATTAGGCACTCTAAACCTTTGCTTCTTAGAGCAAATCGAAAATCCAAAGAATTACAAACACCCTAATATTGATCTCTCACCAACTGACTATACCCTGAGTGGCAACCACATCCGTTACAATTATTCTCAATTACCAAAATTCTATGACCAAGAGCCGACGAGGATGGAAACCCAGTAACCCAAAGTTTTTATCAAGCATAACTGTCACAAAAGGAGTAGTTACGCTGAAGTTTAAAAACCAATAATGTTAGCGAAAGAGCTGACAAAGAGAAAAAAGTCGTGCTTTTTGAGTAGATGAAAAGGATTTAATATTGAACAAAGAGAGTTTCAGCAGCTTGAAGAACAAAGGGCATTGACCAAGATGTCTTTGTGTTGTTAGACGTAACTCAGATAGTTGAGGTAGGCAGGATTGTAAAGAAAATAACGCTCATTTGCGTTAGTAGAGTATTGCCTGCATTGGTCCCTGAACTCTAGGTTGTCGGCAGGACCTCAACACTAGCCGCAGAATTCTAAAACTATAGCAAACATAATGTACACTTGTAAAGGCTTTTACCCCAAGGCAGCTTATTTTACCCCGAGAGTAGTGTCAAGTATATCATTCTCCGTATTTAAATAGCTCAGCAATCAAATAGAGATATGTGTGGCGCTTCAAACCACTTGATAAGCATACAGCAAAGCTCCGCGCACCCAGGGCTTACATTGGACACCAATTTTAAAGCGTATTTCTCCTTCCTCTATTATCGAAATATTACTTGCTGTCGAAACAAAAATAAAATTCGAAAATACTTAAACGTTTCCACAAAATCTCTACCTTTACCTTTGCATCACAGGCTGAGCTCTCATCCTCTACCAGAAAAGTGAAACATGAGAATCTTAGAGCTCTGCTATACTTAGCTGTCCTCGAAATCCACCCCCGTCGGCATTGCTGGTGAAGTTAATAGACGTCGTCAGAGTGAGAAGTAGCGAAGCTTTTTATCATGCAGAAAATTTCCGTTGCTTCTCGCTGGTAAATGCTATGTCAATACATCATTGATGACTGTTTCTACATCTGGAAAATTCGACTTCATGGATATTCTAAAATGTGCCTGCTCTTCTCATCGTTTTTCAAGCCTCTTATAACGTATCGCACCTGTAAGCTGTTCATGAAATTTCTCTTTTGACCGCCAAAGAACTACACTAAAGAAATGAGTACTAATATGATTACGGCATGGAAATGGTCTTCTACTCAATAAATCATAATTAGAAGGTCTCACTTGATTGAAGGCAAGATATTTTCCTACAGAGTCAATTCATCATATGCCATCCAAGGACGAAAGGTATCACGAGACTCTTCAAGCCTTCTCAATGAAAGGATTTTGAAAGCAGTCACCTTGACCACCTCCTGTTTAAAAATAAATCTCAATCTCACCTAGTACATCCCCCACCCAGAGATGAAAATGATAGACCCTTTCAGCAACCCAAGGCCCATCAGCGATGACAAGCTAATAATCAAAGCAGTTTACCCAGATATTCCATCCTCGGAGATCATTCTCCAAACCTCAATTGTCCGCTGTGTGTGGAAGAAGAAACGTTATAAATGAACACCAGTGAATACCAAAGGTCTAAATGTAACTTTTAGGTTGCTCAACTATTTATTACCCGCACCTAGCTTTGGATAGCTCTGTATTCTATTTCGATAGACTATTCTCTCCCAATTGATGAACCACATACTACCTTTCTGAGCCCAAAGCTCTAGAGTTTAAGCTTAGCACAGATAAGGCACGAGATGAAACCATCAACTCCTGTACTACCATCAAACTAGTAGTTTGTTAAGAAGTTTTGAAGGACGAAGGATCATGCCCAAAATTTCAAAGACTAGGTTCGACTTATGTTGGTGTAAGACAGAATCTTTACCTTGAAGAAAGTCGAATTAACTTGATGTTACTGTTGAAAACGATCTTGCTGTCGATATAAGATTATCATCCGTAGTAACTCTTAACAACGCTCCACATTTCGGAAATGAAGGTCTGGCTGATCGTCTCTTCGAAAGGTGGTCTGGCCTGCAGTATAAGGATTTGAGCATGGTTTGAATTACAGTGTGACAGAAGTATTGCCTAACCTTTTCCATTGTGACCAAACTACAACTAGCCGTATACTAAGAATTCCACCTTTTGAGTAAGAAGTTCAGGGTACCGCAGCGCGGGACTGGAGTTTGATTATCAGCTAACATGGGAAATAGACGCCATTTTTGGTGGTGGAAGACAAGATAAAAATGTCATTTTGATCAAGTGTAACCTCCTATCTGTTTAAATAACCTTTCCTTGCTTCACTTTTCATATATAGAACTCAATTCAGATTTACAACGCATCCCCGTAGAAGCTAAAAACATAATCAAGAAATACCATCATAGCGCTCTGTATGTACATCTCTAGACGAAAAAGTACATAAGTTCGTAAACCAAGTAGCTCGCAGTAGTTGCCGATTTTCACCAAATCGGAAATGATTGTCCAGTGGTCGCGAATATACAAGCCATCTTGCATTCAATCATTTACTGCGTACGAGGGCAAGAGCAAACTACAATGGCGCCCTTTTAATTAGTTGCGCAAGAGAAATAGAAAGCAAGCTAGATAAGACCAAGTAGTATACTTCTTACTGTCGAATAATTTCTTACTGTCAAAACCTGAGTTTTAAATTCACCCATCTTTAAACCCTCTCAGCGTTTGCCAAGATCTCAACTTTGCTATCTATATCTTTGTCTATATACACCTTCATAGACAGGATTGTATATGAAGATGTCATGTATGCGAAACATCCAAATGCAAATTCCGCTGAGATCACCTCCTCTGGTCAATAGTCAATAGCGATACATACAGGTTTACAAGCTAAGCCTTTATTTGAGTATATAGATCAGATACATGATCTCGATTTAACATTTTAACATTTTAACATTAGAATTATTGCATATAAGCTAGTAGAGCATCTCAACTGCGTAACTCGTTACTCGTCAGGCAATCTATCTTCCATACTTCCGACGATAGCCAAACCTTCCAACCTCCATCCTTCCATCCTTTCCAAAAAAAAAATCATCTAATATCTACTCTTCCACCCTTGTAGCCTTTTCTATAAACCACAATTCCTTACAACCACTCAGAACGTACAATTTCCACATCTCCAACAATCCCCAAGGAAAAAATATATATTCTCAGGAGACGTAGTTTCACGTATATACAAACGAGAAATCAAACCTCAAGCATGAAGTTAAGAAGAAAACTACCGAACCAGTAGATGTGTTTAGTCCTCTACTTAAACACTTCCTTTATCTTTAACTATTATCATCAAACTAATATTTGAACCAATTTAACTAACTAAATACAACTGTCGTTATAGTATTCGAGTGAATATACTGAAGTATATTCGCTCGAGGGGGCAGATCACATGACTAGGCTGGTCCTGCACGGACCACCTAGTCCTGCCTATACTGTTCTGGCATCGCTTCTACAACTTAGACTCGGTGTGCAACATTATAAGTAGATAGTTAATACTAAGGTATAACCATCTACCTTATATCGTACCTTATCTTAGACAAGATAAACTAACACTAATCAGTAAGCGCGTACAGATTAGAATCTCGATACTTTTAATACTTTTTTCGACACTTTTTCGACCTTTTGTTATAAAGCTATTTACTTAAACAAACGACTAAAAACACTTTAATAAAACTTAACTAAACTATATCGCTAGATCGCTAGAACAAGAGCAATCGACGACGGTAGAACCTCTTATACTACTATCATTAATCTAAGTAATAGTAGACAATATAACTAACGATCCGAGTAGTATTCCGGACAGCCTAGGTAGAGTAGAACTTAGGACGAGGCCAAATGATCCGTTTGCTGAACAAACGCTAAGTTAACAAAAACACTAAAAAGTTTATAACTAGAAGGAATATGAAGGTCTTTAAATAGACCTAGTACAGAAGCTTATATAGCGACTCAATAAGGAGCCTGGCCCTTACAATACTACTACTCCTATCTAAAGTCAATAAAAAGATAAAGGTAAGGCACCTGCCGCACCGGAATCTATAATATCACTAGTTAGCTACTACTAGAACAAGACGATAGACTATCTCGAAGCCGACCTAGAACAACTACGAAACCCTAAAGAAGGTATAGAGATACTATACTAAGACAATAAAGACCTATAGGAGACGGGAGACCCTACACCTAATTAAATGATAAAGGCCGTAATAGTCATATACTAGAACAGGAATATTTAGGACAAGGAACTCGCTAGAATGTTTTATAACTAATTCTACAATTACGATCTTAAATTCTTTAAAGAATGTAGGGAAGACACCTAAAGAGCATTCCGCTTAGTACTTCGCCGGCGAGGCGTATAGGTTGAATTTAACGACAAAGCTATTACGCTAGCACAAGCGCTATATAATACGACAAATCGACAAAACTAGTATAAATAGACTGACGCTAAAGTTAAAGAGATAGCCTAGGATAGTAAGGACCTAAGATTAAATATACTTCGCTATAGACTAAGAGAACTTCGAGGTACTAGAAGTATATCTAGAAGAAGTGTATATACTAGATCACCAAAGTAAAAGTACACAGCTCTAGGTACAAACACTAAGCCAGCTACGCCAATTGTAAAGCCACCTATGCCATCGAGAGCTATAAAACCCAGCTTCTTTACCCCTACTAGCCAATTTCTACCACTATTACCTAGTAATATCAAAGCCGATATTAAAGGTAGAACAAGCCACATATTCGGCAACACGGCTGCTATAGTACCACCTTCGAGCGTATAAGAACCAGCTTTCAACCTACGACAAAGGGTATTATTACATTAGAACCTAAAACCAACTTATTAAAATCAGGGTACAACCATACTAAACCCGAATGTACAAGGAACATTTTAAGGTGTACCACAACCACAAGCACCGGCATACCCGCCTACTTAGAATTCGCAAGGATTTTCACCCCTACAACCACCGGCTTAAGGCCAAATGTTCGGAATGTAAACGGGTAGATATGGCTAAAATTTCCTATAAACGGGCCTATTCTAACCCTAAAGATTTAGTCACAACCCGATTAGACTATCACCACACTTAGGAGCTGATCTAGACTCACGTACAATATAAGGTCTAGCAAAGGTATATTATAACAGTATAAAATATAGTAGAATTAAGGACGTCTTTAACATAAAACTTAAGATCTTTTACGCTACCTATAATTAATATAGGGTAACCTAGGACCGCCTTACAAAAGCCTTCCCGATTATGTTAAAAGGAGCCGCCGCGGACTACTACTACTATACAATTCTCAGATAAGGATTAGACTTCCTTACTACAGTACAAGTAGTATAAGATAACTTTAAAAACCTTAGATATAAGAGGCACCTTTAAGACGAATAGGATAAGTATACGCTTAAGTACGTTAAAGGAGAGAATCCTAACAAGACTACGTTATAATACTTCGATATTATAATAAGTAAGCTAAGGGAGATCCGACTAGGACTTAGTATATTAGTTTAATAAGATAACAACTTTTATTAAAGCATTATTTAGAATACTCGGGGAAGTGTAGAATGCGAAACAGTTGTTGTAAATCCTCCGAATACAATTATAGACCTCGAATCGAACCTTAAGAATGCGATATCGAGTTATAAGTTCCGTATAGGCACAACTATTAAGAAAGGCTATGTTAAAGGAAGTTATATAGTAGATACTAACCTAGTAGAAACATATTATACAAACAGAACCTATTATAAGTAAGATCGAAATAGGTATAGAAATAACAACTCTACTAGCAGAAGTAATAGTAGCAGATGTTAGATATATAGAAAGCCAGGCTATAGATCCTTCGAGTATACAAAAGAGGAACAAGACTTATATAAAGAGAAGTTCTAAAACAGGTTCTATAGTAAGTTTAAAGGAGACTATTATAAGAAAGACTTTAACAAATAGTATAATATCTTTATTACCTAGTTCGAGTCCTAGTCCTAAGATATAGCGAGCCTGACCGCCACTATATATATGATTAGTATAGAAGAATCGGATGATTTAGCGTTAAGTTCGGGCTCGAGCTTAAGTAACGAGGAAGGCAATGTACACGTAATAGAGTGTTTTATAATAGATACGCTTAGCAACGTAAATACGAAGCAGCTTATAGATTAGCTTAATTAGGCTTCTACTTTACACCAGCTTAGATTTAGCGAATCGTACCTAGGAATTATAGGGAGCTAAGATTGTAGAATAACTGTAATACTTATAGTAGACAAGGCACTTTAAATTGTTCTACCTACAACACCTCGCTAGGGACCTAAGAACTTCTATAGTATTATGATCGATACTAGCGCTTCTACCTTTAATTTAGCTAGGTACGATTAGTACTACGTATACAATTTAATTACTCATTCTCTATTAAAGCCTAGTAACGTTACAGTCAAATTTAGTATAGGAAACTCTACTACTATCGGATATATAGTAGTTAATACACCAATTAGAAGAGTAAAATTCTACGTGTTTCCGATTAAACTACTATTTATCCTATACCTTTAATAACTCGACAAAATAAGAGTAAAGTACAATAATATTAAGGATATTATTACTACAGAGGACGGTACTATAGTTAAGGTTGTACGTCGGTTTAGCTACCTATTTATAGTATAGGACTAAGTATACTATAATTTTATATACGAATTCCTAAGTTTATTATTAGAGGCCGAACTACGACGTCTTTACAAGCGATTTAGCCACCTATCTGTCATAAAGTTGTAGAAAGTTTTAGACCGGGCCGGGTACGATGTCGACTAAACCATACTCGAAAAGCTAACTAAATATTACGACTACTGTATAAAGCATGGCCGCTCGCTACACCGTTTCCGCTTTACGCTAAAGGAGGACAAGGACTTTAATTATACGGTCTATATAGATATCTTCTTTATTTATAGTAAACTAGTCCTTTATATAATCGATAAAGTAATAGGATAGAACGCTACGTGTTGGCTATAGGATATATTAGTAAAGTACGTCTAGGAAATAATAGGAAAATACTAGCTCTATATGTTCCTAGGACTAATAGATTTACTTATAATAGATGTAGGAAAGAACTTTACTTCTAAAGAGTTTCGCTTATATACGACTACTTTAGGTATTACGGTTAAAGGTATACCTGTCGAGGTATATTAATCTATTAGACTAGTTAAACGTTACTATAGACCGTTACGCCGCGCCTATAACATTCTAGTATAAGAGATACCGGACTTGCTAAAGGATGTTATACTTTAAATAGTAGTAAAGGCTATAAACGATACCGTAGGACCTGATAGTCTTATACTAATACTGCTAGTCTTCGGGGTATATCTAAAGATGTAAGACCTCGTTTTACTATTAACTACAATTGCTAAGCGATCAGTAACACTATAGAAGGCAATAGCAGAAGTACGTAAAATCAAGGTAAAACGATAAGTTAATAAGGCCCTTAATACTAGAAACGGCCTATCTAACTAAATTAAGGATCTACCTCTTAGATCTAAAGTTTAGGTATAGCGTAAACACAAGAAGTAGTAAGGGCTATATATCCTACAAGGATATAAAGAAGAAGACGTAATTATTAAAATCAAAGGTAAGCTAGTCCGATTCCGATCTATAGTTGTTAAACTACAATATACGAATAAGGATATATCTAATATTTAAGACTAAGATATACCTAATACGGTACGTGAAGATATTATAGAATATCCTAACGTACACTCTAAAGAAGATCAGCTAAAGCGACGTAGACGACCTCGAAAGTTAAGACAAATTAAGTCGGAACCTAATAAAGACGAACAGGTCGAAGCGGTCCCTATACTACTAAAACGTAGCCGCGGAAGACTAAGAAAGAATATAACAGTTTATTACTATAAGGCACTTAAAGTCTATAAAGACGATATACTAAAATACTAGGTATACTTTATAGATGACGGCGTAGTCTATTTAGTATTCGACGACTCGAGACAAATAGAGATAAGCGGATTAACTAACAACGGAGTCTTTAAGGTTATTATAGTCGATTAATTACTACTAGATGCTTGTATATTTAGCTCTCGATTCGTCGATATAATTAAGAATAAGGGCACTTCCGAAGTATTCGAGAAGTCTAGGCTTATAGTTAAAGTATTCGACGATAATAGAAAGACTATAGTTTTAACTTAGTTACTAATAATCTAGCGGGTTAGTATATAGATTATCCTTATACTTATAGCGATTAAGTTCCGACAAGATCTATTAGTCAGGCTCTAGTTAAGAGATGTTATACAAGCTTATACCTAATCGACAACAACGCTCAATCGACTAATATTTATATAAGGACTAAAAGGCAACCTATAGTAGGAGAAATTGTATTTTAAGATTATTAAGCCCCTATATAGAATACTAGAATTAGGCAACCACTAGTATAATACGTATATTAAACACTATATAGACAAGCTCGGGATAAAACAATCGACCTACGATTCCTGCTTACTATATATAAATAAGGTGGGATTTTAAGGTATAATTAGGCTTTAAACTAATAATACGCTTATTCTCGGCGATACTACTTTTGTAGAAAAGGAATAGGTAGAATTAAGAGCTTTTAAGTTAAAGCCTATAGAAGTGTTAGCGCCAGACAAACCTTTAAAATTTAATACTAGTAGAATCACTTTAGCAAGCAACGGTACCGTCACACTTATATACGATTACAAAGATCGAGTTAAATTAGTAGCGAATAGACCTATCGATACTGTTACTACTCGAGGAGTTGTTCGTAAGCAATACGCTTTAAAGGATTAATACGTCGCTTAGAGAGCACTCGGCGCGTATATAGCTATAGTTTGTCAGCCAGAAGTAGCATTTGACTTAAGCGTAGTAGTACAGTATCTAGACCCTGATAAGAGCGCTATTAACGCGCTAAACAAGCGCCTACAATGGCTAATTAATAACTAAAAGCGAGGACTTAAATACGTACCTTTAGATATCGATTTACTACGGCTTGTTTTATTTATAGATACTTCCTTTATAAACTTAACTAACCTTTCCTTATAAATAGGCTATATTTTATACCTGACGGATAAAGACAACAATACGGTTATTTTACACTAGAGTTTAACAAAATGTAGACGGATTATAAGGAGCGTACTAGCTTCTAAGCTATACGCTCTTAGTAGTAGATTCGATATAGTAGGAGTAATTAAATTAACGCTCGAGGCAATTCTAAGCAAGGGAATCAAGTTAACAATTTATACTAATTCTAAGTCGATATACAAATGCTTGACAAAGCTTAGTACAACAAAGGAGAAGCGCCTCATGATCGATATAATAGCACTACACTAGGCGTACGAGCGCTAGGAGATCTACGAGATCCTTTAGATTAAAGGAAGTACAAATCCTACTAATGCTATAACAAAATTAAAGCCCTACTAGGCGCTAGTCACACTTATCGATACTAACAAAATCGATATAGTAGTTAAGGAATAGGTTAAACGTAAGGACATATCCGAGGGACAAAAAGAATAGGATTAACAAGTCACGTAGGAATTACAAGGAGAGTAAAAATATTAGTTAAGCGTTTTAGTTAGTTAGCTATTAGCACCGAGTCTCTTGCTTCTTTTTAAAGTAAGCCTAGTGTCGTTATAGTATTCGAGTAAATATACTAAAGTATATTCGCTCAAGGGGGCAGATCACATAACTAGGCTAGTCCTATACAGACCACCTAGTCCTGCCTATACTGTTCTAGCATCGCTTCTACAACTTAGACTCGGTATGCAACATTACAAGTAGATAGTTAATACTAAGGTATAACCATCTACCTTATATCGCACCTTATCTCAGACGAGATAAACCAACAACAACTTCTTAAATCTCGCTTGAGTAAACGACAACCATGTCTTCTTATCTACCATACAACACTAAAGAAATGAGCTTGCACTTCTAACCCAGAATTCTAATTAACTAATGACCTCGTCAATCTCACCATCACACTTCGTCCTTCTATTCTCCCGATATCCTCTAAACAGATTAAGAGAAGAGAGAAGAGAGAAGATATCCACGGAAGTTCAAAGGAAAAAGAGGAGAAGCTCAGGATCCTAGAGCAATATATCAAGCAAGAAAATTAAACAATATTCCTTTCTATCTACTTGTTTTTCAGACCTGAGAATCTTAGAGATTACGTCTATTGTAGTACAGTGAAGAAATTAGCTAGGCTTTTGAGAGTAATTAGTTTACTGTCGAAGGGTGATCTAGCTTCGAATACGAGTTTTGCGTTTAAAACTTGGCTTTAAATTTTATAGGACAAGACACCTTAGCACTTTCTTACTGTAATAGTTAAGGGTAATTAGAATGCGGTGTCGAAGCCTACACCTTCATCTGCCGGCTAAGCAGGGTGGGTAGGTAGACAAATTAGATCATATGTGTAATTACGATTAAAGGTAGGAGACCCTAAGTGTTCTAGTTAAGGGACTCGTTAGGGTTTGTTAAGGCGCTATTCTCTATTAGGTAGGCGCGGGTTAAGTCCTGGAGTTTTGGAGAAGGAGCGTTCTCTAGAGCTCGTCCGCCGATCTAACGGATTGTCGGATTAGATCTATTAATCTGTCGAATGCGCGATGTATTTTAGGCGTCGTGCCAGTACGGCCGTTGGTAGACGTAAAGTTCGAGGTAGAGGTAAGGCTCTTCTAGGTTCTACGGGGTTTCTTGATTTGAGGATTGTAGAAGGTAAAGTTTGTAAAAGGTAGAACTGGCACTGTAAGGGGTTACGTCACTCCCCGGAGGTCGCTAGGATTGGTGTCCGTCAGGACTAGTTGCAATAAAGTAGCTAGTACTAATCTCGATGGCTTGAGTTTAGTTGGTGATAGCAGCAGTGCTAACATCTGTGAGGCACCAGTATGGTGTGTGAGAGAGTGTGATGTGTAAAAGACTACTATTGCTAGCTAGCTATCGTGAGGAAGGATATGGTCACGCCAAGATATGACCAGCACCACGAGACTGGACTGTCACACTTAATAATAGAAACTTCCTTGCTATTCTCTCGCTCGAGATAAGAGTATAAGAGTATAGCTATTTGCTACTGTTTAACTATAGTTCATTCTTTTGAAACGAAATAGGTAATAGTTTATATTTAAGCTGGGTTCTATAGAATTGTAAGATGCGTGTAGACTACAGGGTGTAGTCTACATGTACATTTTATAATATTTATAAATCAAGCTTCATAGGAGAGAAAGGGAAGGAAGTAGTTAATTATTAAGAGAAAGAAATTATAATATATATTTAACTCCGTTTTTAAGGATCGTTTGACTCCTATACTTACCTGAAAATAAGTTTTATATATCCCCAGTGGAGAAATACATGATAATTTACTTAGTACTTCTTCCTAAAACCCCTTTTATATATGATAAAACCATCTCCTAATCACTTACCACTCCCCCGTACCCCTAACACTATATACAAGACCCTCTACCCCCTAACACCCAACCAACAAACCCTCCCCCCTCTTACCAGTCATACAATGCCCCTCAAAAACCCCATAAACCCCATAATTTCTAAACAACAAACCACTCACAACCAATTCATCCACAACATCTTGCGCAGATACTTTGTCAAGGCAGAACTAACTAAAGTACACCAGAATCCATCGATTTACTTAGTCGAGACTCGATAGAAAAGTTTTTATTCCAAAAACCAGACGTTATTACTTGTTTTAGACCTAATTAATAAATGATTTAAGATAGCTTTTTGTCGTCGATAATCAACCTACTGTCGAAGTTTTAAATCCGTTCGTTTGTTCGTTTGTTTAGTAAAGTGTTTTATATAGTGTAGCAAGGGTGCTTAGATAAAAATCAAAATATATATGTGGTAGACACCTTGGTGGTGTGAGTGTGCGTGTGGTAAAAGACTTAGATTGCTATTAATTGCAGCTCGAAACTTTGTTTTTCCTGCTTGTTTTACAAGCCATTCCTTATGGGATTGAGACTCTAGAACTGCTATTAGGTATCTAGCTACTGTGGAGAAGGATATGGTGATGCCAAGCCATCATCCACGCCCCGTAGTCAGACTGGGTTGTCATAATATATAAGGAAAAAACGCGACAGTAACTTAGTAAAGTGTCACAAAATTGCGAAGCTGTTAGACAGAAAGGACATGACCTAGACCTCTATGGCTCAACTAGCCCTTTGTCTCTTCTTTTGGTGAAGACTGTTAGGTGTAGTAGCTGATAGTCTTATTTATATACAAAAGCTTGAGCGACGTATTGAAGATTATCATAGAAGATAATTAATCTTCATCCTTTTATCAGTTCTTCTATAATACTGTAGTCGCTACCTACCCTTTAAAAATCAAGATAAAGTAAAGTTAATTACTACCTTCTCGTTAGAAAATATATTATGTCCATCCTCAGTCCTTGCCAACGGCCTGCTAAAACCACCCTCAAAACTCCTCTCATTCAAAAGAGCTAGTCGCTTAGAGGAGGTTGATCTGGGTCTACTTAGAGGTGGCTCGTCGAGTATTAGGGAAGCCTTAAATTTCAAATATCAAGTCACAAACATACACATGTAAGAAGGGCAAGGTAGGTCTGTGGGTGATCATCAAAATAGAGCTTCATTATCCAATCCATTTCATTACAGCTCTTAAATCATATCATAACCTCATCAAAAACCCAACCCCTTTTACACAACCCACATATCCAACCAACTAATCAATCAATAGACACACTTCCATCCCCACCACTCAACATCCAAGGCCCACCCATCAACGTCGCCTTATAAATAGGATCATCCTCCTTACTAACCGGTGGGAGGCCCACATACCCATTCAGCCAATCAAGCACAGTCTTATGCCAAACCAACGAATTCTCCGGCTTAAGAACCCAATGATTTTCATCCGGGAAACTGAGGAATTTACTAGGAACCCCCTTCGCCTGGAGGACATTGAAAACAGCCAGACCCTCCGCAACAGGAAGACGATAATCCAACTCATTGTGAACAACAAGCATCGGTGTAGTCCAGTTTTTAGTATGTGCTGCGGGATTCCATCTCTCGTAGTTATCGAGGTTATCCCAAAGTGTGCCGTTGAAATCGTGTTGCATGAACCAGAGTTCTTCGGATGCGTATTGGGAAAGAGTGTTGAAGGAACCGTCGTGAGCGAATTGGGCTTTGAATTTCTTTCCCAGTTCGTGACCGGCGATCCAGAATGTCATGTAACCACCATATGAGGCTCCTGCTTCAACGGCATTATCGAGGTCCACGAAGGGCATGTTCTCTTCGATGTACTTGTAGCCAAGAACAAGGTCGTTATATGGTTTTCCACCCCATTGATTCTGAATTTGATCACATAGCTCCTGACCCCATCCAATAGAACCGGTAGGATTAAAGGCAACAACGATATATCCCTGTTCTGCAAAAACCATCATGTTCCAGCGGTTAGACCAGGAGTCGTCGGTGCTTCCCTGAGGACCACCATGGACGTAGAAGAAGAGAGGGTATTTCTTTCCTTCTTCATAGAAGGAAGGTTTAATAACCCATGCTTGAACCATGTAATCCCCATCTCCTTGGTAGTAAACTTCTGAAATCTGGGACTTGGATAATCCCCATTTGGCGCCGTACCCGAGGTTCGCGTTGATGAGTGTTATTCCTGAGGTTGCGTTGGTAGCTTCGGCTACGACGGGGTCGATCCAGGAGTAGATGGAATTATCAAGGAATCCCGCACCGTTGACGAGGATCTTTCCGCTTGCTACGGGATGAACGTCAATTGTGTAGTCTGCGTTGATGATCTTTGGGAGCTCGGTGACAGCTGGGTCGGCGGCGATGCTGAAGAGTCGGAGACGACCGTAGTCTTCTGTTGGGAGGTACAGAGATTTTCCGTCGGTACTCCATGTTACGGATGTTGGACTGCGGTCCCATGATCCGACTCCATCTTCAGTGGTGTAGAACTCACAGGCGTCGGTGGAATTCGTGATATCGGAGACGATGAGAAGACGGTTCTTGTCACTCTCATATGAGATATCCTTCATACGGACGAAACCAACTGAGACACCATCTGGTCCGAAAACTGGAGCTGAAGATGCACCCTCAAGACCTGGGGTAGCAATTTGTTGTGGTGGAGGTGGTGATTCGGTGAATGATTTCAAGGGGAGGAAGTAAACATCTGATTTGGTGGTTGTAGCAGCATTTAGAGCTGGGTCTTTGGCGATGAATACTATTCCATTCGGTCCGATGTCGTAGCTGAGAATATGTTAGTATTCGGATTTTGTGAATGGGAATCGGGTTATATACTTGTCTGAACCGCCCATTGGTGGAACTGGTGATTCGAGACCGGTTGCACTGAGAGCATTGATTGGTTCACCGAGTGTGTAACTTGAGGAGCTGTTTGTGTAACTGCTGTTGCTGGAAGCGCTCAAGGTAGTGTACCAAATGCTGTTTCTTTGAGGAGTGAGATCTGCTTGAATTAGTCTTTAATTCTCTTCTTGAATCTGCTTCACTTACAAGCATCCCAATGTCTAACAAAAAGCGAAGTGTACATGCGGCCAGTGGAGATTGGCTTTTCAGCGAGTTCGGAGTTGTAGATTGATCCATTTGGAGCGGCAGTACCGTAAAAGACAACACCGTAGTTTCCTGGGCTAGTCTTGACAAGTTTCAATCCGTCAACAGAGCCTGGAATAGATCCTGCAGTGGTTGGTCTAAATAATTAGCATTGAACCATAAATCCCAAAACCCTCAAAACTCAAGAAGGACAATCTCTCCAAAAACCCAACCCAAAATAAACAAAAGACTTACTCAGCACCCGGTGCCAGAGCATCTCCCAAAAGCACAGAAGTACTCCCATCATCCTCACTCTGAAACCAAACAATCTTACTCCCCTCACCAAGCCAAACCGCATTACTAACGGCACTAGAATTACTAAACAACGTCGTAGCACCCGTCGTCAAATCATAAACGGAAAGTTCATATCGTCTCTTATGGGTAGTAAAATTGTACTGAGTAGCAGTGTACAAAGCCAAAGTACCCTCAGAATTAGGAACCGCACCGCTTCGTCTGGAGACTCCCAACATGGCCTCGGGGGTGAAGGTACCGGCTGCACATGTTGATGAGATGAGGGTGGAGAGGACACCGACGAGCGCGAGGGAGGTGCGCATCATTGCTACCATCTTGTTCTTGACCAAGAAGGCAAACAAAACAAAGAAGAAAGAGGGGAGGGAGAGCAAAAAAATGCACTTGCGGGGGAGGAGAGGGATGTGGGAGGGGGGATTACTTATAGCTACCTAGCTAGCTACCTATTCCCACTTACCCTTACCTACTTATCACATCATACTCCGTCCTTCGCTCGCCTCGCCAAGGATATTGGTAAACATGTCAATATCTCCCCGTAAGTGAATTAAGAGATCTACGGGACATACAAAAGCTTCTCGTCAGTGGCGGCCCTGATTCCATCTCTTCCCTGTATGAAATAGACGGTTGATTGGTCCCTTCAAATGGAAGCTTACATTCAAATTCCATGCCAAGACTACTTATCTGCAGCTTTAATGTGGGGAAATTGCAGATCGGGACTGCAATCCGAGGGGGTTCCACTATCCTTTTTGCTAGAGATGGGAGGTGAAATGAATTTATATGCGATCTGGAATAGCTTAAATACTCCGTATGAAACATTCTTTGCTGTGAGAGAAATCCATTGAAGCCTTCAAATTCTCGTGCCTTTTGTCTGCCAGGAAATATTCAATTGAGCCAGAGGCCATCCATCTGCAAAGATCAGCCAATTAACCCAACGACATGATTTGTCAAGGAGAGGTGAGGTGGTTGGTGTTGGGTTTAGGTTGACTTTCCGTCCGAACTTCCAACATGAACATGGGGAGCTTGAGGCGGAGGCTAGAAGCTAATTTGTACTACCTAACTCAACCTACCTAGCTACATGCTGCATGTTGGGTTGGATGATGTACGACGGATTAGATACCATTGGTACTCGTAAAGATATCTGTATGTAAGTAAGAAAATACGAGTAGCCCTGAATAAATGCGAGGGACATCGGGATATGCCTCGCTGACGAACATCACATCATGAAAATATGCTCAATCGCACACCTCTTTCCTCTGACTCAATCATCCATCCAATTCAATTCAATTCATTCTCACCTCCCTTTCCAAAAAAAATAAAAAGATCCCTCCGTATCATCGAAAATCCGACAAACCGGTATATCCCACCCCCGCCACTCCACTCCTGTTTACTCGTCTCGTTTACTCGAGTACTCCACCACCTTAAACTCTGATAAGCCTAGCGAACAAAACACCTCGGCAACGGGACCCAAACCCTTTTCCCAAAAAGGAAGGTGTTAACATCATTTACCAACCACCACAACGCCGCACACCTTGATGACGGATTCCGAAAGAGGAATCTAGATAACGAGTTTTTCTCCCGCGGATATTTATTCGTGACTGGCTGGGCAGGCACCAGGGGTCAAGTTATGTGATTTATGTCCTTGGGAAGATGTTATGAGCTCGTTTTGATTCGTGCGATTTTTCGGCCTTGGAAGAGTTGTTTGTTCTAGAAGGAAATACCGGTATCGTAGTGGACGAGGTTGGTTGCCAGTCAGCTTCCAAGGTAGGTAAATTCCAAATGACTTGTCTCTTCCTCATCACGGGGATTCCGCACCTTCCACAGGTCGGGAGGGACGAAATAGATACTCACTCAATTCCGCTCAATAAGTTACCGTAGTAAATAATACCATTGAAATCCTCTCGTGACTTACTCGTACAGTAAACTCGCTACATTAAATAGATATTCTATGCTCAAGAAACCCGGAAAATGAAGAAGGAAGGAGAGAATTTATATACGGTAGTCTTGTATCATATATATAAGTGGAATCCCAACGTTACCTACTCTCCAACAGAAGATATTGATGAGGTATTGAGCCGGGTTCAAATACCGATACCAATTCCTATTTCTTTCTCACAATCATTCAATCATTCAATCAATCAAGCAAAATCGAGTGAGACAACCATAATATTTCCCACGGCTACTACCTACTCTACCTACGTTCCAATAACCGCTCTTTACTCTGTCTACAGTATTCTCCACCCCCCGCCAACCCCCCCAAAAAACGCTTTCTATAATCCAAACCAAGTCAAAAAACCGTGTACTAAAAATCCAATCCAATCTATAAATCCTTAATCTTATCCCCTACGAGGTTTCAATGTTTTAAAACCAAAAGATGGATGATTCGATTATATATACTGTACTCACGTACTCTTCGTCCAGATACCAGTGTTGGTTGCATTTGCATTGTTTGCTTGTGATCTTAATAGGGAGAGAAAATACTGTCTAGGATCGTAATATAGATAAAGAGAAAAGTTAGAGAGGAAGCGGGGAATCCATTTCATCATCAACATAAGTCATCTCGTAAGATGCATAGAACAAGAAGATTCTCAGCCAAAGCCAAAGCCAGCAAGTCTACTTTGCTTTTACTTTTTAACTTTTTGCTATTTGCTCTTTTGCCTATCATATCAATACAAGCACTCCATCCATCATGACATACAGTAGAGAGTTCCAGTTCAGTTCCTTTTACATTCCCCCCTTCCTTGCCTTCCTTGTCCTCCATACCCCTCCGTCCCATCCTATATGCCCCCATATCCGCCCAACCCCATGTTTCATTTCCCTCATGATTTCTTGTTCTTGTCCTCATACCCCTCCGTAACATTCAACCCCAATCCCTCACTATCAAGGTACACCTTATTCTTGCCACCACCTTCCTGTAGAATCTGCGCAATCGCCCGCGCATTCTCGATTCTCTTCAGATCAACATATGATCGACTCTTCTTGATCGCATCTCCGATCAGTTCAGCGGATCGTGCTTCTCCCTGTGCGCGAACAACCATGGCTTGTTTTTCTTGACGGGCTTTGTCGACGACGAAGGCGGCTCTCTGCGCTTCTTGTTGTGCTACTTGTTTCGCTTCTACCGCGGCTGTGAATTCGGGGGAGAATGCTAGGTGCTGGTTGAAAATTAGTATGGATATTGGAGACGCGGAGAAAAGAAGGGGTAAGAGATTTGATTTCAAGGAGGGAAACATACAGTAAGAGAAACATCATCCAACATGATATTGAATCTCGCCGCGCGCTTAGAAAGGTTGTCCCGTACTAATCTTGCCACATTCTCACGCTGGGTGATCAACTGACTGGCATTGAATTGCGCAACCACACTTTTCAACACTTCATTCACAATCGAAGGTAAAATTCTCTCATCGTAATCCGTTCCGAGGGTTCGGTAGATTTGAGGTAGCGCATCGACTCGTGGACGTGAGAGCACACGACATGTTATATTGACCATTTGAAGATCCTTTGTACCAGTCAGGGAAGCGACATTCCTTGGTTTGGCGCGCACATCGTAGTCTATTGGTGTTTCGAACCATGGAATTTTGAGATGGGTTCCTATACAAAGTTCGCGTTAGTGGCGGTTCGTAAGTGGATGTGCGGGGTTAGAAATACCTTCGCTATAGATCTCCTTGCTCACACCACCAATTCTGGTATATTTGATCGCTCGGTGACCACCATCGACGTTGAACAGTGCGTTACTGCCAATAACTGACAGGCCTCCGAGAAGTAATAAACCGCCGATGCCTCCGGCTACTCCCTTGGGACCTGGACCTCCTCCACCTGGTCTCTGGGCTCTTGCTGCCATGTTTTGAAGCTGCTTCCATGCTTCTTGTGGGGTCGCCATTGTGGCGTATTGGGAGGGGTGAGGGATGATGGTCGAGATTTGGTGTTGATATGGCGGTTGAATTGGTACCTCAATGATGAAGCTCCCGCGAAGCTATGCTAGTGTATTTTTGCCCTCTGGCTTGGCGAACGAGGCAAGGCTGTGACGAACTAGCCTCGGCTGACTAATCCAAACTCCGGGAATTTGTATCCTTAGCTCCCATCAAAGTTGAACCTCATCTCTTTGTTCCTGAAACATCAACATCAGAAAAACTTCCGCAGAGACAATTGTTGGGTGAACTCTTTACATCAGGTTGGAAGAAGCAGCAGCTCAGCAGGACTGAAATTGGTGAGAATCATCTACATCAGCATCAGCATTAGAATAGCCAGAAACAGCTTCTCATAAGACTTCTGTGCCATTTCTCTCAATTTTCCCCTTGTCCGCAAGAGTCCAGAGGTGATAAGTGAACATCAGCCTTCATTCCTGAACAAGAAAGCAGCTTGTCTTTTGTGATTTTTGTTGCCTTCTTTGCCATATCTTCCACTTTGCAACATCAGCAGCTTCTCACACCCTCGACTTTTCGCATCGCATCCATCATTCATCGCTCCTAGTATATCCCCATAGACAGTATCTTCTTTCAATATGGCGAGCGCAAAACCACCTTCAAAATCAGTCTTTGTGGGCAATATTCCCTATGGTTCGTCCCCTCTACATGCATCAATGGCAGACTGACTGACTTCTCGCAGGCTTGACAGAAGAGCAGATTGTTGACATCTTCAGTTCTGCTGGGAAAGTCCTTAATTTTCGATTGGTCTATGACAAGGAGACTGGAAGACCTAAGGGCTTTGGCTTTGCTGAATATCCAGATACAGGTGTGTAGACTACTTTTTTTTTTATTCTACTTCACTGGTACAATGTCAATGTCAAAGTCAATGACTTACTGACGCGCTCGCAGACTCGGCTTCCTCAGCCGTGCGGAACCTCAACGACCACGAGATTATGAATCGAAAACTACGCGTTGATTTCTCCAACGACGCAGGCGGCGACGACGACAATAATCACAATAACTATGTACGTACCCTCTCCACCCTCGAGTACGCCATATTCTAATTGATTTCACAGCAACAATCCGCACCACAAGGCTACCAACACCCACCTTCAAACGGCCTCGCCATGTCGCAACAACCACCTCACAACCCCAATCCCTCTACTCTCCCTCCGCTTCCTTTGGGTGTCGAACTTCCGCCAGGACTCAATTGTCCCGATGCTATCTCACGAACACTCAATACCCTCCCACCAGCCCAACTCCTCGATGTCCTCGCCCAAATGAAATCCCTCGCCTCAACCGACGCCCCAAAAGCCACCGAACTCCTCAATCAAGCCCCCCAACTCTCCTACGCAATCTTCCAAGCTCTGTTATTGATGGGTCTGGTCTCAACCGAAGCTTTAGCATCCGTCGTCGAGTCCGCGTCCGCGCCTGCACCACCACAACAAGGAGGAGGATATTCACAACCACCCATTCCAGTACCGCAGCCTTCTGCCTACGCAGGCTTCCCGCCTCCACCACCACATATGGGTGGAATGGGCATTCCTATGGGTAACACGCCCCCAGTGACGGGTCATGGGATATATGCTCCTCCCCCGCCACCCCCGCAGGCTGCTCCTCAGCAGGCCGCTGAGACGGATGTTTTGATGCAGCAGGTTCTTGCTATGCCTATGGAGGTTATTGATAGTTTGCCTCCAGCGGATCGGGCGCAGATTTTGGCGTTGAGGGCGAGTTATGGGAGGTAGATTTGGTTGTTGGCGATAGGTTGAGATTGGGAGTGGGTGATTTAAGGGAATGTAAAATGGGTGAGAGAGGTGGTTTCTGTGGTGGGAATGGAGGGCATGGAGGGGAGAACAAAAGGTTGTGATAGATTGCGATCAAGGGAAGGGAAGGAAGGGTTGGCAGTCTGATAGTTATCATGGGTGGACGGATTGATTAGGAGTTAGTTGATCAGTGAGTAACCGAATGCCAATGTAATGAATGGGATGGAATGGAAAGCAGATTTTCAATGGACTGTGATCATATTCGTTATATTTATATGAATGCTTCCTCTTTTGTTCTGATGTGATTATGTAAGATTACACTCTGTGGTGATGGGGATGCATAAAAGTGAGGATAGGTTGTTGCTATGGTTTCTGGGTGTTTGCTGCTGTTAGGCCGTTGCTGGGTGGTGAGGTTGTTAAGTACTTGTGATGGTGCTAGTGGGTGGAGCTTTTCACATCCTTTGGGAAAATTCATCTTTTGAATGGGAATTTGTCTTGACCTGACCCTTTACTTCCCTTCATCCTTCCCCTCCTCTCTCAACTATTCTACAACTACTACGACTACCACTCCCCTCCCTACAACCTTTACCAATCGCAGTAATACCTGGTCCTATTTAATACCTACGAGTTTCCCCATTCTTTCTGTCAACTAGCAACTAGCAGTCCAACATCCCTTGTGCCTTAGCTACAGTACTATAGCTCTTCATTCAGTTATACTTACACTTACACTTACGATTACACTTAAACTTACATTTACACTTACACTTAACTACACGCAAAAACGTGTATATTCCATTATCAAATTCAAAGTCAAGTCAAAGTAAGGAAGGAAGAAGGAAGAACTCTGAGAGCTGAATATGGAGTGTATATAGGGGTCGCTGGACTGAGAGGCGGGGGAGTAAGGAGATATCAGGTAAATTTTGTCAGTGAAGTGCTGTAGAGGAGATTGAAGAAGTTGGGGAGAGGCCTGGATTGGATAGAGTTGGGTTGGGCAAGGAAATTCTAAGGGTGTGGGAAAAGGGGGGTGGGAAATAATGGTGAAAGGGTAGATGAGAGATGGGATATTTTGGATGTTACTGTACTCCCAGTCATTAAACTCCCCTCACTTTCAAATTTAACTTATAAAAATCCCGATTCAGTACCTCAGACCTCAACTCCAAATGACGAAGCACACGGGACAAAAATCCCATGTGTGATCAGAATTTACAAGGCTATCAAATTTGTATTCTATTCCTAGCATGTCGGCACGCCAGGAAATTTTGCTTTTGGTAAGGTCTATTGACGGACTTTGATTTTGATCTTGAATTGGAGGATTGCAATGATGTACGGGAGGTTAGGAATCGACAGTAAGATGAATTTCGACAGTAAATCACTAGAGATAAAGAGAGAGTGAAGTGTGTATGTATTACGCGGAGCGCTAGTAGACGAAACGTAAAAAAAGAGATAGAACAGAAGGAGGGACGGGACCTTAGTTGTTATGGACACCAACATCACATCTTTCAATCTTGCCCGCAAACGATCCTGCTTTTGTGATTTCAGCCCGGTGTAAGAGACAGTTGGTTTGTTGTGTTTGATTCCTATTTATGGATAGATGGATATATGTCTTAGAATGTAGCATCTCGGACTTTCACTGGGAGGGTGGAGGGTTTTGGAGGGAAATATAGGTAGATGTTTAGAGGCTGGAGAAGAATATTTTAGAAGGTGCTCTATCTTGTGCTTGTTTTGTACTTGTAGAGATTTGGTGTATACCAGTGTATTTCCTGTCGAAAACTGAGGATCTTGAGCTTTGGGATGCAAGTACAGGTCTTGTGCGTGGATTTGGCTGTGTCCCCTACTCCGTAACCCGCAACTATTTACTAGAGTTAGAAATTCCCCGAAAATTACCGCCAACGATGCTTAATCAGTAAATGCCAAGTATTAAAACGTAACCTCATAGGTGAAGTACAGTAGATTGATGATTGGATTTGAATGATGATTTTATTTCCATTCGCTCAAAGTGTCCAGAAGGACATCCCAAACTGCTTAATCATAGTACAAATCATGCTCCAAAGATTGATTTCCACACTCTCACTATAGTAGTAGGAGGAAGGTTTATTATATTAAGATACGTAGTAGCAAAGAATTACAACTTTCTCAAAAAGGATATCGATGATCACATTTATTATTACTATTCAAAATCAGTTTGAGAGTCTCCCCCGGATTCGTACCTCGTCCGTAGGTTTTCCGAGGTACGAGAAAAAACCTCGCGAGATGAGAGCACAGAGCTAGATTGAGTACTATTAATCTCTCTTGCTCATTGATTTTCGAGGTTTTAGCACGTTATTTTATCAACAATTAGAATTTAATAGAAGATAAAATTTGTCAATTTGGCAAGCAACGGCTGAAAATCGAGCTTTGGCGATTAATACACTGAGCTGACGTTGCATTCTAAGGCGCTACGCTACTCCTAACCTAAGTTACTAGTTACGGAGTTGCGAAGTAAGGGATATACCAGTATATTAAACGCATCTCAAGGCATAAAGAGAACTGTGGATGTGAAGGTTGGTAATCCTGGTTTCAATGACGTACACAAAGGTGAACCACTTAGTTTTCAATTCTTGTTCGGTTGATCGAGTGTTCATCCACGGTGTTTGTTACCGGGAAGTTCCGTTTCTTCTAGAGTTTCTGAGTTTCTGGGTTTCCAAGTCTCTGGAAAGACGAGATCCCGTTTTAGGGTTGGGGGATTGGCGAGACTCTTTGGTATAGGTAAAGTCAAGAGGGTTGGGAATCGACAATACAATAAGATGAAATTGGACAAGGTGTTTAGAAGTTCAGACGTGTCACGTATGTTAATTTGCCTAGAAAAGGGACTGGAGGCGGAGTAATGGTTGTGGTATCGTGTCGTCTGGTATGGAAAACTGTCTAAACTGTAACATTCCATTTAATGTGTGTCTGATAACTTTCTGTAGAATGATGTCTATACCTGTAGTAGTATACGTAATGTACGAGATTCTTGTCTTTAAATAATTGTTATCACTTATTCGGTCCTTTTGCTAAAACGGTAGATTTCACGTCCTGATTAGAGTTAGCTGGTAGTGATCTGGCTAAACAACTCAATTAAATCAGGGGGATCGTACTGGCCGACTCTGAGTAGGATGTGGAATCTACTGATTAAACTATGGAGTAAGGAAGGAATACGCTAGTTTAATAGTGAGCATTAACTTCTTCTTTCTTCTTCTGGTTGTTATAAAAGCTTTCTGTGGTTTCTGGTCCATTGTTTTTATGTGTTAAGTTCTAGACCAATCCTTTCTACTGGTTATTCTTATTCTAGCCTGTATTTGAATTCCCCAGCTCTTGTGTTTTATATTTGAACTTTGTTTTAGTAAAAGACGAGTGTTACATTTCGGACTACAGTAGTATACGCACAGTCCCACACTAGGTAATTTAAAGCTCCTCTCCATCTCTCTAAGTCGCTACTCTTCCACTTCTTCCCCCTCATCCTCTTCATCCTCATCATAGCACACTTGTAGCACTACGTCTTTGATCTACTACTACGATCATCACTGCAAAGACACTTGATTATATCAAGAACGACGTCGAAATCAAACACTCAATCAACATGAAGCTTATCACCTCCGCCCTCACTCTGCTCAGCATCTTTGTTGCAGTCTCTACTGCGCAATCATGCATTCCTAGAAACTGTAAGTCATTATGTATCATGGCCCCAAATTCGGAGACTAATGAGAAGTAAAGCTCAATGCGGGCAACGTGGTGCGAATATAGCATGCTGCGGTAAATTAAACTGCAGTGAGAATTCCACCGGCGAAAAAGTTTGCGCATAGACTTCTTTCTGCCTCAATGTATATCAATGATACGTTGGAAACGGAAGCAGTTGCTGGGTGGCAAAAATGGGAGATTTGTAGAGTGGTTTTATTCGGAAGATATGGAGGCATTATAACTAGTATGGCCTATTACAATCTATATGGTCCATAAGACTCTTCGTGTCTTCTCGCACCTCCTGGCTAAATATTGATCCCCATTTAGAGAAGGGTGCCTTTATTCTTTGTGACGTTTTGGACTAATCCTTGCTCCTTGTTATTCTTGTTCTAAATCTTATTTAAGCCAACGTCACCGTCTCATCACTTTAGTTTTATATTTGAACTCTGTTTTGGTAAATGACAAGGGTCATGTTCCTGACTCGTATATGTAAAATCTCACACTTATATGAGGCGCCTCTCTCTGTTAATAGCTAAGGATTAAATCATCTTCACTTATCCTTCATCGTGCTACAAGGACAGCACTACGTCCCTAATGTATGACTACGAGCCTCACTACAAAATAGCACTCGACTCTCTCTCGGCTTTTCAGAGGCACGAGTAAAAACAAACTCGCGAGACGAGAGCAGCTAGATTGGCACTGGACTATATCAAGAACGGACTCGAAATCGAACTCTCGACCAACATGAAGCTCACCTCTACCCTAACCCTGCCCAGCATTATCGCTGTAGTCTCTACCGCGAACGATGAATCATGTATTCCTAAAGGCAGTAAGTGATCATATACTATCACTTTGAATGCGGAGACTTGCTAGAACGAAAGCTTCTTGCGAGGGCGCTAATCAGGATATTTCATGCTGCCGTCCATCGAAGTGCAGTTCGCCTGGTGCGTCTGGTAATGGCCCAAGGATTTCCGAATAGACTGGTTTCTCCCTCAATTTACATCAATGATGGGTTCGTTGTAAACGGAAGCAGTGGTTGGGTGGCTAGATTTGGAGATTTTTAAAGAGACTTTGTTAGGAAGATAACGGGGGCGTTGCAATTAAAATGGCATATTCTAATGTAAGTGGAGTATCAAGTGTAATTTCAACCCTCAGGCCTTACTTTTTCTTCCTATTTAGAAAAGGTTTTCTTTTTACTTCTTTGCCAAAAAAGGAAGTTTGGATTAATACTTGATCCGTGATATTCGTCTGCTGAATCTTATTAAAGCGAAACCGCCATCGCTTTAATCTTATATTTAAACCCTGTCCAAGTAAATGACGACTGTTATGTTCGTGACTCGCAAACGAAAGTTTACAGTCTGACACTAATATAGAGCGTTCATCTCTCTTCGTGGCTCTGCTTCATCATTTCACTCGTTGTTCATCGCACTACAGCACTACTTCCACAATCTACTACTTCTATCTTCACGTGAAATCAGCCCTCTATTATAGTAAGAACTCGACTAAAATGAAGCTCACCCCTACCCTCACCCTCCTCAGCATCTTTGCTGCATTCTCTGCTGCGTTTCCGGCGGTGCAGGACTGCGTTCCTGCAGGCAGTAAGTCATTATACGGAGTATATCATCGCCCTAGACTTAGACACTGATTATAGTAAAGCTCCTTGCGGTGGCCCTAATATAGCTCGTCCATGCTGCGGCACAGCCACGTGTGGAAAGCCTGGTATGATTGAAAACAACCAGAGAATTTGCCGCTAGACTTCTCCCTCATTTTACGTCAATGTATGTCAATGATACGTTGCGCACGGAAGCAGTGGTTGGATGGCAAGAATTGGGGATTTGTGTTGGGAAGATAAGGACGCAGGATTTCTTGTGGGTTATATGAGTTAGCTGAACTCCCGAACTTTACTCAAGGTTGAAATAAAGAGCCCCTACTCAATTTTCACTTCCATACTTGATCCCTTCTTCGCTTGATCACTTCCTAGATTCCTTCATTAATTAGTTCCTTACTTGCTATATTATCCCTTATGTACTGACTTACTCTATCCCTCTACCCCTCCATCTGTTGGTTGTAATTGATATGGCAAATACTTAGCGAAAAGGACCGTAAAACCCTTTATGCCTTTTGGAACTTCTGGCTCACCTTTTCCTGTTTGTTTGTGAATAAGGATATGTTTTTCGATTAAGTTTTTTACTAATGCTTGCTCCTTGCGGTTTCTATCCGAATCTTATTTCTCCGTATTCGCCATCGGCTCGGTTTTACTTTATAATTAACTTTCAACTTTTGGTTTAGGAAAGGACATGTATTACTGTATGTTCAAGACACATTTACATACAACCTTGCACTAGTAATAGTGACAGTTGACTTTTGTCCATGTAGAGAGCCCATCTCTGAAAGTTAGAAATTAAGTCGCTCTCCACTTTTCATTCATTGTACTGTAATTATAGCACTAATAGTCAGTGCGTCTCTACTGCGCTGTCGCTTGTAGTCAGTTCAAGCAAGTGTCCCGCGCCACGGACTTTCTTCGGAACATTAAATTACTATGTAAACCACACCAAAAAATATGTACAACGACTTGTCGAGGGTCTAGGGGATCCCCCTACTGACTTAGTACCACTTGTACGCCATTTTCTAGTGTAGAATAATAATAAACAAGCTCGGGGGATCCCATCGATTTAACAGCTAAATGCGCTTTAATTACATATGGCCAAATGCCCCTCGATTTGAGGCCAAAATACGACTTTTCTCCTAGCTAATTCTTGTCCGAATGCCCCTCAATTTGGTAGCTAAATGCGCTTTATTTATATGGCTAAATGTCTATATTTTTTAGTGTGGTTTACATAGTAATTTGATGTTCCGACGTGGCGCGGGACACTTGCTTGAACTGACTACAAGCGACAGCGCAGTAGAAAGACAGGTATTACTCGAGTACATCCCTGAAATACTACTACGACACTCTGTACAAAAAGGCACTCGATTCTACCAAGGCCAGACTCGAAATATCGACCAACATGAAGCTCACCTTCGCCCTTACTCGAGTACCCTACTTAGCATCTTCGCTGTAGTCTCTGCCCAAACTAAGAAATGCATCGCTAAAGGCGCTGTTTGAGATGGCCCTGATTCGTCAATTCCATGTTGCAATGGAGGGATGCGCGCTTCGATTGGTGCTGATACTAGTCAAAGATACTGCTCGTAGAGTACTCCCTCTATAGATATCAACCATAGATTGTATATGGAAATCGGTGGTTGGGTAGCAAGAAGAGGTTTCTATGAAACCTGTGCGCCGATACTATCGTCTAAAAAGTGACGATATCCGATATATATCGGGCTTTTTGTACCTAATATTAGTATATTTGAGAGGGTTTTAAGGGTAAATTTAGTCGTACTCAAAAGTAAAAATACGATTATTATAGGTATAAAGGATATTAGATAATATTTATAGGTTCAAAAGGAGTTTCGTAAAAAATGTCTTCTATAGAATCGAGTGCCTACGTAGCTAATCACATGACTGAACGCAATAATCTAAAGTAAAGTACTATTATTAGCAATATAGATTATAGAATTAAGTAAATAGTTATGTTTTAGTAAATAGTTAGGTCCGGATTTACCTACTGTTTTTCTACGCCACGTGCCAATATATGGATATATTATCCAAAAAGTCCGGTACGATTATTTATCGGCGACCCCCCCATATCACATCGATATATCGACGCCCCCAGCCTGCACAAAGTAGGTCAGCACGTGACCAGCCAACGATTGTTATTCAGGTAACCTGAGCTTTCTTATCCCCGCCTTTGCGTTACTTACCTAGGGAAGCAAAAAGCGCATGCCGCACCAGCTTGCCTCAGCTGATCAATAAATTCATCAAACAAGAAAAGCCGAGCTCTTCCCCTCCCGCATATCTACCAATAGCACAAGCACAGTTTAGATGGAGGCACTCGCCGCGGAAGGATTTTTAGGCTCAACCGCTGTCTTTTTCCGAGTCCGGCTTGGAGTCGTTTTGAAAGCCCCCGTGACATGTTTAATGGACGGAGTGATACGGGAAAGACCAAGTGTTGCGAAGAATTACTCCACCGAACGCCAGATCTTAGAGAGATTAGGGGAGCATAGTAGAATTGTGAGGTACGCTGCGCTGATTGAACACAAGATCAGTATCTTTGACTATGACTATAACCATAACCATAATAAAGCTAACACATCTTTCAAGATTCTTAGGTTGGCAAGCGGATTTTCCGACCGGGCTACTTTTTACTGAGGCCAGCCATGGCAGCCTTCAACATTACCTTGATGACAATAACAATACCATCCCGCTATCCCTTCGAAAGAAATGGTTTCGACGGCGGTGGTCTTCCAGATGCTGGATTTTTTGACCCCAACTCACCCTGGGTGAAAACACCTGCCACGGATATTTTTAGTCTTGGATCTGTTCTTTACACCATCCTTAAAGGACATTGGCCATACCGAGCCCCAGGAGGCTTATTTAGCTCTCAAGAGGAAATGGATCGATATGAACTACACGTTGGTGACCATTTTAGGAACAACATTTTCCCTGATGTTGAAGATCTGTATGGGGGAGAGATCATAATGGGCTGTTGGGTCAAAAGATACTCCAATATGAACGATATTCTGAAAGATATGCTGCTACAGGCATAGATTGATACGACTGTTCAGCTAGTAAGTCTTCTATGAATTCGTGCTTTTCATTTTCCTCCACATCGAGTTGGTCCGTTGCATTCATGAGTCCCAATACCCTGCCAGATCCAAACTGGCGAATTGTCCGCAATACGTAGACATAACCATCTTAATACAGTCAGGACTGAGATTTAAAGTATAGATCAAGATTGAAACTCAACCTACAACAGCATGGGTTCCTACAACCATACCAGCCACACTTCCTTTTCCTTAATCGAACTAAATGGCGATCGTGTAATTTAATGACCTTCACGAGAGGGGTCTGGGCAACGGTTGAAAGTAATATCTTCTTCAAAAGAGTCCATCTAAACAGTCTTACTATTTGACTTGATAGTTTGCCAATCTTCCCTTCTTGATGTTTGATGTTTCCTATGTGAGTCTGTGTACGTGAATTCACTTGATCTTCCTAGATGTTTAACTTTGGTTACATCAACCTAGTAATAATCAGGGTCACCTCTGTAGTTCGATGGTTCAGGCGATTTACCGCCGCTCGAGTCTGGTATAGCCTCGCCTTGCACTGGCGTGTCTTCAGCGTCGTACAAGTTTTCTTCTGGCAATGATACCAAAACTTGCCTTTATCGGGTTCGTCTTTTTGTGGATTGGCATAACCAGTGGGAGCTTGCTGGGCAGCATTAGTCGTTGCTACTCGAGAGCCAGGATGATTGTATGTCTGAAGGTTGCCTGTCATTTACGTAGGTGTTGCTTGGTAGCCTGTCACTTGCGTGGCTGTTATTTGGTATTCGATTTAAAATCTTGTCGGCAGCCTGTAAATTAAAATAAAATAACATTTGCTAGCATCAATCATCTCCCAAATCCCTCCAAACCGAATGAACAGAACAACAATCCTAACAAATGAAAATTACTACATGTAAGATCATAATCTTTAACCAAAAACCAAAGCAAGACAATTTAAAAGGAAAATACATGAAGAATGGCTGGTGATAGCCATATTGGGTATTCCAGTGTCCAAAAATGAAGGTAATTGGTCATCTTTGATCGGGTCGTTGGCTGTGAAATCTACAGAACGACAGGTCTTTCTGGCGATCCGAATATTTGTCTACGGATCGAGAACTTATGTGAGCGCAAGAAGTACAAAAATAAAATGCATACTGCTTGTGCGGAGAAAGTTCGTGAATGTCTTCCGAACTTCGTATGTATCTTTGGCTACGAGGTCAGCTCATTGAGGGAATTGCTGGAAGTCAAGAATGATGCTCTTTTCGTTATAGGGACATTCCAAAACTCATTCTTCGGCGGTGGTAATGGGCCTAAAAAAATACCCTTATTAGCTATGACGCAAAAGGGGGATTGCGCAAGACCGAAACCAGTAGCCGGGACCTGTTTGGAGATTTGGGACATGCGGTGCAGCATGGCACGGATGGTAATATCTCCTAAAATTCATATACTCAATTTACGAGGCCCTTTTCTGCGATCTCGAGGGAGCATATTCCGTTGTATCTAGACTTGGACCGCCTAGTTGAGCAATGTCCAACACAACTTATGATCATGGCAAAGCAGACAGACCAGGGAATGACCTCCAGCATGATGATACTGGCATTCAATTTATAGGCAATACCAAATATTGTGGATCCGGTAATGGCCAGTACGAAGGCTTGGAATCTGTCTCTCGCCTGGTGACAATATGTAAATGAAGATACTGCGCATCCCGCTATGACACAAGACCCAAGAAGTAGACCGGGAGATGGATCGAATATAAAGGTGAAGTAGCCAGGATCAAATGCTTGAGCTTGAGATCCGATTGTCACAGGGGCATTGGTCTATTCATCGTAGTTAGTACCATTTTTCAATACAGAGGTCCAAATTACTAACACGAAGCTCGTTATGGAGAGTATAGGAAGTTGTGATGAGACTGCAAAGTGCCACGACAGGGATCTCCCACATATTTGCAAGTCGATGTGAAGTAAGATGTTGCTGTACGTCCGCATCAAACACATAAGACGCCATTAATACTTGTAATTGAGCTAAGTTTGTGGTTTGAATGAGAGTTCTCAATTCAATTATAATGATTTGATGTGATTGCAGAACAGCCAACGTTGGAGCAACCGGTTATATTAAATAACTGTAGCTCGGCAACATGAGTTAGGCTGAGTAACAAATGTCGTGTCTGTTTGAGCCTTATATGGCGTAACATAGAAAGGGCTATTGCCTCACTAAAACTGTCAATAGCACTAGTACTTCCCATGACCATATGCTAACCAAATATGGTCACCGATGAACATGGTGGCTTGTAAGCAGCCATGTGGCGGGCTGCCCTGGCGATCATGATATATTGGTTGGGTAGGTTTCTTGTACACTGCGAGGCGTACTTCGTCTGTATCCCCTCTCGCTCACCGAGAATAGAACGCGTGATTAAGAAAATTGAGCTAAGCCTTGCACCGCCTCCTCAGACAATGGAACGATAAATATCGCGGCTATGTTTCACGATATTCTGGTACATATCGCATCGCCGCCCAATTCTGGTTACACTTATTAATAAGTGTAACGCTGATGGTAATAAGCCAAACCATTACGATTGGGGGAAGTGTGGAGTAGCAGCGCCTAACGTTCAATCATCGCATACTCCCAACTTCAACATACTACCCGTTCAGCGTCAGTACATTAGATTGGTCTGCATTTCCGATAAGAATTCGTGGAATTGACGTATTGATGCCCAATTGTCTGGAGAACATCGTGACATGTAACCATAAGTGAAGTTAGTCGCCGTCTGTTGCTCCATGACACGCCGAGTTCATAAGCTAACATCTCTGCACCGAAACTTGACCAACGATTCCCAAAAAGCAGTTCGCCATTGTTTTATGTCCAATCGAGCTAAAAATTACACTTTCATAAAAGTAAACCCTTCCACGATTGACACTACTTCGTTTTCCTCACCCCCCACACTTCTTTCCCTTAACAACATCCCCAATTACCCCGTCGCAGCACCGCCAAAAGCTCGTTCTAAAAACACCTCACGTACCTCCTCGTTTCCAAGTAACAAATACACATCCCCCACGTACCGAATACATAGTGTTCGCCTGTCCCTGTTGTCGTGAAGGGATCCTTCGCTTCGAGTTCAAGCATGAGACAGCTGGGATAGTTAAGGGGCTGCTATCGAGGGAGGCTAATCAGGAGGACGCCCACTCTATACTTCTTAAATGGGTCGGATTTACCTATTTTAAGACACGGGCAAATCACGAGAAACTTCATTTAAGTTTAAGACCATTATTTAAGGATTTGTTAGACGTGTATAAGACAACTCAGTTGGACGATTCTACTAAAACTATACTTAAGGGTTTTGTCGACGACGATTTGTTAAAGGACGAGGACGAAGATTCTTCGGTGTCTTCGTCAATATTAGAATTATTGGGCTTAACTCGATCAGAGATGAGCGAAAGGGGGATGAACCTAAGGGCCATATCTCGAATGGGGTTAAGAAGCATAGAGTGGGCGTCCTCCTGATTAGCCTCCCTCGATAGCAGCCCCTTAACTATCCCAGCTGTCTCATGCTTGAACTCGAAGCGAAGGATCCCTTCACGACAACAGGGACAGGCGAACACTATGTATTCGGTACGCAACCCCCACCGCCTCTCGTTCTCTTTCGCAACCTCTACCAACAACACCGCAAGGCTTTGCAGTTCACTTCTGCTGGAATTATGATTTCTGTCTCTCTAGTCCTGCCGTCATTCTATTTGGTCGGACCTAGACTCAGAGGTCTTTGGATATTGTAAGTACCCTGTAACTACTCTGTGGGAGTTTAATGTATTGGTGCAAACTGAACCCCTACGATCGCCATGCGAAAGATCTGGACAATTATGGACCAGTAAACCGAACTACCTCTGCTCCAGCTGTCTTAGCTTTTGGTTCATTGGCACTCCTTACTAGACTAACGATTAATAGGTCTATCAGCATCTGGGCAGCGTCCACCCTAACGTTCCTGTGTCTTTCAGCGCGGGTTCTCATTGAGTAAATGCGGTCAGCCTCAATTCCTCGACGGATTAATACTGACTGTTTCCAGCAACGGCTCCTCCACCCTTATTTCCACTTTTGTCATTGGCCTCTGTATATCCAACTTACCACTTCCACTCCAATATGGGCCTCTGGTCACAGGTTTGGGGCTGCTTTCAACAATACAGGCTGCACCAGTCATCCGTAGCTTCTTCATAGGAAACCCGATTCATGATGAGGAGCTACAAAACGTTGACCTAGAATCCGGCATTGAGTCCTTTAACCGGGGTCCGGTCCCATCTTATGGCCGAATAAGTCGCACAGGATATCCCACCGACCCTGGGAATTTATTGGCCTTCGTTGGGGCCATCTTCACTGATGTCAATAACAACCCAGTGGTTTCTAGCTCCTTCGGATCGCATTCGACTAATGTATCCGAACCTGAAGACTCGGAAGTTTCGCGCAACTTGTCGTCTGGGTGAACAGATCCACTGTTTTAAAAGGCAGTAAGTCTCCAAATTGCGGTCATTTGATAAGACTTTCGCTCAAACCTTCAAATTACGTTAGACTGAGGCCATCAAAGGTATATCTAACTATGATCTACCGTGTTCTATATCCACCAAGGTTCAAATCATTCCACGGAAAATCGTTACCCATTCATATCCAGGAAAGAAGACTCCCACTTCGACATGGATGTCCACAGCCGGATCATCATTCAGACAATAACTGGAGGCGTGAAACCCTCACCTCGCGTTATTGAAACGTATCCTAAAAGAGCATTTAACCGATGATTTGAATTGTCCCACCTATCCACTGAGGCAGAATGTGTTTTCTTTTACCCCTTTCAAGATTGTCTCCAGCCCCTGGACACTTTACACCTTTCTCGGATTTTGCTACTCCACATACCGTGGAAGAGCCTGGGGATGTTTCGTTCTGTTGAGCCCAAGTATGGACCAAGTCTGGAATTCTCTCCATAAGGACCAACAATCTGCAACCTCAATGATCCTTTTCAGCAGCATCTGCTAATGGTTGAAGTTCGCATATGGAGACAGGGAAACCAACAATCCCATAACAGAAAGCCGGTGTGTTGTATTGCGAAATTTCCTTTTGGTTGGGAAGTCGTTGGAATAATGTACAGTACAGGGGAGGTCGGGTGCTCCATTTTTGTTCGTTGATCACAAAGCAGGACATGTTCTTAATCTTTCATCATTTGGAGTTCTGCTGGAGAGCGTTGCTGCATTTTATGATCGGACTTTTGCATTGGTACGGCGTTGGCACCTTATGTTTTCAAATTCATCCTTATTGGTTTTTTCGTTCACCCTTTCGAGGGAGGATATCAGATTGTGGCAATCGACATGTCAGTCTTTGGGTTGGAGGATTCAAAGGGTTCGAAGATCGCCGACTATCAATTGTACTAGAGGGTTATATTAGAGGCTGGCGGAAATTGAAAACCATTGTTGTTGGGTTTATCCACTTCTGCGAACACCTTGATCGATTACCACCTTTTTAGACCCAGTCACGTATTGAAGGCCCCTTCGATTATATCCCAACTGTGTGTGTGTCTCTTGTCGACGGAACGCGATGATGAACGACGTTCTGGATATGATTTCCAGGGGTGGGTCCTAGTGGTCGCTTCCCCGGAAATATATCGGGGGACACTCGGAAGTACCCCTTTTTCGGCTGAGGTCAGTTTGTAAACACTTTCTTATCCCGTCTTCTCGGTATCATTGAATGAGAAATATATAGTTCTGCGAGCAGTATTACGACAGATTCACGATGCTGATGTCGTTGACGATTTGATTATGAATTTGAATATATTGACCGTCTATTTGAAGACCGATTTAATGACATTAATGATAGATGGGTGTATACATATACATAGTCTTTTTTTTGTTAGAGGAGATATCTCAACCAAATTCGATCACTTAAGTTCACAAATTCTATACTCAAAGCTAGAAAACTATCTGAATGGGAAAACCGTCTTAACTCCTCAAGATCAGAGACTAATATGGAGACTCTACAGATCAAATCACTTTAGATCACTGGCTTGTCACAGGCATATTGCCTGGCAGCTCCGACAACCCTGAGGCAGATAGATTAGTGAGCGATCAACGAAAATATTGAGTATTAAAAAGCAGGAGATAAAAGAACTTACATCCTTCCACTGGCTCCGAAACCTCCTGTTGCTTCACACATTTATTTGCGTCCTCTGCGGACTGAGTCTTCAGCACTGTACACGCATCCCCTGTGCAACGTGCATCGAGAGCTTTTTGCAAAACACCCTCTTTCCAACCGAAAAGGTAATCACCATGCCATCCATAGCCAGTTCTGTGAAGTATTAGCACTTTCAAAGTTGCGAAGATATTATGGGGCTACTGACGCATCACCCATACTATAAACGAGTGGATTGGAACCATCTGAAGGCCACAAACTTGGATCATTGAACTCCCTTGTATCCCACATTATCTCATACATGACTTGTGGAAGTCTGACTGGGTGAGAATCGGGACAGGGTCCTGTGCTCTCAAAGGATCCAGAAGAGGGATACGCAACGTGGGATTTATGGTCTGGGCTATCTGTATCTTTCCCATTCCAGCATCTAGAATCTAGTCTTAGTGATATGCCACTAGATAGACTCAGCCATCAAAGTTTGAGAGAACAACTCACGTTGGGAAAGTTATAGTGGCACGAATTCCTCCGTGACACTGAGTCATAGGGAGCGCCTGCGTGTCGTTACCCGTGCATGGCGCTCCACCAAACGGATTCTGGTCAATATTTTCCTCGCAACGGTGGCAAAGTTGCTTCTGCATACTTTCCGAAGAGCGAAGCATTGGGTCGCCAACGATCATACGGAAACCCTTAATCAACATCAGCTTCTGGTGATGAAACTTGAGACGCTAAAGAAAATGGAAATAACCTACAGGCGGAAACGCAGTGGCTTTTGTCTTGCCATCGTATGGCGGAATATAATAGACAGTAATACCTCCATTCTTTCCTCTCAACCCCAAATTCGTCATTTGAGGAACCCGTTTGAAAGTTCCATTCTGAGCACGGAAGTACAACGAGGCGGTCCAGTAATTCGAGAAATCTTCTGAATAGGTGCAAGAAGTACAAGTCGATAGCTTCGAAGGGTCGTACTCCACAGGAGTCATATGTGCATTGAATGAGTTGCCACCCACTATTTGATGTAGATGCGCTGAGGGCGCTACATTCGGTTGCACAAGAGGGTCGACTCGATCAATCACAAGTTGGGAGCATTCAAATCGCATCATAGCTGCGGTGGCATATTGTCGCTTCGCGAGCTCGTTGGCATCTGGTCTAACTGCGCCATTGATTCCTGTTGCTGCAAACAGCAGCGCCAAAGGGATATTTTTCCAGAACATAACGAATTGAGCAGTTGAAGTTGGTGAGAGTAGCAAGTGGAGTGCGAATACTGTCGGAGTAATATAATCGTAGAGCATTCCTTATCACTAGAGAAACAAATTCCGAGCTCTTTAGCCATAGTGCTTCCGCTTGAGATGCAATCGTATCCCAATCGGAAAGGCGACTTTGCTGCAGAAATTCCGTGACTCGTAAGGAACTGCTCAATATGCGGCAAATGTGCTGGAAGAATAGGTTATTCTAGCGAGCCCTGTATCCGGCTACTCTGATCCGTCCAAGATTCAATCTATCTATAGTTCATGATAGTGAAGCTAGGTTTTTCTGAGACGCAATAATGAGAAGGTATATTGATGAATTGATTTTAACTCTCTGGGCGAAAGGAGATGTTCCCAATGGGTGCAAAGATTGCCCACATTAATTCTTGCAACATTTCTTGTTGACCTGAGCTAAGTCTGCTAATATGGAAGAAATGAACATGCCTCGCATGCTTATGCGAACTGTATCGTTTTAGGAAGTTCTTGTCAGGGAAGAATTCGCCTAAAACAGAAAAGATGTTCAGTTGAAATTTACGCGGACATTTGCTCACCATCTTTCTCGAGTCAGCACACACAACAAAACTGTGAAACTCATATTATAAGGTTTCATAAAAAGCTGGACAATTGGGATCACAAATCGAACTGGTGTAAATGAGAACGGAGAAAAATACTGGACTAAAAGGCAAAATTGAACCTATCGCGAACAAGTTCTGAGACGAAAAGTGGACACGACCAATTGAAAACTCCAAACGTACATATGTAGCACCAAGGAGACATGAAAAAACCTCATTCTTCACTTTCACTTCATTAACTTATTCACTAGTTTTAAGAACCCTTCTGTGTTGATGATTAGACTGCGGACCACACTTCGTAGTCTTATGGTGAGTGATTTCTTGGTTGATTTGTTTCCAAGAGCTCATGACTTCCTCAAGATGTTTTTGCTGGTTTCTGGGACAGAGCAATGAATTGGTAATATTCACTTATCATAGCCACGGTCCACCCGCCACAAACGTTTATAAGATAAGATAGCTCTCCCAAAACCAATCCACCAATTGTACACCTGTTGGTGGTCCGCTAAGCAACTGCAATTGTCTAGTGGTCGAATACCTCTTATTGAACTCGTGTTTTCAATATACCAAGCGCAAATAAACAAAAAACTCAGTACGTCTGGTTTAAGTCCTGTGCCTTCCTTAATGGAAGTAGGATTTTTTTGCAGTTTCTTTTTGCAATAAAAAAAAACTTTTTAGGCTTTCTGGATCTTCTCGCGGTTAGTCGAACTTGCGTATGGGCGCACCACAGCGAGCCTCGTTTGAACAATTAGAGCTCGTTACTATAGTAAGCATCTTGATAGACGCTTTGGGGTAATGCGAACTTCTGTATCGTTGCTGTAACAAACAAACTGTCGAGTTGGTGGGGGGTTCTTAATAATGAAAGAACTGTTTTCTTGCGTTGGCACATGAATTGAGGTTTCGAGGAACGGTTTCATGTCAAGCGACATGAAAAGAGCTCAGCGCACGATTAATTTGCTTCGTTGGGGAAGAGACCGATTGAAATGGGAGACCCAGGTTTTTGTTGTGATATTTCCATTGATAGAGCATGACACAAATTACTCCTTACAATACATAGGTATTAAATCTTCCTTGAAGGCTGTATATTAGCAAAGCAATTATCGCAGTATAAGCTACTCGAAAGGGACTTATGCAACCAGAAACATTTGAATCCTCACCTGCTCTCTCATCGTCATGCGATACCGGCCCTAAACCCTCTTTTGAATCTCCCCCGTAGTCTATCCCATGGAAACTGTTATGAAACATTTATAATATCGTAGGAATATTGATTCTTTATCGGATCAGAATCATGTACTCTTACAGATTACTTGACAGCGGGGAAACGGGAATGATCAATAGGACTGAGTTTAATGATATACTCAACATGTTTCCCAATATGGGCTGAAAGCTTCTGATTTTTCCAACCTCGAATTCATATTGTAGAAGCAACAGTGTTAGCTGTGAGATTTTATGCGGACTAACCCGTGGGTTTAATTTGGACAGAGCATTGTATGGCTATAGAGGCCGTTATTCGTGCTCAATATAAGAATGTAAAGTTACTATAGTCGTTGATTTCTCGTATTCTCATGACGATAACATTAATAACTAAGAGCAACCTAGTGTGAAGGTAGTAGTTGGGAGATAGGAGATCTTAATCGCTGCCAGGTTATTCATTTCTCATTTCTATCTGCAGCCGCCTGTAAGATTTTGTATAACAAAGTGGACAGCAAAACTAATTCAGCTCCTAGGATATCAGACTGATTCAGACACCTTTTCTGTCGTGTAACCGTAAATGTGATATTGATGGGAGTTGTCGGAAGTGCACGTGGATCTAAGTCGCTGCAAGATGCCGAAATATGTCCACTCCAATTGGTAACACTTCTCTTTACAACAAGATAATAGAATATGACGTAACTCAGCTCCTTCTCTCTCTTTTTCACCTCACAACTCCTCTTCCCTTCCTCTCAATGCCATAGTCTTTACTAACTACTTCCTCTCTCCCCAGCAATCCACCACGACTCCACTTTTATTAACCCCAACGAGTCGGAACGACGGGAATCAAGCCTCCACATGACCCACTTCCTCCCCTCAGCGGCTCGGCCTGGCCAGCTGATCGCCAAGCCTGGCCCCAAACAAAAGCTAATACAAGCACAAATAAGCAACTTTCCTCAAAAATAATCCAATGGGCTTCACCGCCCATCCACCGCTCAAAACGGTTCATTGGTGTAATGGTTAGCACGTCGGATTCTGATTGAGCCCGTCAATAACGACGGCTTAGTGCGTTCCGGAGATATTGGTTCGATTCCTATATGAACCTACGCTTACCCGCGAGGTTTCATGGTTAAGTGCTTTAAATATGTTTTTTTTTTGCGATTTTGTACCTCTGTAGAGCTACTTTTTGATGTTGGGATGTTTGGGTGCTGAGAAAGGGTTCTCCGGGGGAACTGTGGCGGAATCCCGGGGCTCACGTGAGGGGATTTGGTAGGTTTCCAAGGTTTTGTGGAGTGTTCGTTTGTGGTGGATTTTCTGGGAGGTTAATCTTTTTGTTATTTGTTGCGATAGTAGACAACTGTTTTCTATAACCGGTTGGTACTCAAACTCGCCTGATCATCACTTCACCTTTAGCTGCTATTGCCCGCGTGTGCGTGGCCTGTAACTGCATTCTCGCTACTACGCTAGCTTACCATCCGGCCCTGCAAGTCTCGCTACAGCCTATAATCCATTGAAACGTTAAATTAAGATAGAAGTAAGTCCTTCGAGGTCGTATTAGTATTAAGCATGGCAGTTTGAGTGGTTCCTACCTTTTTAGGTTGGAACGGGAGGATATACTAAGTCACCCGTCGGCTCGGCTTGGCTCGCGTATGGTGGAGCTGCCTTTCTTCTTCTAACACTAGCATGTAAGGTGCTACGAGATCATCCTTAATTTTTGTAACTTCTTCTCAGGGTATAATTATACCTATCGCTTGCGTCTATCTAATCTAGTAGTAGAATATAGTCTTCTTCCCGAGTCCTGCGAGCACCCATGTCCACTTTTCTTCCTCGGACTCACCTAAAGGTAAGCGAGATATTGCAGAGAAGTTATTAGAATGACTTAATAAATAAGTCCAGGGACACCAATAGCAAAGGCCTTAGTACCGATGTACAAATTAATAACTGAGTGATTTCTGCAGGGTCTACCATTAGCCGCTTGGAAGAATTCAGCATTACATCCCGCATTTGTCCTATTACACTTCTAGAGATTGTGCCCCCTCATTAATAGATGCACAATCTACAAAGCGTGTCTCATTCTCGTTGGCTCTGATTTATGTAGGATGCAATACATTTGGCCTTGACGCTGTCCAGCGAGTCCCAAATCTTGAATACACTATATATGTGGAAAACACCCCCCTCTTATAAACATAAACCTCTTGAACAAAAGTGACCAATGTACAGAACATCCGATAGGTCACTCAAGTATTGTCATTATTCTATGAAAGGCCGTAGAATAAATTTGGGTATTTGCTTATGGACTTCAGAGCTCTACATAAATCACCTATGGTGTAGCTCTGACGAGAATCTCAATAGGAAGCTAAAGGACATTGTGAATATCGTCTATTCAAGTTTAAATCGTATACTTGTTGTCGCCTAGTGACAATTACTCGTATCGCACATGTGCTTGTGATAAAAATCTTTTAAATAACATATATGTGCTTGTGATAAGATTTTTTCTAATAAAGTACAAGTAGCGGCAAAAGAACCCTCGACAGTGACTCGTTATCTGAAGGTTGAGAGTTCGGATCTTCTACATGTGTTATCTCTCAGGGTTCTTTCATTGGGTCTTAAATGGTGCGCATTCGTCCGAAAGATCAGATATTTTAAGGTCATGGTGATAGTAAAAGAATGTTTGACTGTAAAGCATACTGCATTGTCCTGATTCTGTCTTTTAATTTCCGACTCGATCGTTTTACAAGAAGGGTATTGTGTTATCTTTTGGATGTGATGGTATTATATATATGTTTCGTGTCAACGGTGAATGTAGAATAACTAAGACAGGTTTAGAAGAATTAAATTTGACGTTATCCTTCTCTTTTCAGCATTACACAGATAATTTTCAAAGATCGGGCCAACTAATTTAGTATATAGAATTTCCGCCTACTAAAATTCGGTATACTCTTACTATAATGACGAACACAGGTAAAAATATTTACCAGAACCTAACTCTACTCCGTGCAGAATACATCGTACTTGGCTACAATAATAATTCACCAATACCGATGAAAACTAAACTTCCCAAAAGGCTAAGTTCAGGGCTTTCATCTTCAAATTCAGCTATTCCCAACTTAAAAAGTAGCGACACCATACCATTTACTGTCTTAAGCACTGACTCTGTACATCTCCTGATCTGCATCCCAGAGTCCACATTGTCTAGGCGTTTAAGCCGTTAACTTGCAGTTTTCTTTTTCAGAGAACATACATATTTTGTCGTAATACCATCTAGCTTAGAAAGGCAACGAGTAACAGCTCCCGAAAGGTACAGACAAGTGTAGTAGATCTGAATTCTCAAATTCTAAACGAAAGTAAGAGATCTGTTGACAGGAGATTAACTTTCGAACGTTAAAAGTTCGGATTTGATATCTAAGAAACAAGAACCAAGTATTGACGTCCTTATCACAGTTTCTCAGGATGGTAGGTCCGGTAATCTATACCAGCTTTCTACAACGTCTTGCTTCGAACCTTTTAGGACGGTGATGTGGTGTGGTATCGTTAGCTTCACAGTGTGGCAAGGTAAGAGAGAACTAGAGAAGGACGGTGATTAGCTGACGATACAAGGAAGTTATAGGATTCGAAAGAAGTATGTTTAGATATATTTAGAGCGAATTGTTTAAGTTTTAGGACTTCGAATAGGGTTTAGAAGAGGGAGTTAAAGGTTAACTTGATATATTAAATGTATTAAACTAATCTTATGAATATACCAAGGCAGTAAAACTGCTCAAGTATCTCAGTTCTCAGTCACTAGCGTTCAGACCATTTTAGGGACTTAATCATTTCGAACCCTAACCCCATCCAATCCCAATCCCCATCCTGCACAACCTGACCGTCTCTCATAACAAACCACGCACATACAGCCCAGTGACAACTAGCGTCCGAGCTACAAAGCGGTTTTGTCGTATATAAAACCCTATAAGCGAACCCCATCAGCGATTCCATTATAACCCAACTCTATAAAATATTACAACACCGTTGTCTTCGTCAATCAATCATTAGTGTTCAGTTGAAGAAGCTGACACTGCACTTCTAGAACTTTCTAACATCATGTCTGTCAAGTAGAGGAGGTGGCCGAAGTAATGCAAGTACTACGGGTATTAAAAGAGAAGTCTTTACATTAAATTAGGTCATGTTGCCCAAGGTTATAGCAAGTAAATCCAAATTTTGACTTCTGAATCGAGAACAGATTATGTTTCGAATATTAAACATTCAGATTTCAAACAGATATATAGTCAAATACAAGTAAAAGTAAAGAGTATTTTTTCGGATTTTCAAAGCTTTCCCTATGTCTTAAGCTTATAGGATCTATAACTCAGGACACCCTAGAAGGAAAAGAATAATTCTAGTAGCTAATGTAGATCAAAAGAGAAGATCGAGCCTCAAGACCTAAAAACGTGCTCTCGATAGGAAATAGGTATAATACGTAGTAAACTGCACTTTCCCGTAGTATACTATAGTTTATGAAACCTACTCTTTAGTAGTTTTAAAATGATATTTAAATGATAGTATATATTGCAGTTTACTATTCTAAACAGGTAGCTTGCACTGCACTATACACTACATACACCGTGCTATTCCTACATCGCAGTCGCACCATAATTAAGGACATGACAGAAGCACTACACTCCATAGGATACAGACTTAAAGAGATGTCATGAAAATCGGTATAAATACCAGACCACCACAGCCTCATTAAGAAGTCCTCATCGAATGAATTCAAGAAAAAGTCGGAAGCTAGGCCTGACATCTGAAAGTCGTACTAGGATAATTCTAGAAATCCGCGTGGACCTACATGAAACCATATAGATGAAAAGCGACGAAGCAAATGTAAGAAACCCCAATAGGGTGGGATTGGAAGTCGAATGTGAATTTTGACCGTGGAAATGAATATAGGGCCTTGAAAAACCACGAAGCAAAGAAGAACGCCTGAGAGGATGGGATTGTATAGCGCTTCTGAATCTTGACTGTTGAAATGACAGGAAGTGATTTTTTGACAGTAGATTAACTTTCGAATGTTAAAAGTTCGGATTTTAAATGTGTGGATAGTGAGGTGCAAGCATAGAGTGTTTACGGGGTTGTAACGCTTTTCTAAGGTCGTTAGATTGGGGATCTGTAGATGCTGGGTTGTTTGTAGATGCAGGGTTACCGCTATCGCTATGTTATATCCCAGTAATCCATATGGGTGCTTATTGGCGGTGTGATTGAGGTGGTAGCAGATGAGGGTATATTACTAAGAAAATAGGCAGCAATCGGTTTAGGCTCAAAGTAGTGCGATGGTGAATATGTTTGAAGGTAATCCTTGGCGTAAAGTCATGGATGTGAATTTTAAGTGAATTACTCGAGTCGAATGGTGAAGTAAGCTAGTGAATCTATAAATCCCAAATAAGTGGGAGGTTCCTAGAATATAGGTGACTTCCAATGGTAGATTCTTTAAAATATAATTCAAGATTAGGTTATACTATTTGGGGAAATAAAGAGCGTGGACATATCTTTAATTTGGCTATAATATGGATGCAGATTCGTCCTCTCATACTAAATTTCTCGTTACTTCGTCGATACTTCGGGAGAAAAACCCAGCTTCGGGAAGCCTTCGAGAATGGAACATTTTCGGTGACAGAATTTGCATGGGCAGCATGGCATGGTGCGATGGTCAATTTGTTTTTTTTTTTTATTGGATAGGTATGACATGTGAAAGGTGTTGCAAGTGTTGTTTAACGTTGTAAGGTGGACGATACCAAGAAGTGATTAATTATCGATTCTTTCCTACCAGCCGAGAGGAACCGCTTGCCAACATCCGAAACTAGTTCAAGAATTACTTCAATGCATCCGAAAGTGACAATGCCGAAGTATCAAACAAAACAAAACCCGTGACGATAGTTCTCGCTTGAAGCCCACGTGGGATTATTTATAGGCCGGCAATCAATGGTGAATTAACCTTAACTATGATCTTTACCTTTTTCGGTGACACAATGTAAATCCGAAGTATAAATACAAAGCTTCCATCCTCCCGGGGCGGCACTTTATTTGGAAGTCTCTTGTACACCATACATCCCACAACGTGCAATAAAAAGTCATATAATATGACTTCGATTGATCAAGATCCGAGCCGATTCTTCTTGATCTGATTGCTTACTCCACCGTTCGTTCGTATTGAATTACGTAAAGTGCGAATATCACAAGTGGGAGAAGAGGTTCTTTGGTACGAGCTCAACACAAAATATTGGCTCATAATTGCTTGTGATACTAGTATTTTATTTCACTTCTGTTGGGGACACAAAATATGTAGGTCTGGACTCGGTTCGGTTCCATTTGTCGGTACTTCGCTAGTCACTGGGCTGTGGTAAGGGACCGATGGCCACAAGAAGTCTGTAATTACGACCTCATATGGAGAAATTAAATCCTTGTCGTATATGATAACTAGGTATAATCAAGAGAAACAAGGGGACTTTCTGAGCTAATATTTAGCACTAAGGGATGGTTTTATATCCCCATATATCCTCTAGTAGGATAGTTTTTACCCCACAGATTGCCGTAAGGGGTATCGAGGCACGCGACAGCACGGACCAATTGAAGGCTAAAGCGTCGTGACGTCGTTCCTTATCCTCAAGTGACTCTGGGCGATAGCTGCATTGGATAAATCTGCTGGCGTGCATTTCACCAACGGGGTTCTCAAAGCCCCTCCACTCAACATCCCATTTCTACACAGCTGTTCCCTGTTCATAACCTGCACGCCATTGAGTGGTCCAAATTCGAACATCTACAGCCTCACTCGTCCCGTAAAGCATACCTTCACCAATCCTTTTGCCCCTTGTGGCGTTCGAGTAGCTATTCCGTCCTTATCGCGCGGCGTCGGTTTTAGGGCGAGATCCGCTGCATTCACCGCATCATCACCACATTCGTTTCTTCTGCCAACCATACGGACCTATATCTGCAAGACAACATCTACCGACATACTTCAAACTGAAGGTTATCTAATTGAAACTTTCCCCATATTATATCCACCCATCGAGTCGGTGCTGCAGGCCAGGCACGGGATTGCCAACGCAGGCCCACCTCCCTATAATATCATAATCTCACAAGATGTCAGCTCAACCACCCTACCCACCGCTCCCAACCGTCACCGGTCCCTCGAGACCAGAGACACCTCAACAGCGACCGCAGCCAACTGTCCTTCAGCACTACGACGACGATGCTACTATGCGACCAGATGCCAACAAAGCGCAACCCCTTACGAAGAAGAAGAGGAACCACAGGGGCGGGAAGAAGAAGCGCACGAGAAGGCAGTCCTTTGCCCTGAATGAGGAGGGGCCAGAACTGACAGACGCTTCTCGATCGCGACCAGGAGAGGATCTGCAGAGTGTGGCAAGAGCTAGTTTCTATAGACTCCAGGGGCGTAATCACAGTAATACAAGCTTGGATAGCGAAGCTCTCTTGGATCACCGGTAGGTCTGATCAATTGTGTGACATGTAATCAAACTAATATTTAATCTAGGGAACAACCAAACATCAGACCTCGCAGGCAATCAGTTATGGGATCGAGCGCGTTTGGAGTTCCAATTTACGAAACCCCTTCCTCCTACCGACCACAATATCAAAACCCGTTTGCCACGCCCGGAAAGAATGCAAATAATGATAGAGAAGATGATATCGACGAGGACGAGCGGGCACCACTGATACCATCATCATCCAAATCTAAGAGCTCAGGGGCTACATTTACATACGGAGGTGCTGGTAATTCGAGAGGGAGCAATTCGAGAAACAATCTCGAATCCTCACACAGAAGAGCTTCCAGCAAATCCTCGTCACGAAGCAGGAAGAAGAATATCTTTGAACGACCTACCTTGGGACTCCCCCAAAGTGATTCATACAATGTCAATTATCCACCTTCAGTACCTGGAAGTCCGTCTCTCAGCGCCACGAATCGAAATATGAGCTTCGGGGATCTCATTGACTTATCAAATGCACGAGATGAGCGTCATATCCATAGCGAATCCGCCGTTGATGATCGCTCAATGTCAGGGTCGAGTCCAAGACGACAAGGTGCATTTGAAAGACGTAATACAATCGCTCTCGAAGCTGAAGGAGATGTTTGCTTTCCAATTGAAGGAATGTCCGAAATGGCGGATGATGAAATGGCACAGAGAGAAGGTAATTATAGACACGCCAACGGGCTGAGACGGAAAAGGTCAAAATGGCCACACCTTGCTGTCCTTGATGAGTGGAGCAGGTTTGAAAAGGAAGGTCGAAGTGACGAACGTAGAGCGAAGAAGATCACCGAACCGCAATTAATTGGAGGTCGCTTACGACCAATTCATCGAGGATGGCATAGAGCTGAGGATGATGCTCCTTATCGATTCACATATTTCAACGAAGAATTTCAGAGCACGATTCATAGTCAGACGATCTCGGAATTGGTACAGCCTGGAGGAAGTTTCAAAGAATTATTCATACCAGATAGACCTATATTGGAAGACTCGTCCGAATCCGAAGATGACGAGGAAGAATCTGATCATAAACCCGGGTACCTAAATTCACAAATCAGACATGTATCTGGTATGGGTACTCTTGATGGCTCATCTCGAGCGCCTACACGACAAGGCTCAATACAGGAACAGAAGACCGACTTACGACGTGGTGGTTCAGTCTCAGTTGCTGATACCGAATCGAAAGCCGCTACATCTGGCGAAGCTACTCCCAACGGTGGACGAAAATCACCTGGTCAAGAACAAGAAAAAGAAAAGCCAAAGCGATATGGCGATCGACCAACCTGGTGGCTCGATGTACTCTCTCCAACAGAAGCGGAAATGAAGGTCCTCTGCAAAACATTCGGAATCCATCCCCTCACAGCAGAAGATATCATGATGCAAGAGGCTCGAGAAAAGGTAGAGCTGTTCGGCAACTACTACTTTGTCAACTACCGATCATTCGAACAAGATATGAATAACGAGGATTTCTTGGAGCCTGTTAACATGTATGTTGTTGTCTTCCGAGAAGGGGTCATCAGCTTCCACTTCTCGTTAACACCACATCCTGCAAATGTACGACGACGAATTCGACAACTGAAGGACTATCTTATACTATCTTCTGATTGGATTTCTTACGCCATTATCGATGATATTACGGATGTGTTCGCGCCTTTGATTCAAAATATCGAGGATGAAGTTGATGATATCGATGATGCCATCTTACAACTCCATTCTCAGAATCCGGATGGCAAGCTGAAAGACGAGAAACAGGGCGATGGGGATGGCACCTCGGGAGAGAGTGGCGGCGATATGTTGAGGCGAGTCGGTGATTGTCGAAAGAAGGTTATGGGTTTGTATCGATTACTGGGCAATAAGGCGGATGTTATTAAGGGCTTTGCAAAGAGGTGTAATGAACATTGGGAAGTGGCGCCACGGAGCGAAATCGGGTTGTATCTTGGTGATATTCAGGATCATATCGTTACTATGACTGGTAACCTTTCGCATTATGAGAAGTACGTCCTCAATTCCCTTGCCCTCTTCCTCTTCCCTTCCTCTTGTCTTCTTACTAATCCTCTGTCTTTAGAATCCTCGCCCGCTCCCACGGCAACTACCTAGCCCAAATCAACATCCGCATGAACGAGCGTCAAGAGCAAACGGCTGATGTCCTCGGTAGACTCACGGTACTGGGTACCATCGTCCTACCGATGAATATCATTACCGGTCTCTGGGGTATGAATGTTTGGGTTCCTGGACAGAATAATGAGGGGGATCTTACTTGGTTTTGGTGTTTGACATTGGGGTTACTCGGGTTTGGGTTTACGTGTTTCTTTGTGGCGAAGAAGATTTATAAGATTGTTTAGAGGGAGCAAATGGAAAGGGGAAGGGGGGGTGTATATATGGATGGGGA
>UNPR01000107.1:0-159713 GCA_900536425.1 Hymenoscyphus linearis
AATGGAAATCCTTAGATCGCTTAGCTATCCTAAGCGATCCCTATTTGCTATAAGAGACTTGGATGTGCCTGTCGAGGGTTGCGCCTCTTATTATGACAAGTATCACGTGAACACGTGATTCGTGACATGATTCCCTGACATACCGGCGGACTTAAGATATTCGTTGTCTAGCTTATAGAAGCCGTAGGTGTAGGGGTAGGTGTCGTAATTAGAACTAAAGTCGTAGTAGGGGCTAAAGCTAAAGTTAGAGCTAAAGTTATAGCTAGAGCTAAAGTTATAGCTAGAGCTAAAGTTATAGCTAGAGTTAAAGTTACGTCTAGAGCTAGAGTTAAAGCTACCTAGGCTCGCTATTAAGGGCTTAAGAGCTTTTCTTCTCTTAGTACGGCCTAGATATACTCTACTTCGCTCGATCTAATTCTAGCTATATAGGCTAGTACCGCGTTGTCCTAGTCCTACTACTCTATTACTAGTATCTAAGTTAAGTTATATAGGACGTCTACTAGGTTGTTAAATCGGTCGACGTTAACGCCCTTATTATATAAGGACTTGAGGAGGTTCTTTAAGTTTCTACCTTCTTTAGCGATCTTAAAGTTGTTAAAATCCTAGTGTTTAAAGTCTTCCTAGAAGGTAAAGAATAGATCCTATCCTCTAGTAGTACCGGCTCTATACCTAGCGATAGCTAAACTAATATAGTCGACAAGTACTTACCTACGTAATCGAGATATTTATACTAGAGCTAGTCCTAGTACTAGTCCTAGTACTAGTCCTAGTAGACTAGTAGTTATAGTATCTTAGTTGTCTATTATAGCTTCCTTCTCTTTCCCTTTCTTCTCGGCCTTAGTAGTAGCGGCTTTAGCTTTCTTAGGCCCTGATTACTAGGGAGGTTCTAGTTTAGGTAATAGTTTAGCTATAGGGTTAATCTCGTCGGCCTAGGATTCGCCGCTAGCTTCTAATATAAGGGTTGTTTATTCGAGCGAGCGAGGCTTAGCGTTTACTTAACTTTATAACGTAGTTAAACGAGGAGTAAGATATCTAGAGAGTACTTAAGTTACCTAGTAATCAAGTAAGGGAGTCGTGATAGTAGCGGTTTACTAGCGTTGTTCGGCGTTAGTAGAGAAGTAAGATATCCTAGGCTAGCCTAGGATATCGGCTAGAAAAAGGATATTCCGGGAATTCTAGGATACCGAGTAAAGGAGAAGCCGTAACGTTAATAAGGCGTAAGAGGGCTTAATAATAGGACACTAGGAACCTACTAGAATCTAGAATCGTAAATAAATAAATATAACGTCTCTAATCTATACGCGCTTACTAATCAGTGAGGATAGTACAATATCTTATATTATATTTCGTCTAAGGTTCAACTAAAGTGTGGCTATAGGTCTCCTAATATACCTAGGAATCACGTCACGTGATTCCTCCTATTTCTCGCCTTACAACCGGAGGTCCGCGCCTTGCAAACGGACGTCCGTTTACAATACGACAACTTTACTATAATATATCAGTACAAATATATCGCTGGCGTTTTATAGCGAGGTGCGCCTGCGCTGGTATACAGCCAGGCGCTGGCATGTAGCCAGCCTAGGAGATAAGGCATATCGCAACAGAAGAAAAGAAATAGGCCCCTTTTATAGCTTAGCTGTATTAAAAGGCAAAATCGAATCCATCGCGCGCAATTTCTAAGATAAAAAGAGGACACAACCAACTTAAAAATCCAAACGTACATATACAGCAACGAGGAGATAGACTTCTCTCATATAATCTTCATGACACAACGGCCTATTTAGCCCGGGTTGTACTCCCGACAGTGGAGTTCTGGAACCTAGACACAGCAGGTGTATATGTATTATAAATAAGGAATTCTGCACGTCCTTCGGGGCACTTTGGTACAATGGTTATAAATACACACCTTTAATTTAACTTCTTTCTAGTGACCTATCGTAGGGAGGCATTCCTGGCTCCTTAGTAAATACGCACGTCAATAAATTCTTCGAGTCTTTTAACATTACAATTCTACAATTTTACTGATTTATTTAGTTTACTCAATTTTACTAACCCGGTTTTTATCGGCAGTTTCTAGTATAAAAAATGGTAAAAATGGTGGTTTAATTCCTGTTCGGGGGTAGTTAGGAAGGCGCGAAGGGATATGTTATCCCCCCTCTAGAAGCTGATGTAGAAGGTACGATACACTAGTTTATGGCACTAAGGGTGGTCCGGACAGGAGATATCGGAGACTAAGGTAGTAAGGTAGGGGTTAGGGCAATAGCTACGAGCTCGTGGTTCCTAGGTGCTGAAGAACAGTAATACATTCTACGTAGAAAAACTCGCGGGAGCTCGTCTTGTTAGGGGGGGAGTAGTAGAGTTCTAGAACCTAGACACAGCAGGTATATATGTATTATAAATAAGGAATTCTGCACGTCCTTCGAGGCACTTTGGTACAATGGTTATAAATACACACCTTTAATTCAACATCTTTCTCCGACTGCCGAGATCACCTATAGTAAATAGAGTTTAGACTCTATACAAGACCACTTTCGTATCGATTTACAAAACAGTCTAACTTTTACACAGGTAGAAAAGAAAGTATCACTCTAAATATAGTGATCGATCTTTTTATAGATCACACTATACAAAAAGACGGTAACACCTTTTCTATAATCTCGACGTCGTAATCTCTACTCGCTTATTCAATTCTACTACTAACACCACCACCACTTTATACCACCTTTATAGATATAGTCCTATAAAAGTTTACCTTCTATTCTTCGAAGACGTCGTATTTTTGATAGGCCTGTAAAAGCTGTAGCGATTGCGGCTATAATTGCAATATCTCCTGGTCTCGACACATGTACTTTTCGATTTTTAGCTCGGCGATATCCATTTTTTGTCTGAGACCGTGGTCCCTATAGGCTCAAGTTTGCCTTCGAAGCTTTAAAAAGGGTCAAAAGGCAAAATTGAACCTATAAGGAGCAAGGTCCAAGACAAAAAGTCGACATCACAAACCTAAAAATCAAAAAGTACATATGTCGAGACCAGGAGATATTCTGTAGCTATATACTATCAGAATCAGTTTATTAAAGCACTATAATACACTTCTAAATTAAAGGGTGAGGAATAGATGGAAGAACTACTGTTTTGATTGTAGAATTTTAGCCAAATGGTTTTTGCATCGAATAGTATCGAGTTTAATTTGCTAAGCGAATAGAGTTTTGGTAAATTTATCTATATTCGGGGTACGCCCCCGAATTCAGTAAACTCAAAAAATCTCAGCCAAACAGGCCCCTGAAGGAACTTTTACTTCCTAGCTGTCCACTCTCTTTACTTGTACTTTCATACGTGCGGATACATGAATGGGGTGCAAAATTGACAAAATTTACGTGAACTATCTCCTAGTCTCGACATATGTACTTTTCGATTTTTAGGTTTACAATATCCACCTTTTATCTTAGGCCTTGCTCGTCATAGGTTCAATTTTGCCTTTTGACCCTTTTTAAAGCTTCGAAGGCCAAATTGAGTCTATGATAAGCAAGGCCTAAGACAAAAAGTGGATATCGCCTTGCCCAAAATCGAAAAGTACTGTACATATGTCGAGACCAGGAGATATATCCCCAATTTTTCCCTGACCAGACCAGACCCATCACGTGATACAATCCAGCTTTAGGTTCTTGACTGTTGTGAAAAGTTCAGGAAAATCATTGTTCAAGCTTATGGTTGGTTATTAATTTAGTACAAGGGAAAGGACAGATATTAATTTCAGCACCACGCGATAACAGAGTCATATCCACTTTCCCCGCCTATATCAAGGGCAGATGCTTGTCACCAGGAGCTTGGTATCAGGAATTTAACTCGACCTACTCGCTAGCCCTCCTCAATATTGGGATATTCTGCGACTCAGGAGAGGCGGGCCTTGACTATTTCAACATAGAGAATAGTCGTACCTCCCTCCATCCACCGGCCTATCTCTGGGAACCAAACCTCTTTCCACACTAATTTATTTACTTACGAAACCCCGTTGCTATTCTGTTAGCAAATAAACTCGGGGAATATTAGAGATTTGGACTAGAACTAGACTTTTGTATATTCAGACGTCTTTCGCAATAGCCCCATCTTTGCCTCTTTGTTTACTTCTACAGTACAGCATATATGTATGCTTAAATTAATCCTTGTTTGCAAAGCTTGTCGCTCGATTAGACAATCATAAACTTCAAAGTCCAAATATATAGACACTAGAACGAGGGGATATAAGTTCACAAAGTCCATTATTCGTAGATTGAATATACATTTTGAATATCCCACCCAGCCCACCATCGTTGGTCTAGAACGTCCGTGATCAATCTCACGTCGGCTCTGCCGGCCCTTAGTACCCAAAACTAGCATATACATGTTTTATCGCAAGTCGGCTTTCTGCCAGTACCCTATAATTCGTTTAGGATAAGAACTTCTAAGTTGGACTTATATTACTACGTACTTTATCGGCACAATTCATAATACATGCAGCCATGTTACATCCAGTTGTTGATACTGCTAATGTGCCCTTTGATTCCACACTAACAGATGCGAGTGCAAAGACGAAGAAAACCATGATAGACTTCATATTTATAATGTATTAGGATAGACAATCGGATCAACGATTTTGAAGAAAATAGAAAGAGATTTTGGGTGTAGAGGCTTTTGGTGTAAAGACTTTTGCAGACAGAGGTTCACTTTGCTGCGAAATGAGAGTGGTACACCCTTTATAGGAGACCAATTTTCAAACGCTGGGCATGAGATTGCCAACTTGCCGAGTCGCTCCGATGGTTTCATATTATAACACATGCGCCGCTTACAGTATGCTAGTTCGGGCCCGTGTTTAGTGAGTTATTTTCCAGTCCCTGACCAATGTTTCCGCTAAATTTCAGAATCAGTTGCGATACAGGAAAACCTTGATACGAGGATACATAGGTATGCTCGGGGCGGACTCCTTAAGGATATAACCAAGGTTCTCTACAGCAAGGGTCTTGGCATAGGCGACATTAAGGTCGCATATTCAGGTGCTAGGGATATATATTATAGTTTCTAGTAATACTAATATAGGACAATTACTATAACTAATATCCTATAATTCTTGTTACTAAGTCTTAGTTATATACTTAAAGAAGTTCGAGATTTACTTAGAAGCGCTTATAATGGACAAATTAGTACCCCTAAGGATACACATATGGGCATTTTTTAATCTCAGTATAAGAGTCTCTACAGATAAAGGTTGAGATTCCTGACAATGACGTATCCTCACCTGTCGCATCCTCACTGTCGCGCATCCTTACTGCCGGCCATCAAAAAAGACTTGAGCGAGCCAAACAGGCCCTCAGGATCATCCTTTTATCGAGGTTCTCCCTAAATCTCTACCTTAAATATTCATGACGTAGAAATCAAGGATATTACCAAGGTTATCCTTGTATCGAGGATCTTCATATCGAGGTTTTCCTGTAATTGGGTTCACTTTCTGAACTCGTAATAAAATAACTTAGAACCCATGCCTAGGCTTTATTTCATGAATATTTGAATATTATTTCTGTAACTCGAAGTGTTTTGTTTTTCCTACAACTGAGAAACTACCGCGAGACTGGAATTTTCGAAAGGGTGACAGTTGGTGTTACCTATGCGATATCTTCAGGAAATGGAATCCTATTCAGGTAAGTAGTTATCTAATAGTGAGTGGTTGAACGACGTAGATGGAAAGTAACAAATCCCTAGTTTTCACAAATGTAAAGAATTCAGGACCAATGCAGTAAACAAGTCATAAAGATTGCAATGGAAACCAAACCAACCAACAAGCATTGAGATTCCGTATTTTGCCATAGCAACTTATTTGAGGACTCTCATAAATTTCCGTAGAATAGGCTCTCTGGCTTCTCATGGGCTTAAGAAATGCCGTTTCTGGTTACGTCGTCTGGTTCTACAAAAGTATCCTGCACTTGAATGGAAGGACTTCGCAACCTTATGTAAGCAATAGGGTATGGGGATTTGGAATTTGCGGCTAAGAAACCTGGTCTCATCTCAATAGCTTATAGCTTATGGGGGTTACAATCTCCTCCGCTTCTTTGAGGGTGGGGGGTGGTGGGGTTCATTATTGTGAACATTCGATTCACTTCGTAGAATAAGTAACAACGTCAAGGACGCATACTTTATTTGACACTATGGTTAAAGAAGAACATGCAAGTTGTTTTCGCGTTTTATCTCTTCTGCAAAGAGCAAATCACGAATAGTAAGCGAAAACGCTGCACTAATAGCGTCAACCACTCAGCTTATTGAGTATCTGCTCTAATATAAAACAAATAACTCTCGCGTCCAAGGCAGAACCAATCAAAATGACGAGTGCACCAATAATCCCTTCAAACGTTTTAAAAACTCCACCCCTTTCCCCCAAAATACAAATAAATTACGTTGACCCGCCTGGGTGCCCATATCCCGGATCTCCTGGTAACTTACAGACGCAATTGGTGCCGCCGGCGACGTCTATTTTGCAAACGGCTCGAAGAACGCCCTATCATCAAGCCTGGTTAGTAATAAAATAAAGAGAAAATACAGAATCAGAAGTAGGAGGAATTCTAACCTTGTAATTGCATCTAGCCTCACAACCTGGTTTGTTGCATGGTTCCTTTGGGGGGTGGGGATCGTCTGTTTGAGGTGCAGCTGCTACGAAGGTGGCGAGAGCGAGCCCTAGGATAAGAGGAACGAAGCGCATGTTGTTTTCTTAAGACTGGTTTTGATGAATTGATGTATAGGCTAAATATGTTACCGTTGTATGAAAAGAAAGAAAGAAGAGGGCTACTCTTCCCTTTTTATATAGCTTTCTTAGATTACCAAGAAATCAATTTCATGTTATGGTCAGGGTGTTGGGAAAGTCAATACGAATGAGATAAATTTAATATAGTTGTGTCAGGTTTGCCGAAATATTACTTGATACATGAGGACCCCAAGTCAATTATAGAAGGAAGACTTCAGTGACCTCCGGTTGATCACCCGCGACTTTGATGGTCTCTTGATGACTCTTTCTACAGATTGCTACTTTTCAGAGCAGTGTGGGCTACACAAGTATATAGGAATAATATAGTACGTACTTAGTCAAAGATAGACACAGCTCAAGGAAGACTTTTTAGTCCCCAAGTAACTCGTAAGCTACAACAGATTAAACATGCCTTTGATTGTATAATACCAGGGGTAAATCTGATGCTAAAATATGAGTTCAACCATATTGCATGGGCAACCGCCATTGAAGTCGTGACGGGATCGGCCGAATGCCACTAAATTAGAATTAAAGTTGCATCCCCTCAAGTACTGGTATTCGAGTAGAGATGGAACAGGTTATGGTTGGCGCTTATAGCTACTATTGATTTTAGCTGTCTCTTACTCGGTTAGGCTTTTGGTAAAGAGATATGTTGTGTTAACTCTACAAGGTTTACCCTTCCAGATCTTTATATATATGACTTAAGGGCAAACCTTGTGGGGTTAAAAGTACATCTAATACAGTAGCCAAGCTGCGACGTATCGTTCCGATGGGCGGACCTGGCGCTGTCCTTTGGGTGTGGCGTTTAGGTGTAGCGAATGGTGTCTACAGGGACCTCATGTGGACATGAGACGATACCTTCCTACGGACATGAGATGATTATGGCCCGTGTAAGGCGCGAACGTTCCGGACACGAAATATAATGCACCCTCTACTGTTGAGAGCATGATCGCTCATGCCTTTCGATCCTGAATGCTGTGTCGAACTTTTCTCGCTCTTTACCCAGGTTCCCTCTTGTAGCTAAAAGCCTTCCTCTCTTAGTTGCACTGTCAATTTTGTAAGATTCACGTTCTCACTCAGTACCTACCTAATCAAGATTGGAAGCATATTCCTGCCAAATTTGGCGGGAGGTGTTGATATGCGCTATTATCAAGTGAATACCTAGCGTTATGATATTCTAGCACTCACGTGCTAGCTCCAGGCCTTGGCACTGTTATATTGCCTATACAGTGCCTTAACACCTCTACACAGTGCGAAAATCTAATAGTCTAATACAATCTATGATTTCCTTTGCTTTAATAACATGTTCGACTCTATTACGGAAGTCAAACTAACATGATGATTGAATTTAGTTTTTAACGGCTATCTAATGCTATTGTTGAACACATTATGAGATCGCCAATCACGGATTCGACCTTTCACTCCTGTGCTTTTGACTATCAAACCGCGTTACTAATTAGATTCTAAAATCAGATTAGATGCATTAACAGAAATGTTTGTGAGTAACACCTAGCCTGGAAATTGTTGGTCATGGAACCATTCTGGTACCGCCGTAGGTTACTAGTTCGTAGTTTCCTCGTGGTGTTACACATCTAATGTTCAACAACCTCCACTATCTCAACGGTGGGCTATTGTAGGAAGGTGCGACAGAGAAAATTGAACTATTGAAAGCGCAACAGAAGCGACACCTAACACCTAACTGACATGTGCTCAAGTTCCTAGTCTGTCTGGGACAACTAACGTTTCAGTAGTCATGTTACCTGATTCTATAAAAGGCAGGCGTAATCTGCACTACCAGAAACAACGCAACATACCTACCTAGGTACCTAGGTAGGTACTTGTGACTTTTTCTAGTAACACAGTCCATATCACACGTCCAACATTCTAAATAGTTCGTGTGAGCAAAGTATGATTTCAGGAACAACGAGGAAATGTTCCGTGATTCCCCTCAACGAATATAAAGAAGGTGCCCCTCAAGTACAAGCAAAGATTGAATACTTGAGATAGGGACAATTTTTTATAAAGCCTAATTATGCGTTGCTGGGACTTACTTCTTCATGTGTTTGTAACCGCAGTACTAGCATCTCCTACAGTGTACTTGATCCGTCATGGCGAAAAGCCGCCAGATGGAGAGAATGGCCTCAATATCGAGGGAGAAAAACGCGCCCAGTGCTTGAGAGAAGTTTTTGGCACCGATTCAGGATATGATATTGGCAAGATAATAGCCCAGAAGCCGAAGAAAGGTTAGTATTATTCTCCGTTGAGTTTCCTTGCAATTGATATATCCAAGTTGGTTATCAAATCTGACATATTCCTTAGGTGGAAAACGAGCACGTCCATTATTAACCGTTCTACCGCTTTCTACGGACCTTCACTTAGATGTTGATACGCGATGTGATCGAGATGACGAGGAATGTGCAGCTTCTTTGGTATCCGAATTCGTGGCGACCGGGTCGTCTAAGAACATCTTGATTTGCTGGGAGCATAAAGCTCTTCCTGACATCGTGCGGGCATTGGGGAATCCAACCCCACCAAAATATCCAAAACAATCGTGAGTAACTATGTTCAAGCTGGTGGACAAGAAGCTAAATACTTTGGTGGCTAGGTTTGACTTGATCTGGTCGGACCCTTTCCCATACACCGATATAACATCGTCTGTGTCTGAAAATTGTGAAGGATTGGATACTAAGTTTGTGAGATCGGCTGAATAAAAATGAGATTTTCTTCGTTGTATTCATACTAAGTTCAGAGGAGAGGAAAGCAAGAGGCTACAGTACAAGCGATGGGGGTATGTATAGTGGGGATCTCTTTGCCGAGGGCCCGCTCGGTCAAAACTCGGAATGTATTTTGACCATCAACTCAACTTACTCTTATCAATTCATCTTGTACGATTACACCCCACGTCCCCACCTCCCACCTCTCATCACCCCTCTCTGTCATTTGCTGTACATATATTAGAGTATCACGGTTTATATACCAAGTACTTATCTTGCTATCAATATATCAAGGTAGGTCGATAGACCGGACCTGAAAATGCCGGGTTGAGTTGCACTGCAACGTCATGTAATCTTACTGGGTCGATTGATATCAAGCATATCATGATTATCATCCCTTACTTTCACTCTCCTCTTCATCCTCAATTTCACTATTTCGCTCATTCTTGCCTCTGCTATACATATACCATGGCAGCAGTCGTTACTATAAAGTCCGGAGCAACGTGGCAGGAAGTAGCAGCCGATAGGCAGAGACATCGTGATGCTACTCTCGCGGAGATCCAACCCGCTTTCCCGGATTCATTCCCAGAATCATTCCCAGATATACCTCTCAATACTCTCCTAATTGCAAAAGAATTACTTACTACAGAAGAAATCAAGATTACGGAAGCCACGACTGAAATACTTGCGAAGCAATTGGCAAATATCCAGATCAGTGCTGTTAATGTCGTCACCGCCTTCCTTCGACGCGCTGCGCTGGCACAGAAACTAGTACGCATGTGCGATTAATTTTCTTTCCAATATATATCACTAATCTTCCTGCCAACTAGACTAATTGTATCACCGAGCTTCTTCCCTCTCGAGCCCTCGAACGTGCTGCCTTTCTCGATGATTACCTCGCTAAGAATGGCAAGCCGGTCGGTCCTTTACATGGCATACCTATTAGTGTCAAAGAGCACATTGGTATGAAAGGTCTGGATCATAATGCTGGATACGTTGGTTGGGTTGGAGGCGTTGCTGATAATGATGCCTTGATTCTACGCATTCTATGGCAAGCCGGTGCTGTGTTTTACGCCAGAACCACGCAACCACAGTCTTTGATGCACTTAGAGACAAGTTCCAATTTATATGGGTACAAATATAAGAGCTATTCCGGGAAACCTGGGGAAAATACTAACGAAAATCAGGGTAACAACGAACCCATTCAATACCACTCTGACTTGCGGAGGTTCCTCTGGTGGGGAAGGAGCCTTGATCGGTTTCAGGGGGTCGTGTTTGGGTATTGGTACAGATATTGGCGGATCAGTTCGCTGTCCCTCTGCTTGTTGCGGTATGACATGAATAAATTTCCGTTCTTCTATTACTAATTGAGTACAGGTATTTATGGCATGAAACCCACCTCAGCTCGACTCCCCTTTTCTGGGTTACTGTATTGTGGAGGAGGACAAGAGCAAATTATTCCGGCGATTGGGCCCATGTCTACTAGTTTAGAGGGGTGCAAGATGTTTCTCAAGACTCTTATCGACGCAAAACCTTGGTATCAGGAACCGTCCCTTCTTCCTTACCCCTGGAAAGATGAGAACTTCTTCCAAGGAAAAAAGCTCAAGGTGGGGGTTATATGGGACGACGGAGTGGTCAAACCACATCCTCCCGTTCTTAGAGCTTTGAAGCAAGTAGTTGAGATGTTGAAGGGTAGGGATAACATCGAAGTAGTTGATTGGCAGCCATACAAGCACAAACTTGCTTGGGAGCTAATAGTAAGTAATTTCAAGCTTAGAGTCCGCAAGTTTCTGATAATGTCCTAGGCCAATCTATACTTTTGCGATGGCGGCGCTGAGCAAATTTCAGCGATTGAAAGTTCTGGGGAGCCTTTTCATCCACTCTCGGACCATATCCTCAAGAACAAATATGTCACTGCTCACACTGTTCCATCTCTTTACAAAGCGATAATGAAACGGGACACTTATCGTACTGAATACGCAAACCTTTGGAATTCCACTGCTACATCCACTGGACCTTGTGGTGAACCCGAAGGAATGGTAGATGTCATTCTTTGCCCCGTTGGACCTGGATCTGCACCTAAAATCGGTACGTCGAAGTGGTGGGGTTATACCAGCCAGTGGAATCTTCTTGATTATCCAGGAATTGTTTTTCCAGTCGATAAGGTCGAAGTCTCGAAAGACTCGACCACCGTGACGTACGAGCCTAGAAATGAATGGGATGAAGAGAACTGGAAGTTGTGGGAGAAACACGGTGCTGAAGGATACAAAGATGCTCCTATAAGTCTGCAACTTGTCGGTCGAAGGTGAGTGATTGCGCTCGGGGTAAGTTCATCCTTGTTGCAGTACTAACGAAAGCGTAGATACGAAGACGAGAAAGTGGTGCAAGCACTTGAGATCATCCAGCGAGAAACCGGACTGCCATTTGTCTCGTATACATGAAGAAATGAACACAGCATTGCTTGGTTGAGTATTTTTCTGTACCGGCTGATTCCGGAAGTCAACACAGCTGCAGTGACGATGTCCGGTGATAGCAACTACATGCGGACCGATTGGTCCCTAGCTGCAGAATGCAATTCTCTTCATTGTGGTCTTGTTAGTCTATAACCTATCATGTTACTCGAGTACCCGCCTCGATCTTTCAACGACTCTGTCTAAGCATTCGTTTTCGATGCGACTTACCCCGCATCTCTCCATATTCGTTGTTCGTTGCGTGCCATTTTATGCGGCCCAAATTTGGATTCTGCATGCTTATTTCATGCTTACCTCCCTTTCTAGACAGTTATGAGAGCCACATGAACTTTCATTGGTGTTTGATCTAGAAAAGCCGTGGGACTGACTGGTCGACGGTGATGTCTCCGAAATTGGGTAATTGTTCTACGGACTTGGGGGCTTTCTTCTGCAGATGGCGAACTTGCAATATCGCGGTTAAAGATTCTCTGAAAACCCACCAGCGAGTGCTAGTGCAGTTCAGTGGGATGGATACATCGTGACTATCTCAAGTCATACGGCCGAGTTCAAGTAAAGTTCAGTCTACAGTTATATTTGCATCTCAGTATTTTCTTTATTGATGCCCAAATGAAAAACCGTTCTGCACGCACTTCTTCCGAAGCACAGCCCTCTCATCGAACAATTTCTTTCCTCTTTCTGCAGATCTTACTGCATAAAATTTGACCACCTGTCACTCCCTCTTTTGATTGACGTGACACTACGTTGTAGTTGGGCAATCTCTCTGGCCTCGCGTGTCCTTTGTATCCATAGCCTCGAGGTATTTGGGGTGGAATTGGCATGCAAGGCCGAATGAAAGCAACCAGAGCATGGGAAATTGGGTATGAGAATATGCATATATGCCCAAAGCGTGGGCGTACCTGTATGACGCGCCATTCAATTGAAGACAATCGATGTTTTGTGATGTTAACTCGCATAACAGCTCTTCCCCGCTTGCCGATCCCCGTTTTCTGTCAAGATACTTGCCGGTTCCTCCAACGGTGGTTTTGATCTTTGAATTGGTATATATTTCCTGATCTCTCTCTTGTTAATACACTATTGTTGAATCATATCCTTGTGGTCATCATTCTCCCAAGATAGTATTTACATCTTGTCATTGAGGAAGAACTATCTATCCGTCCTTTCCGCGTATACCTCGTTCATCATCTCAACATGTCTGACCTCGACGCCCGTGAGCCTGCTCTTGCTGCCGCTGTTCGTGAGGCTGCCTTCGGAAGCAAAGAGGAAACACATACGGGTTCAACTACTGAAGCCCAAGACTCTTTCCCTGGAGTGAAAGACGGAAGTGAGGTTCAATCTTCTCGACAAGAAGTGCCAGAGTCAATTCAAGAGGAGAAAAGCGAAGTTGTTGTCGCCGAGTTGGTAGGAGAAGACGCGATGGAGGTGGATGCAGCAAAAGAGGAGTTGAAGACTGAGGATCTCCATGCTGTTCAAGATCCTGCTGCAAATGTTGTGAATCTGCAAGCAGAAGTTGGAGAGGCCGAAGATGTAGTCATGAATGAGGAAGATAAGGAGGTTACGGTCGAGGGCGAGGAAGTGACGCCGGACGAGTTGACACCGGGCTCCACGCGGGCGGAAGAACAGCAAGCAGTGGAGCCATCACCAATAATTCAACAAGAGGAATCGAATCAAACTCCTGGGTCTGTTGAAGAAAGTTCGTCATCCACAGAAGTCACACCACCAACTTCGAAAGAAGACAATCAAGCAATTGAAGAAACCCAGCAGCACACTCAACCGGTGAAACGTACTTCTGCACCAGGGTTAGATATCCCCGTACAGAATGAGCAGACAGAGATGCAAGAAACAAGTGCGTCACCGGCACCGATGGATGAACCTACCTTAGCGACTCAAGAAGTGGACATACCTCCACCGAAAGTGGAATCTACGTCCGTCACTGAGAATGAGCATACGGACCCGGCGCCAGTACAGGAAACTACACCCTCTGTTGATTTAAGGGACTGAAAATCTAGCAACACCAGTTGAAGGCAAATTTGGGGAAGCAGTTGAGAAGGCTGAAGCGAATCAGGATGAGATACCCAATTCTGGTTAGAGGTGGCATTTTCTGTCCACACTCTGTCTCCCTACGTAGGTTACTAGAATGGAAATTTATAGCTCGTAGAGAGGGAGATAATATTATGTAAATTCGATACTGTCTATCTATCTAAGTGTGGAAGGGGAATCCACGTGTATATGGAGATCCAGAGTCACGTGAGTAGCGAATGTGATCCACTATGGTCCACACAAGCTAGTATACGCCAGTCCCAGTTTCATATACACAGTGTGTAGTTTGGTAGGTATTTTGATTGACATCGCAGTTGCAGCTATGAAGTACATTAAGCTTATTACCTCACATGTATAGAATTTCACAGGTCTCGAGATCATTCAGCATTTACACGTGGTCAGTCTTGGTGCTAGACTCTAGTGAGCCCTGAATTCTTTTAATCGGTTTATGAACAAGCTTGAGCATTCCAATAGTTTAGCACATTTTAATAGGATCTACACGTAATAATCCGTTATAAAACCGACACCCCTCAATCGAAGGTCATTGAACCAGACAAAACTCGTTTTCTTTGTGTGCTGATGTTAGAACTCCGTCAGCCATGCCTCTCTTAGCTTCAGGGGTCATAGTCCTACTAGAGTCTGTATCAGAGGTGTATAACGACAACCCCTATCCTGTGTTGCGACCTCCAGAGAATTTTGTGCCATCTCCACATCCACAAGTGTTTATCTTGTTGCCCGTATCACAGATCCATGCTATACTACCCTATTAAGATATTAGTAGGGAGCTTAATGTTTGCAGCAGTATTAAGAAGTAATTACCCCTTTACCATTGCAATCGGTATCGCAAGCCGATGAGGAGATTGTACACTCAAAGCCGGCTCCCACAACGGTGGAGGCTAGAGCGAGAGAGATGATAATAAAAAGACGCATTTTGATTTATAGCTGTAGAGACAATTATACTGGTGACTCAGAACTTGCTGGACATGTCGCGGTATATATAGTAGTTTTAGAATCATTTCGACTATACTTTAGCGGTCATAATGACATTGTGATGACGCTGGTCGGTCCGTCTATCATTCGGAATTAATTATTTAGATTTTTACTACCTCTTAGGCATAACAACCTAAAGTTACGTAAATAGACGGGGGGGGGGCTTTAGTAGAGAACAGTGACATGGTTAGACCTGTATCTACAGACGTACTTTGTAGTGAAATAAGCCAGCGGCGTGTGTCCTTTGGGTGACTCAGTGGAAGCAAATATGACACTTTATCCACACATCTGATCTAGAACAGAGTAAAAACCCTTGTAATTTAGTACTAACTTTTCGCCTTAGAACTTACTCGCGATAGGTTCGATGTTCCCAAACAAAACACATAAGCTCTAAAAGGGCCTATTTTAGAAGATTGTCACTCAAATATACAATCACAAACCGAAAAATCGAAATGTACATGGTTGACATCGAATCGATGTCATCGAGGGGATAATGTCTGGTATTTTAAGGGTTTGTAGTATAGAATATAGTTTATATATTAAGTCTAATATAATATAGACCATTGGTGCATTTAACACTCGGAGTTTTTTTTATCTAGGTTTTTATAAACCCTGATCACTTAACCATGCGACACTCGGAGTTTTATTTATCTAGGTTTCTGTAAACTCTGATCATTTAAACATTTACAGTAAAAAATATACGTCATATAGCACTTTTACTCCTGGCAAATCCCGCATCCCGGGTGTTGCCAAAATCTAATCTCAAACAACATTTACTTCATCTGATCGATTGAACTTTTCTCTGTCAGCATATCAACTTACTACTGCAGTAATAGCCGGTTCAACTTCTAGTGCGCTAGCGACCTTTCAATTGACTTGATAAGTCGATATACCGCATACCACTGCGAAAGGTGACATTTAAGGCTGTTTTAGAACCACCAGACCTTATCAAAGATGTCACAGGGCATGTTAATAAAGATATTAGTGTTCTGAAGGGTAGATTGCCTGTACAAGGTCACTCGATTGCAGTATGAGGTTTGATGGCTTTTCGATAAGAGATAAAGATTAGGGTGAGGACTAGGATCGCGCGGTAACGTTATCTTGAAGCTTCTAGCAGATGCAAAAAAGGCAGAGAAGTTGAAGTTGAGGAGGACGATGTTTTCTCTTGTTCGATTACTGGTCTTGTCTTTGGTATGTTAGTACTGTAGCGTTGGGAGGATTGTTCACAAAGTTTGGGAAATATCTCTGTTCTTATCTCCTACTTCTGCCTTGGTATGATCTTCTGGGTTCTCTGCATCATGGCTATTTTCCTTTTAAAAATTCTCTCAAATGTTGTACTCATCACTCAATTCATCAAACTTCATCTCCTCAATACAGTGTGTGTTTTGAACTCGCAAGTCCGGGTTTTCGGGTCATGACAACTATCTCCGACGGGTCGGATTCTGCAAAATCTGCCATATTTAACAAGGACTTTTTCTAAAAGTGATCCAGATTACGATACTAAGTCTATGTTGATGTTTAGCTGCTGTTCTCTTGGAGTTCTGGGTTCATGTTCTTCGCGGATCGGCATTTCATTGGTTGGTGTCCGCGGTTGATTATTTGCTTACCTTATTTCCGTCTCACGAAAACAACGATTAGTTCAAGATTAGTCAGATTGGACGAAACACCCGATGGCAATTAATAATTAAATTCACTTCTCGTTTCTCATGAGTTCTAATGCTTACTATCTCTCTAAGAATCACATTATTACTGGTCCATGGTTATTCTGCAATATTTCCGCCATAACTATCATGAAGCTAATTCCACTTAACTTGAGCGGGTTGGTATTTGATTGGCTGTCTGCGGCGGTTGTTGTCGCTTGTTAGTAGAATAGCTGCCTTCGGAACGGAAACAGCTGTTTGATGATTGGGTGCTTACGATGGATTTAAATGTCGTAAATTAGGTTTTTTATGATATCCCTTGCATGGTCTATACAATGACTTTGGACCCAGATAGCTTACGAATACATCTGCCTTGAGGTAACCGTGAAGTGTAATTATATATAAAGTGGTTACTGCATCTGAGAAGAAGCGTCTTGTTTCTTTACAATCGAATTCGCTTTGAGCTTCAAAGGCTTTAGAAAGTCTAGAAACGTTCCGAAAGTCTGTGCTCAAATCCCCTCAACAAACAGTACTCCAACTGCTGGTGAATAGCACTCTGATCGTAGAGTATATCACATTTTACTTTCGTTTCACTTCACGGAGATCAACGATTCAACACTTGTTAACTTCCAATAGCATTGCTCCACTCGAATTATCACTTCACCGTCAATCCACAATGAAAACAATTCTCATCCTCGGCGGATCCTTTGCGGGCATCATTTCTGCGCATCGTCTCCTCAGACAACAACCAAAAGGATCAATCAAAATTATTTTGGTTTCACCTAATACACACGCCTACTGGATGATCGCCGCACCAAGAGCGATGATCGCTGGTCAAATTGCCGAAGAGAAAGTTTTCATGCCAATCGCAAATGGGTTTCAGAATTATTCATTTTCGCAATTTGAATTAGTAATTGGTACTGCGAAATTTCTTGACACAGATACGAAGGAGGTTATTGTTGCAACCGAGGGCGGTAACAAAACTATCAACTACGATATTGCAGTTCTTGCCACGGGATCGAGTATGAAGGGAGATCTCCCCTTCAAACCAAAAGGAAGCACAGAAGATTTGAAGTCAGAATTGAAGAAGTATCAAAAACTAATTTCGAATGCAAATGTCATCGTGGTTGGTGGGGCGGGGGTGACTGGTGTCGAGACAGCTGGGGAGTTGGCATTTGAGTATGGGAGCTCGAAGACAATCACTCTCGTAAGGCAATCATTTCTGACTAGGGCTCACAGTCGTTTGCACTGCAGCATTGAAGATTGTCTGTGATAAAATAAAAAAGACTAACTTTGTCCCGCAGATTTCCAGTGGCCCAACAATACTCCAAGATATAGTCCCTCCAAACGTCATGAAAACCGCAACAAAACAACTAGAAAGCCTAGGCGTAATAATGAAACTCAACACAAGAATCGAAAGCTCAAACAAAACAAGCGATGGTCGTGAAGAATTGATTTTCTCAAATGGACAAAAAATGAAAACCGACCTCTACCTACAAACCGCTGGCCTGGTACCAAATACGTCCTATATGAAGCCAGAACTTCTTGGTCCTGGAGGATACATCTCTCCAGATGAATATCTAAGAGTCAAGGATGTGAAGGACGTCTGGGCTGTGGGAGACGTTTCTGATATCCAAACTGCTCAGGTTATACACCTTGACGCGCAAACTGCCCATCTGGCAAAGAACTTGGGGTTGATCCTTTCTGGGAAGGAACCTGTGCCATATAATACCAATGGAGTTGGTGCGTATGGTTTTCTTGTCCTGTTCATTATTTTCAAAGAGGGGTTGCTGATACGTTTTTCTGATTTTAGAGATGCTTGGATTTCAAGTGGGTCGTGAGATGGGGACCGGACATGTTGCTGGTTGGAAGTTACCTAGTTTCCTTATTAGCTACATCAAGAAGACTTTGCTGGTTGAGAAACTACCTGAACTTGTACATGGGACAGGTTACAGATAGTGTCGGATGGACTAGGAGTTTTGAAAAGGTTGGACCGTTGGATTCTGTAGAAGATTTGCTAAGAAACATTAATTTACTAGAATAGAGACATATTTTAAGATTTGTGTTCTATCGCTAGGGGATGGGTAGCTATCAAGAAGCTTATGAATTGTTTTGTAACGTGAGAGAATATTTCGCGAACGGAAACAATACAAAATCACTTACTCATCTCACTACATATCCATCTATCCATCTTGCATATCTTCTTATCTCCACGGGCCCTCAACCACGCAGTGAGTGCACACCGACTTTAAGAATCGCATTCCCGTTGATACGGACCCAATATATTACTCAAAACACGCGCTAACCTAATCTAGACAATGTAGACATCCAAAAGACACCCAAGGCACAATATCGGCACGATTTGAGCGTTACATTCATCCAGAGTCCAAGTACATGTCATCCGGAACGATGGCTGACAATGTCTTCCCGCTCCGCTGCCGTACAGGATTTCCAAGAAAGTCCTGAACTTATTCATCAAGCTGCATATGTTTTCTGTGGGGTAGCGAGGTCATGCTTTTCAGCGTTCCACAAATCAGAATATTTCAACCCCTCGTTTCGCCTTTTTTTGATGGTGAGCTAATTGTTTTTCTGCTTATGTAGTATTACTTAAGGATGCCAAATTGACCGGGTCAAGTTTATTTCTAAGATTGTGATCGGGGTCGTGAGTGGCTGACAGGGTTTAGGTTCCCGCGGCACCTGCATGAGAATTGTTTAATATCGAGCCTCAACTTTAAAATATACGATGATAATGAGTCTTCAGTCTTGAAGATGAGTAGAATAGCAATGGGTAGTTGAATCCATGCTCTATTATGAGAAGATGTAGCCTCTAATATAATCATGATTTTCTCACATGTCTGCGTGCAGGTTAAATAGCGTAGAGTGTCGTATTGTCTCATATTGCTTAGATAACTGCAGTGAGGCTTCTTTCCTGCATCTGCACGCCTTCGAAAACCCTGGTATATGTTTACCGAATCCCGTAGTGCAGATCTACTAGAATTTCCTAGCCGAATTTCTTCAACTTAAGCTCAACATGCAAGGATAATTTCATATGAATCTCGTTTTAAGACCTATTGTCTCGGTTCATCTGCACTGTATTCCATGGGTATGAGAGGTAATCTCATATACAGCCATGCACATGTTGATTACTACCATGTAGTCTCTTGACCATGTGTTCTCGGACGACAACCGAGTGGAGTATGGTCTTTGCAAATGGGCGCCGCAGTAAGCTGAATTGGTTGGAATTTTGATATATAAAGGCCTGAAATATTCTCCAAGAATGCTCTTTGCTCATCATCCTCAAGTTCTCGCTGCTTCTCTCATCTAACCGAGTCTTCCTCTTTCTCGACCCATTTAATCAACTTTCAACATTCGGTTTCAAAACTAAAGTCTTGTCAACATGAGATCCCAATTCATTTCTACTGTGGCCTTGCTTGTTGCAACTGTTGCTCAAGGTTCGATTTTACTTCTAAACAAACAACTTGTTGTCATGTTCGCTCATTGTCATGACTAGGTTTCAAATTTGTCCGCCTCAACAAAACCGATGCTGTAAGTCGACATTATCTAACCACTCATTTCCAATTACTGACGTAACCCCAAAGGCGCTCCTCGTTGTCGACCACCAGATTGGCCTTTCTCAAATCGTTCGCGACATTGAGCCAGCAGCATTTAGACAAAACATCCTCGCTCATGCTGCGCTTGGGAATCTCTTCAATCTGCCAACTATCCTGACTACCTCAGCAGAGACTGGTATGCCTACCACGCGGTTTCCTATATTTGCCTATTTACTAACCTGTTTTAGGACCCAATGGACAACTCCCGCAAGAAATCATCGACGTGAGACACGTTCCTCGTCTCAAAGCTGAATTCTCAACTAATATAATTAGATGCACCCAACAGCCCCATTCATTAGACGAAATGGTGAGGTCGACGCATGGGACAACCCAGAATTCAAAGCTGCAGTCAAAGCCACAGGGAAAAGCCAAATGATCATAGCTGGAATCACCACTGAAGTTTGTATGTAGACTAATTAACCCTTCATCGAGATTACACCCCTAATAAGCTTTCTCAATCAGGCACATCTTTCCTCGCTCTTTCTCTTATCGAGGAGGGTTACGAAGTTTTCGCAAACACCGACGCCTCTGGCACATTCAGCGATAAAATCGCCGCAGACGCGAACCGAAGAATGGAGAGCGCCGGTGTCCATCTCATGGGAATGTTTGGTATTGCTATGGACTTGATGAGAGACTGGAGAAATACTCCTGGTACTGCTGAGGTGCTTCCTTTCATGGACAAGTAAGTTTCTGATCTGAAGCTTGAGGTCGAGAAAACTGCTGACTTTTGTTAGATACTTGATTCCTTATGGATTGGTTGCTCGTGCTCATGGGAACGCCATCACTAATGGAACTATTGTTCCTGGTGAGGCACAAATCATTTAGATCTCGTGTATTGATAATAAAGAGAGCAATAATCTGTTAGAGGATAGGAAGAATGGAAACTTTGCGATCATGCGAGGGGGAAAGAAAAACTTATAGGCAGCATATATAGAGAGGTAGTGTTTAGTTAAGAGGCGTATGTACATTATTATGTGGTATGATTTCTACTAGCACTTGAACTCTCGTTGAAAATGTGCTCTTTAATTCCTCAATGAACAATAGAGAATAGCCCCTACAGGTCATCTAGCCTGACTGCGTTTTTCTATACACGATTCCAGAATCCCTTTTCTTCCATCTACAACTCCGCACTGTTATTATCTAAGGCTCTGTTCACTCAGAATGTTGGAGCTCGATATCGTCCTAATTAAGCCTGATTTGAGGTGTGTGTAGGTCGTAAATAAGCGCTATTCTTGATTAAGAGCGTGTTCCGGCGCCTTTAAATTAGCCTCCACTCTAAGTGAACAGAACAACGATATTAAGCCTTAATATCTTATTTTATCTACTTGATATTAAGTCTTAACATCGCTTTAGTAGTAAAAGCGAAAATAACCTCTCGAGGTTGTTTTCGACCTTAATATCGCGCTAAGGCTCGCTCGCTACGACGTACGCTACGAGTATATCCTACCTTATTCTATACCGTATTACTATAACAACGTATCTTAATATTATAAGTATCGACTATAATATTAATTAGCTTCTAAAGAGTTAACTCGAGTTTATTTTATATTGTTGCGATATTCTTTGCCGCTGTTAAATTTAATATAGTAGCAGGTGTACTACTCGCCTGGTAAGTGGGCGTAGGCAGTGGCAGTCCCTCGAGTAACAAAACTAGGTAGGGATAGAGCAACACTATACCTATTTTAGACGATATTAAGACTCAACATCGTGTAGATCAAGTAGATCAGACCCACACGATGTTAAGTCTCAATATCGTCTAAAATAGGTGTAGTTTACTTGGCATATCGAGGTCCAACATTCTGAGTGAACAGAGCCTAAACCAATCCTCCAATTACTACCGGATATAAGCGGGTTGTTCCCAATATCACTCACAATGAATTATTCGTGCAACATTTTTTGAAGTTTGTTTATATTTGTATATCATTCATTCCTGGAGTCTATCATAGCATCGTGCCTTCCTTCTATTCCACAACAACCCAAAATCCCAAAAATCCCCATAACGCCCGCCTTAGAGTATATGTCCCTTTTGCCCCCAAAAGACAGAATGCTGAAAAGAACCATAGTTACTTGGCAAAAAAAAGAAAGACAGAAAAAATACCAGAAAGGCACTGAAGAGAAAATACCCATAAAGGGACTGAAATATAAACCCCAGCAGAAGGCGCTAAATGCTCCGCAAACAGAAGTGTATGTTCCAGGACTGGCTGATGTCCAGAAATCAATGGAAGTTGGGATGATTTGCTGTGCCGCTGGATTATACTGCCATCAACCAAAAAGAAGTCTGAGAAGGGACAAGACTCTGGATTGCGACGTTTGACCACCGATGGGTTGCATATAGTTTGTCATATGATACTGCGTCTACCAGCATCATTCCAAGTGCTATGCTTCGATCATTTTCCCCATTTGGATTTGGGCTTTGGGTCCCAGGGCCATAAAAACTTAGGCTGAGGTTCGTTAAAGAACTTGACCGTTGAGGCTGGCACAGGTGGTGGTGGTTTACCGATGCCCAGTCCTCCCCATCCTCCCCATCCCTTTCCCTTCGGTGGCATTGGGTGTGGTGGTGTCAGCAGAGGTGCCCTCTTTGAAACAGGAGCGGCCACTTCGTCGGCCTCCCATCTTATGTCCGTTGTTTGAATTACGGGCTTGTTGTGTTTCTTCTGCGAGAGAGGAACAGCCACGTTGTCGGCCTCCGTTGCTCTTGCCAGGGATTGGATTCTGGCCTTGTTGTTGTTTATTGGATAAAGAATAACCGCATCATCGACTAGTTTTGGTTGTTGAAAGTCTTGAGTTGTAGCCTTGTTGTGTGCTTCAATAGGAAGTCCAGTAACTAGAGTGCAAAGAACTGCTGTAGCAGTAAAGATGTTGGGAACCAACATGGTGAAATTGGATGTGGGTGATTGAAGGCAGGAATAAACCAAATTGTTGAAGGTATAGAAAGTATAGTAGAGAGAATAGTGTTGTAAAGTAAAATGAAGTGAAATTGAAAATTAATGTAAAACGAATGTGGTTTGAAATGAATGTGGTGTAATGATAATAAACCCCAGGGACCGAAAGACAGCTATATATACGGAGTACTGACAACTTCAACTTCAGGGTCCCACTCGCAAAACCCGGCCGTATGACCGAAGATTGGGTTTTGATCGATATGACCGGCGTACCCAGCTCGGGGGCTCCTAAATTACTGGCTGGGGTTGGAAACTTCGGAATTTTGTAAGGAGAATAGAAAAGCATTCAAGTTTCGAGATCCTCGGATCAAGTGGCTAAAAATAAACTTTCTCTGGTCTCTAGAGTTCTTGGCCGGCAGGAATCGCCGTTGATTGTTCCCACCTTGTGGTTGGACTCTTACAGGATAAGCTTAATTTGTACTCGCGGGCCCCCACTCCACTCCACTCTATCCAATTTTAAAAGCTTGATCTTTTCTTTTCCTCCGCATATTGTCAATGAGTCTTAAGCTTTTAAGTCTATCTGAATAACAATCTGTAAATTAGCTATGGTTTAGTAAGAGCCCCTGACCTGGAGGCATGGATATATCCACTATTTGAACCACTTGACCTGGTTGTCGAACTTTTACGAATTACGATATTGCGCCATAAGTTGGGGTAAATCAGACTCTTGAATCTTCATGGGAGCAGCATTGTGCTTTACAAAAGACTCGAAGTAAAGATCACATGCGTGAAGTATATTTTCGCAGGAGAAGGGGAGTAGTGGGTCAATGATCTTCATATCCGGCTACTCCTAGTGGCTGTAACACACTCCGTACTATAGCCATGAAGCTCCGAATATCTTCCATGATCCACCGCCTTGTGCTTCTGGGAAAATCTTGTTGTGAATAATAGTCGGTTCTCCTTCTACGGCGCTCTCTACAAGCGAGAGCGCCGAAGAAGGGGAAGTTGACAAAGCGACTATTATCCATTATGTTTTGGTTATTTGACATTTTCGAAGTTGCAAATCAGTGGCCGCAAGCCCTTCCCACGTTTAAGTTTTATATTTGCTAATTAACTACTCTATTGAAGAATGTCCTTCAGAAAAGTGATATTCTCTTCGGTCTTTATCAAAGAAGAGGGATTCTTCGAATTCAAAGTTATCGAAACAACAAGGAATGCCATCTTCATATAAATAGAATCTATCACACTTTGTGAATACTATTCACCAAGGCCTCTTTTTCTCTCAAGCAATAATCCTCAAACTTGGTCATCTCAATACCATACTTCCTCTCCAAAGCCTCTCCATCGATCGTAAGTGGCTTATTGATCGCCAATTTCTGGAACGGCTGTGTCGTTGCTACGTGCTCCATAGCCACCTCCTCTTCTGCACTTCTCCTCCGTTGCGTAACTTCAAACCCCAAAACCTTGCTCAAAGTCGCTCTCGCCTTCTCAATCGTCAGATTCTCACGACCCAACTCAATTTCCTCCCCACGGAATTTCGCTGGGTCAAGAAAAGCCGCCGCTGCAAACTTTCCTATATCTTGAGGGTCCACGTGGCTCATTTCCGTCTCAGGTGGATAGAGGTGCGCCAGCTCAGCTTTCTCGCTAAGCTCAGGGAAATGGTGAGAAGAATGTGGTAAGATATAATTGTGCATGATCCAAGACGGGCGTAGGATAGTATAATTCTCAAATTCAGCCGCCTTGAGTGCTTTTTCGACTTCGAATTTGCTCTTATAGTAAAGATAGATATGAGAGTCTGCTGGATGATAATCCCAGATGTCAGGCGATCCGCAATAGAAGACGGTGCTGAGGACGACTGTCTTGATTGTAGGAGTCGCCTTTGCAAGAGAGATGATGGCGTGCGCTTGACCGACGATGGTTGGGGTGGGGAAGGGGTTGTAGAATAATCCAGTGGCACCCGAGAGAGCGGCTTTAATAGTGTCAAGAGAATCGAAATCTCCTTCGAAGAGAACTGCTCCCAGATCTTGAAGAGCTTTTGCAACAGGTGCATTCAGATCGCGAACGATCGCACGAACTGTCGCTCCTGCCGCAATAAGCGCTCTTGCTGTGCTTGAGCCCTGAGCGCCGGTGGCAGCTGTAACGACATAAATTGAAGCCATTTTAGCTGTTGTTGAAATAAATAGTAGAATATCAGGAGTGATTTGATTCTCCTTTTCTCTCCCTCTCACTTCTGTAGTAGCTCTTGTAAGGAAGAGTTGGACCAAACGAAAGAACGGAATTCCGGTAAGGTACTGCACCGACGGTATACGGCGGTAGCAATTCCTGCATCTTTACCGTAAGCATGCTGAAGAAGAGGTGGTGATTCGCTCAGTCGGTGTGGGATGCGGATGGTATGGTGAGATTTTCTGCCGTTGCTTGATCAGCAAGGTTACACTACTAGAGAGGTCAGATTTCCAAATAGTCACGAGTGCCGGGGCAGCAGACAACTCTAATATTACCTCAATTAGCAGACCGTCTCTAACTCGATGTATATTTGTATAAATTCCTCCAGAGGCTGTTTGTTTCATTCGTTTCGCTACCAACAAGAACCTCATTTCTTCCAATATTCCTGAGAATAATTCTGCTGACCCGTATTACAGTATTACTGTAGAGCTCAAGCACATTTACACCCACGATACAATCCATTGGCACAACGGTTATCCACAGGTATACACATGTTGTTACTGCAAGATCCAATTCCAGTACACACACTTTTGCAAGGGCAGCCATCATACATGCCCGCAGTACATACTCCTCCATATTCAAACGGGTCGTTTATTCCTTGGCACTCTGAATTACCACAGCTAATCAAGTGTGTGTTTTGGCAAGTAGGTTTTGGCAGAGGCGAACTACTTGAAGTGGTTGAAACTAGATCGTTCAAGGGAGAATTCGACGCAGAAGCCTGTGGGGTGTAGGAGCGTGAGGAAGATATGCTTGCTACTGACGTTGTGGCCGTTATAGATAGCAGGAGCGTAGTTGTCAAGCCCTGAGCAAGAGTTGCATCGGAAGACGGGAGATTCGTGATCTGCGGTTCTTGTGTCTCCTTCGTTAGTGAAAATGATGCCACTCTTCAAGAATCATGTCAGTAGAAGCCCAGCAGAACAGATGAGGAAGCGAAGCTCGTACCTGTCATGGCTATCACTACTCTTTTTCGCTTGTGGTACCCTAGCGGCCAGTACCCCGATAGTAATACAAATGCCACCAAATATAATAGCTCCTAAGAAAAGCCATAGACGTCGCCTTCGTCGGTAATACCGGTATAATTTGGATAGTCGCGATGGAGGTGTGCCAGTTTTCTGACTTTCACTTTCTAGCCTGCTATTTGATGTTGAGAGGTCCCTCGTTCATCTCTCAAGTTAATTGGCTAAAGGTGCGAGGCCAGGCCAAAGACTCTATTCAAGATTCACCTACCCTTTTTATAGCTTCACTATAGAGATAGCCAGTCAGCTTACGATCGCATTTTTTGCGAAGTGCAACAAAACTCCTTTTACAAGCTTCACCTTATACTACAAAAACCTGTGGCGTTGCGATCGTAACCTAATTGGCTAAACGGAATACAGGAATTATATTTAAGATTCACTTAAGTATACTTTATAAAGTCGCTTTGCGATCGTGGCCTAATTGGTTGAAGGCGTAGAAACTCCGGTCAAGCTTCACTTACTATATTCATAGCTTCACTATAGGGATAGCCAATGAGCTTACGATCGCATACTTTACGACGTGTAGCTGTTGACTGGGTGTATTTCTGAAGGAACGGTAGTAGCCTCTATTGAATTGTATATGGGCACCTCGAGTCCACCGTGATGGGAAGCATGTGCTAGTTCACGACCTTCCCCTATCTGGTGATTGTTAATGTATGCTATTTTCTGCGTTTTTGAAAGCACATCAAAGGAAGAATCCTTAGAACAATCAAAACGGCGAAGCAGAATCCATCGACATAGTAAACGCAAAATCCGTAGGCTTGAAAAAGGAAAGGGGGCATTGGCCTATTAAGCACAATGTTCGCAACTCATACTAAGATGTAAAGTGAAATTCTGGTATCTGACTGTAAGCTGCAGATTAACAAGAAACTTCGCCTTCCAAAGAACCCTCTCCCAAAGCTGTGGCCTGTAGGAATCTCACAGCCCAGGCACATTCACATATGAAAGATATGGGATTCTGGGCAAGGCTAGCCAGTTAAAGCGAGACAGCACCAGAATGCTATGAATAGAGGTGCCCATTTTATAACTAGAATCTGACGTCGAAGGATTCCACCCTCGCCACACTGGAATGAAGTCAGCTGTGTCACGCGAGTACTGTAAACAACCCGCTTTGACCATGTATATTTGGCTTGATGTTACAAAACTTCTTTTCATGGGGTTGGTGTTTCCTGTGTAATCAATACCCATTAAGCTTCAAAAGACAATAAGAATGAAGTTGTAAAAAGTCAATTTCAATATGAAGGTAGCCCAGGAATACAATACAAATAGGTAAATATCCATTCGCTTAAGGTCTGTCGAAATAATTTCCCCGCTTTTCAGTTGGCCTTCTTTCAGCAGGGGACCCTAGAATCGCTCAGCTGTGCGCGTATGCTTGACTCCACTACAACTTTCACCTTGGCTATATCCATAATATAACTCGTAAATGCTGCAGAACGATCAGAGTGTTTTCCATGTTCGGTTTTCCTTTCTTATTATGCTAATCTCATATAGAAACGCGCTAATTTTGTTTGAAAGTTCTATTAACCAAGAAGTCGGGTTTAATTCTTTTAAACCAACTCGGGCTGGGGCTTGATACTAACATCTCGCAGAAGGAGAGTTTCTGTTGTAACTATTGTGGGTACCTTACGTACTCATACGCGTCCATTGCTTTAGCTTGGAGTAAGATTATACAATTGACGACGATGTCACGTTTGAACCTGTTCACTTTCCTTGAGTCGATATATCATCATGTCTTTTATAACAAAAGTTAGCAAACTGCGTTTTTGGCTAATTAGGGTGGGATATTGTATATAAAGATCTGTAGCTTAGCACGCCCTTATGCCCTTTAGGAGGCCTCATGAAATTTGGCTTCATCCAGTGCTCCGTCCTACGGCGTAAAAATACTACTACTACTTGTTATAACAATGGTGCCTATAGCGAATACTCATGATATTTCTATACTATCTTCCTTTGCGCTAATTCCATTACATCCCAAAACGCCATTCATTGATTCAATCCCGTATCCAAAAACCATGGACATTACACCTAAAAACCTAAAGTTATCCCTTTTATGTTCCCCAAAGTCTAAATTCATGCAACTCCATAACAAAAACAATAAAATGCCAACAGCAACCACCATCTCACCTCAACCCTCTACCCAAGACCCTCCCCGGCCTCTCAATCCCAGCCTCCCTCTTCCATACCTCATACCTACTCACGCCCTCACCGCCCTCGCCCCTCTCGTCCTCCCTCTCTTTATCCCTCACCAAGCCAGGGGCATAAAATTTCGCATTGCCGCCATGGATCCTCGGCATCTTTCTCTTCTCCTTCTTCCGATCAAGTAGCATACCCAACGGACCACCCCTCTTTTCACCCTCAATACTCCCACCTGGCCCATAATTTCTAATTCCCGTTCCCGTCTGCGTCGTCTGGGGGCTTAGTACCATATTCAGCGGTGCACCCCTCTTCTCCTCCGTTTTGAAGAGCGATGTCCAAGTGTGTGGCTGGGTGACGCTGAATCTTGGGGTTGGCGGGGTTGATGCGGATGTGGATTTGTAGAGAGAGGTAGAAGAATACCCTTTCATCTCTAAATCTTTGATTTGACGGGAGTGAAGGGATTTGCGTTGGGTACAGCAGCAGCAGAGCAGGATAGCTATCAGGACCGATAATATGATGATGATGATGATGAGGATTGTTGCAGGTGTAGAGAGTGACCCGATATTGAGGGAACGGGGTGAGAGGACGGATGGTGACGGCATGGTGTGGTAAGGTATGTGTTCCTCCTCTGTAGATTTCCTCGGGGCTGGAAGAAGGACTGTTGGCTTTACGTATGATCTCAAGAACGATAGAAGGTCTTCTATTTCACCAGTAATCTTGAAAAATAAAAGAAAAGCAACTGTTCCTTTCAGAAGTACAAATTAAATTCGTCCCTATTCCATCTCATATATCAAAAAATCCGTTGACCACCGACGAAAAGCCCGGCAATCCGTGACTCCGACTCAAGCCCCATCATGACGCGCGCCTCTTTGCTGTCTTGCAGCAGTTCTCATACTACCAAAGTTAATAAAATATCGGAGTCCGACTTTATCACGCAGACGTCTGCCTCAGCGAGGCGCAAAGTGGGCGCAGCCGCGCAGTCGCAGTCGCAGTTTAACTTTGGCGCGGAAGCGCGGTTAGAAAATTCTTCGTATCATGTTCCCATCCACTCATAGCCCATTCTTACATCCTAAGTAGGTGGCCTGGTTCTAGAACCCAGATCATGTTGGGAAACCAACATATTTCTCACATATTTGGTATTCAAGCACCTACCTATTAGAGGTTCGTGATCGCCATCTTGCAATTCTTAGTCGTAAATCTGGAATTGAATTTCTACCTAGGTACGTTTTCACTTTCTCACGTCTAGAAATAAGGATGGGGTACAGATGAGAATTACGCAGGTAATACTCGAGTACGCGATTATGCGAATCTGCGGGGAAAATTCAGGTTTGGGGGAGGCTGAGAGGGAGGTTACGAGGTACGACTAAAATGGCGCTGACGGGGGAGCTATTTATGTTCTTGAGTAAAAAGTGGATTTGATTGGCTGCAGCGATTGTTTTCGCCCTCGCCCTCGCTTAACTTTGATTATCGCAATCATTTGGTAGAATATCTGAATTCATCAAAGTCTACCAAGTAATTGGGATATCTATTTTGGTTCGAAAAACGCCATTTCCAAATCATAGGCCAGAATGTCGGGCAATTTATTGCAACACCGCTCGCACAAAAGCAACAAGAAACGCATCTTCTGTGTGGACTTGTAATTTTCTTTTGGTTTATGTACTCTACAGTACATGTATGGAGATGTCTTGACTTGAAGACTGGGTATTTGATACAAAATATTTAACATCTTTGGACAAAACCCTGTGAGTATTATGTTGATACACTGACATTATTGGCCGGCCGTCCACTCGTCTTGCGTTCCGCCTCAGGATCGATCCGAAATTTGGACAACCCCTCACTCCGCCGGATTTCTTGGACCGAGGTATCTACCACGAGGCGTCTCCAGCTTTGCCATTACTTTCGCATTTCGCATTTCCAAATTGCTGGCTGGCGCATGCTTGAGTTGTTGGCCGGGGTATGCTCTCCCCTGGTTATCAAATTCAGCATCAGGGATAACTTGAATAATTCTGATGTTATGTGAACCCTTTCTGAGCATCAAAAGGTCTCCATGGATCAGAAACTTGGAGGTATCTTCTGGTTTCCATGGCTTTATTTTGGCCCAGCTGACAAACCCGTCATTCATGGCTTGCTTTCCATGTGGCGCTCCACCTATATATACACCGTACTGCTTGTATGCAAGTCGATGCCCCTCGCTTGCCGAGTTTACAAGACCAGCGGCGTAAAGAATTCGACCAATGCTCATTGTGTGAACAACAGAGTGGGGTAATTGGATATTAGCACGGGGTCTGTTGTTCAGTGTAACATAGCCAGCGCCCGAGTCAGGATCGATCGGAACTTCCATCAACAAAGGTTCTTCGGGCTTCTTTTGGAACAGGAATTGATGCTGACTCTGAGTGACTTTTGCCTCATGCGGGCCATGGACTATTTCCACAACCTCACGAGCTAGTAAATGCTGTGCAACTCGTTTTTTCGGATCCTTCACGTGCTGCTCGACCAAACGGTCAATCTGCTCAATTGGCAAAAATGTAAACATTTTCAAGTATTTACTGACGTCGGCGTCAGCAGTACGAAGAAAATACCCGTAGAGATCAAATGTGCTTGTCTTCTCGGAATCAAGCCAAATGGCGTTTCCCTCGCTTTTCCCAAACTTGTTGCCCGAGCTTGATGTCAACAATGGAACTGTGAATCCAATTGGATCTCCCATGGGCTCAACCTTTCTTAGTACGTCGGGATCTGGATGGTGCTTCGAAATGTATTTGATTGCATCAATCCCCGCAGTAATATTCCCAAATTGGTCGGCGCCACCTATTTGCATATGCACGCCTTTCGTATGAAACATATGCCACCAATCCCAGGCTTGCATAATAGGATAGGTAAATTCTGCAAATGACATTCCATCGCCTTTCTTCAACTTATTTTTCACACTGGCGAGTCAGCGATTTTCCCCTCTTAGCAACCGGAAGAGCTACTCACGTTTCTCGAGCAAGCATTGCCCCCAATCGCATGCCGTGACCCAGTACCTGTAGAACCTCGAGCAGCGGCTGTTTATTCCACCACGCGGCATTATTGACCAGCTCTTTATGCATCGCCCAATCATTTTTCTCGTGGTCTACAATACGTTTCTTGCCATATTGTTCCATGTTTGCCCACAGTTTCTTGAGCTGATAATGCATGGCCACCATATTCGCAGTTCTCGTTGATGAATGCTCCTTTTCTCGGGTGGTCAATCGATCCGTTGGATCCCCAATCTTTGCAGTTGCTCCTCCCAAGAGCAACACAGTATGATAACCGTGAATGTACATCCAACCAAGCGCCATGAATGGCAGCAGATGGCCAACATGAAGAGAATCGGCGGTAGGATCGATTCCAACATATGCTCCCATCCTTACATCGGTCATTCGTTTTTCGAATACATCGCGATCACTAAGACTCAGGGTGTTAGCACAGAATCAAGAAGTCAGTATACATGCTTGAAAGCATACCCTGTGATGCTTTTAACCAAACCTCTCTCTTCCAGAATGGTAAGCATGCTTTTCTTCCTTCCCGCTACAATGTCGGATGCCCTCTCTTGCCATTGAACTTCCGCATCGGCCACTTTCCACAAGTATTTCAGGCCGATCCAACGTCTGCTCGTCCAATTCGGTGATTTTCGTGCTCGCAGGGAACATTGTGCACAAACGTAAGGGTTGGTTCTGGCGGAGCTTCGAAGCAACGAGGGTAATGCCATGATGGCGGTTGGAGAGGTTGCTATGGAACCATGAAATTGGGATCTGAATATACTCGATTGGGAGTATGGAGTATGCGGTCTACTCGGCAGCCGTACTGGTACTCGTACTCATGAATGGAAGACGGGATGGGAAATAAAGATGTCACTATGAAAAAAAGTGGCAGCCTTATCAACTGACGCGATTGAAGCCTTGATTCCGAGGTTTCCATTGGGGATTTAAATACATACTGGAGGACGGATGACCTTAGGACGCGGGGCAGGGATTGCGCTTGCCGGGCCGATATTCGCACCGGTACCCCTCATTTTCGAGTGCCCCGCCCCGCCCCCGCCTACAAGTACAGGGCCACCTGGGCACCCGCAGTCCAACGGGTCAATCTTGAGTACTGGATGGCAGGAACTACCAAGACCTTAGAGGACTACTGGGTATCCAGCACATAACTCATATGGATAGCTGCACCTGCATTGCGCACTGCCAACACAGCAGTTTCTACACCATACATACGTATACTACATACTACATACTCACTATACATAACTGTCTTCCTTAGGTCTTCCTTAGGGTTAGGGCTAGTGTTGCCTTCCGCTTCTATTGTCTCGAGTCTTCTCGTACCAGTACTCTCCCGAGTCTCCTCACATTTGAGTTTTGCCACCTTTTCATACGGTCATACCATAGGTATACCCATACTCTTTATATCTGCCCAACCGTTGTCGTGATCCTACGTCCGGAGTCCATGCAATCACCATCTATCATGGCAGAACCTCAAGTTTTCATTTCAGGTGCCGATGGCAACGAGGGCTTTCAGGCCGCCTATATCCCAAAACAGAAGCCGCCAACACCTGGAGATCATCCCAGTATGAAAGCCTACATTTCAACTTACCCTCCCTTGGCTCAAGTCACGGAAATCGATCACAATACCACTGTATTCACAGCACTATTGGAAGTAGACGAGAACCGAGCCAATCTTCCCTGGGAGGTTTTACTGTCGTGCTCAGACTCATTGACTGGTACTGGGTGGAAAGAAACCCCCATGAATCTTGCCACAGATTTGTCTACTCACCCGGTTGCACTTCAAATCAGACCAAATACCCTCAAGCGTCTCTACTTTACCACCCCTTTTTCAATCCAGGTTGCCACTAATTTCACGGTGAAATTTCGAGAAGATCCCAAGGCCTCGTGGAAATGTGCTAAAGACTCTGATGTCCAAGGAATCCCAGATGGCAAGGTTCTTCTGAGATCAGTCACTAGTCAAGATGCGATATCAAACGAACTCGGGGAATATATTGAAGGTCTCAATCCCAATTTGAAATACAAGAATTACAGAAGTCAATCTCCCGGAACTACCCTGTGGGCCGTTGAGGCTGCAATTGGAGCAGCAGATGGTGACACCTCAAATATCAAAGATATCCACTTCGGTATACCATGGGGGAAAGGGAAGTTTCTTAGATACTTTGCACTTATACGCATCTGGGTGGGTGTTGACCTGATTTATTTTCTCCTATTTTGCCCAAGTTTTTCGAAATCTGTTGAGATTCTATTCTTTCCTAACATACTGTTCTTTTTTCATAAATCCATTTTGATACTCTCTATAATGAACGAAATTGAATACTGACGCTTTTCTCCTAGCAACCATGGCTAGCCCCACGTCAAGGCAAAGGTTTCTTCGATTTGGACAAAGAGGCAGTACTGTGCTCGTTCCTTAGCGACACAGGGAAGCACTTGGTTTTGCTAGCTATCAGTGGTGTGAATGATGTTATGGCGATGCTTAAGGCAGATGAAAAAGGAAATGTGGTTCTTAAGGTACATTGCGACGAAACCTTCGTTTGAGACACGACTAACGAAGAAAGGTCCGCAATGACAGTACCGAGAATGGTACTGCGCATATTCTTGTAGGCTTAGGAGACAATTTCGAGTCTGCAAATGCTGCCGTTATGTATCACGCTAGAGGAATTGTCACGGCTGAACAGACCGCAAGCGGAGAACAACAGAAAGAACTGGCTGCTCTCAAAGAAGGAAACGAGTCGACGAAAGTCTGGTCGGAGAATTGGTACGATGGCTTAACATATTGTAAGCAGTTGTTTTGACTCGAATCTTTCCTCCAGTCTTTCTCTCGCTAATGCGTACAGGCACCTGGAATGCTCTCGGTCAACGACTTACAGAAGACAAGATTTTAAAAGCAGTTGAAACTCTTGCAGAGAACAAAATCAACGTTACGAACTTTATTATCGACGACAATTGGCAAGCCATCGATTATCGAGGACACGGTCAATTCCAGCATGGCTGGTCCGAGTTTGAAGCCGAACGCACAGCTTTCCCAAATGGATTAAAAAGCACCGTCGCAAAGATTCGTGCGAAGCATCCAAGCATTCAACACGTTGCTGTCTGGCATGCAATTCTTGGATACTGGGGTGGTTTAGATCCAGAAGGTCAAATCGCAAAATCCTACAAGACCGTTGAAGTTGTTCGAGAAGACGCAAAGCGACGCAACCTTCCCCTCGGAGGCAAGATGACTGTCGTTGCTAAAGAGGACGTTTTCAGATTTTACGATGACTTTTACAGGTTCTTGTCATCATGTGGAGTTGACGCTGTCAAAACAGAGTGCGTATGCTACGTCTTATTAAGGTCCTGGGCTAATACTTCTGCAGTGCTCAGTTCATGCTAGACAGCTTTGTTTCAGCAAAAGCACGTAGCGATCTCATCTCTACCTATCTAGATGCATGGTCAGTTTCGACTTTACGACACTTTAGTATTAAGGCGATATCTTGCATGTCTCAGACTCCACAAATTCTTTTCCACTCCCAGCTACCTCAAAACGCACCACCTCTCCTTGTCCGAAATTCCGATGATTTCTTTCCAGAGATTCCAACCAGTCATCCATGGCACATTTGGACCAATGCGCATAATGCTCTATTCACGCAGCATCTAAACGTGATCCCTGATTGGGATATGTTTCAAACAGTTCATGATTACTCGGGATTCCACGCTGCAGCAAGATGTGTCAGCGGTGGACCAATTTATGTTACAGATGTGCCAGGTGAACATGATTTCAACTTGATAAACCAGATGACGGGTCCTACCATTCGCGGGAAGACTGTTATCTTCAGACCTAGTGTGGTAGGGAAGAGTCTAGATCAGTATAACGGATATGATGACGACAACCTGCTTCTTGTGGGAACATACCACGGTAAGTTTCACTTTGTACTTGTGCTAGAGACTTTCTAACTTCCAGTAGGTGCGGCAATCACAGGAACCGGCATGATAGGTTTCTTCAACGTATCTGGCCGACCACTCACTGAACTTGTTCCTCTCTCGAAATTCCCCGGCGTGGTTGAAGCGCAATTGTATGTTGTTCGTGCCCACTCAAGCGGTATAGTCTCCAAGCCAATGCAAGTCGTTGACTCCAATTCCCTCCTTCAAATATCCCTCGGTATCCGCGGATACGACATCCTTTCCGCATATCCTCTCCGAGGCTTCGTCGCTGAGGCGAAAGACGAAACGGCATGGATTGCTAACTTGGGTCTGCTTGGGAAAATGGCTGGTGCCGCAGCGGTCGTTGAGAACAAACTCACGAAGTTGGAGAATGGGAAGATTGTTCTTGAGACACATCTTAAAGCGCTTGGTGTCCTGGGTAAGCCTAAATTCTCTTATTCCGTTCTTTTACATAGATTGGCTAACGTACGTAGGGGTTTACATCTCAACCCTGCCGGATTTCAAGTGGGAGGATAGATTAATGATTACTATTCTTGGGAAGCCGGTGCCGACTAGTACGATCAGGGTTAGTGGGGTTGATGAGCATGTTCTGGAGGTTGATGTTGAGAAGGCATGGGGCGAGATGGGACTTAGCCCCGGATGGAGTAATGAGGTCGGGGTTAAGGTTGATATTAATCCTGCTTAGGGGGGTAGGAGGTGTTAATAGGTGGTAGTCTATAAAAGTTAAAGAATTTATTTACCATGAAATTCTCGGCCATAAAATACTTTTCTATAAAGTTTTAATATTTCCCCTTTAGAAAAGGGAGGTTACTTCTTTAATCATTTCTTTTGTCCTCTAGGAGATTTTCTAGGTTTCTAGTTTCTTTTCTACTTTTATATTTGCACGCGTTTTCATTAATATTAGATTGCACAACAAGCTGTGGTTTGGTTTGGTTTGGTAATGGAATTTAGAAATTAGATATTTTTCAAAGAATGAATCAAAGCTACCCAGGGTTGGTTGGTTGGTCGTTTTTTGCGCACCCCTCATCTCAGGAACCCATACTCTATACCTTATAGGAGAGGGGGGGGTTTTTACGACGGTCGCATGTCGGTTACTAAGTAGGCTCCGTTCTAGGAGCGTTCTGGGAGCATCCGGCTTAAGTAATTGTTTTAGTTTGTAAACTATCCTTTAAATTAATCGTTACTCTATATACGTATTATACCATTATTCTCGGTCAGAAGAATTTGAAATTTCGTAATAGAGATACTAGGTAATTATGTTAGGACTGTTTTTTTTATATATAGTTGTAGGCGAGAATAATTCCTATAGGTAATAGTTAGGTAATAATTCTTACTAAGAACTATGGTCAGAGCTAAGCGTTTCCTTATTAGAACTATTATACTATTATTTCCTACGTTCTAGGACGATTACGCCACCTATAATAGGTATAAGATAGTTCTTATTTATAATTGTTCGCTATTTATTACAATTATAAGAAGTAAAATACTTCTAAAAATAATAATTATAATAGTATTATTAAAAATTTATAAGCGTAAAATATTTAGGGTAGTTAAGTTTAGATACCTGTCCTATTACTATTATAGGATAATCGTGTAATCGTTACTGAGCGCTAAGTTAACAATCGTTTTAATTAGCTTCTAGGCTATAAATAGAAGTAAGAAACCTATCTAGGTAAATTAATATTATAACTTGAATTATTTGTTTAAAGCACTAAGGGTAACTCTATAAGATAGCTATATATTAGGTATTATAACAGCCCTAACGACAGCCTTTAGACTATAAAGGAAAAAAAGTAAATGGGTATCGCTAACTCCTCTAAACAAATACTATAAATAATCCCCCGTTTTTTATCGCTTATAAGAAGCTACATCGATGAAGGTAGCTCCTATAATTTATTAAAGAAAAAAGTAAACAAAGCTAATTTATAGATTCCTCCCCTATAAGAATAGTAAAAAAGCTCCTCTTTATTAAACTTAAAAGATAAAGGTATAGCCGACGATTTATTACTATTTAAGGAATTTTTTAGGCACTAGTAGCACCTGTTCTAGATATAGATGTATTACTATCTATAAAAGGATCATTAGAATCCTCGTCGGTAGGGCGATCTCTATCGACGTTATATAATCTATCTCCGACCGCTAGAATAATACGTCCTTTACCCTTCTTCTTCTAGGTTTTAATACACGGTCTATACTTAAACGAGAATTAACTCTTAGGAACAAGATATAGGTAGGTAAAGTTCCTATCTATATCTTAGACTAGCTTTTATTAACTATCTAGTAGCTTAAGGGTAGTATACGATTTAAGAAAATTAAGGTACTTGTCTTAAGAGTTGAGTATAGCGTTATAAAACTTCTTCTTTCTCTACAATATATATAGGTATATACGTATATAGACCTACGAGTAAACATTCTTAAGGAACTACTTCGCTAACTTCTTATACTTGTCGAACTAGAGGTGGCCCTCAACTATGTAAAAGACTGCTAACAGATTCTCCTTATTATATTTTATAGCGAAGAAATTAGTAATATATTTACTATCTAAGTCCTCTGTAAAATCCTTAAGCGTACTACCTTTTAAGAGTTGAGTATCCTCGTCTATTACTAATTAGACATACGCCTAATAAATGTTAGTCTATAGACTATATATAAAGGAGGAGAATCGAAGGGAGAAAGACATACCTTAGCGCGTTCGCTTAACTTATACTAGAACGAGCGATAGGTGGCGCCGATCTTACGTCGTAAGATCTTATATACCTTATTTTTAGAACTTAATCTAAGTAGGAGTTTCTCGACGATAGCGACGGTGTTTTCGGTATTAAGCTTATGTAGATAGTCGTTGGCAGCGAGCCTGTAAGCTTAGTCTAATATATTATTCTATAAGCTTATGTTTTTAAAGTTAAGTCTCGTTATCTCCGCTTAACTAAGGGCTTTAGCGGGACCTCGTTTTCGCTTGTTTAGGTTAAACTGATTATTAGATCCTAAACTTAGGGTAGTATTAGGTAAAGAGGATGTACCATTTTCTATATTAGAGCTGTTATCTGAGCTACTTCTAGTTAGGGTCGTTGGCTATTTATTGGCGTAGTTAGTAGAGATCTATAATTCTATGATAATAGGTGATATATATAGTCTCGGAGGCGGCGGGGGCGGGCTCGCTAGGGCCTTGGGAGGACATATATAGCGCTACGCCTAGTGTAGACATAATAGTTTTATAAGGGCGGAAACGTGTAGAATAAAAAGGAAAGAGGCTGTGAAAGATTAGATATCTATAATATATAATAAAAAGCTTACTTACGACGTTCTTTGTAGGTGTTTTAAGGTTGTTAAAGGAGGCTGGGAGAGAGGCTAGGAGAGAGGCTAGCTCTACCTACACCTATGGAAGTTTCTAAGAAATACGGGGCACGGCCGAGTTTATAGTCTACGTAATATAGAGTTTTATAATTACGTAATACGGCGAAAGTAGAAGGCGGCGCTACTAACCCTACGTACCCCGCTACCCCAGACGCTCTACCTAGGCACTATACGGACTTTTTTTAGGTTAACACTATAACACTATAATACTACAACACTAACCGTTCGTATACTACGTCTACCTCCCTCCCTACGCAATGTTCTTAGGTTTGTACTTTATCTTTTTACCTAAATACTACTTCTACTAACTTTCAAATCTAGAGATCGAGACCTAACGCCTTTAAGCTCTTATTCGATCTTCGATCTATAATCTTCGAACACCTCGAACACCTTAATCCTCGAACACCTCGAACACTTCGATCTACAATCCTTAAACACCTCGAACACCTTAATCTTCGAACACCTCGAACACTTCGATCTACAATCTACCTCTACAAAATAAAACATAGTAAGCCAACGTTACATTTACAACTGTCCTTTTTTATATAATTTAGATTTCTTAAACTACTAATAGATAGCTAATAATAAAATAACGTTAGAATTAAAATCTCTAAAGTAGTATTCTCATAAGATGTTTTATTTATATTCTCTTCTTTATTAATCTAGATCTAGGTTCTTAGAGAAAAGGGCACTTTTTTAAATTCTTTAAGTTATCTTCCTACCCCTATTAAGAAGTAAGCTATTTATTAACTTTACCTTAAGTTAATTTTTTTTTACCTAGTATATATCGACATTTATTATATCTAGAAGACCACCCCGGAACGTCCCCTTAGGAAGGTTTAGAGGTTATATAGGAGTAGTACCTAATACGACATTACTATAACAACTATAACGACCTTAACGACCTTAACAACCTTAACAACCTTAAAGACCTTAAGCACCTACCTAAAATGTTATAGACAGTTTATAATAAAGTTTAACTAGTTTAGATACAGCTAGTAATAAGGACATTAAGGGCTTTAAGGAGGACTCGCCGGGACCTGTTATTTAAGATAAAGCAGAGACTCCCCTTCCTATACTAGATGTAGGATAAGCTCTCTACTATTTTAGTTAGTATACTAATTTATTATAGACTACTATAGCGAGAATTTAACAAATACTTAAGTATAAAGAACCACACCTAGAAGATATACCACAATAGAGTATTAAGGCTCTAGGCGTACCACTTAACGAATTCGCAGAGATATAGAGAACCTAAGAACACTTAGATAATACTAAAAATCACTTCCTATCTAGTAAGGAGCTTAAAGTTAACGAGGATTCGGCTGCCATTGGTACCTCCCCTATACTAGATCTACTAGATCTACCCGAAACCCCCTATAAGGAGGTACTATATAGCTAAACTAAAGATAATCTTATATTAGACTTTTATTTTACCTTCGCGGTAGCTTATAAGGCTTCTTATGTTATAGAAAGTTAATACTCCGCCTTTATTTAAGCCTTTAGCCTAGTCAGTAACCTTGTAGATCTCTACAGCCTGCCCTTAATATTTAAAACTTTAAATGCTCGTTTTATAAAATAAATACCTCTCCTTACCCTCTATCGGCAAAAGGTCAACCTTATACTAGAACAGCTACTATCACTTCCTACTACCGAAAAGGCGAGATTTAACGCGTTTAATAGCCTAACTTACTCCTAGCTCTACTAGTTTAATCTAATAACATTGATCAAAAGTCTTCTTTAGACACCTATTATTACTTAAAACATACACTTCAGTTTCGCTAAATTTATAGATAAGCTAGTTAAATTCTACCACTCGCTTAGCTAGGCAGGCTTAATTAGGTCTACTTCTAGGAATTATACCTATATATAATTAGAGGATAGCTTAGAATAAACAATTTTTCCTAGCGACTATATACAATACCTTTATAGTATACTAGCCCTATAATGTATGTGTACTCCTGCTACACCTTATTCTAGAAGGGTCACCGCTGTTAGTCTAAATAAAACAACCGGTGGCAACGGAGAAGTCATAGTACTTATTTAGAGACTTATTAGTGTTCTAAATACTTAGGTAATATTTAGAGAAGCTGTTCATAGTCTAAGATATCCTCTAGAGGCTAGAGAATTTATTCTAGTAGAAGATTTTATTAACTAGGTACCTTGATAAAAAATCATCGCCCGCCTAGATTTAGTATTATCTAACTACTAGTTTAAAACTAGTATTACCGGCGTACGAAATTTACTATTTAGTAATAGGAGAATCCGTAGGATTAGGAATCGAGCTAATAAGACTATTAGATCGCTAAGTTTCTCTTATCTAATTAGGGGAGAGCTCGAAGTTTTAGTATATAGTCGTAAATACTTTGAAAAAAGCTCCTTAAATCTCCTTTCTATACCTATATTATACTTTATAGATAGCTTTAGTCTTTTTAGGAATATGTACCGAAGTCTAAAAGGGGTTTACTTGTCTTTTGCCAATTAGCCTAGTAAAGAGCGAAATCGGAGGGCGAATGTATTTCTACTTACTATCTGTCCTTATAGTAGCAATTTTAACAAAGCTATTAACTATATTATAGCGATTAAAGATTTAGACAGAGAAGTTAAAATAATCTTTAAAGGTCGTAAGCGCATTATGTATACCTACATTTGTTACTTTATTAGGGATATACCAGAACTTAACGCTAGAGCTAGATTTAAATCCTAAAACGTAAACATAGGCTACCAATATTACTTAATTTATAAGTCTAAGCGTAGAAATCTTAATTATAATTTCATACTTAATAGAAGATACTATTAGTAAACAATCCTTCTTTAGAAACAGCGAGAGACGATGACTAAAGAAGCCTTTATAAAGTTTACAACCAGTTTTAGGCTTTCGGTCAGACTATCACTACTACTTACTATTACCCCTGCCCTCGATATTATATAAACTCGTCTAGCCGATCCCGCCTATAGCGAATACTAGGGTATAGCTAAACAAGCCTAATTACTACTGGTCGATGCCGTCCTTAGCCCTACTGGTCAGAAACTCTATACAGTATAACTTAGGATATTTCCTTTTTCTAAAGGATGGGGGAGACTCTAATCACCTATTAAACACCTTAAAAGCTGGCGGATAAGCGAATTAGGCCAATCGGTAATCATTACCGTAATGTTGTTAAGATCCTAGCTAACACCTTAATATATAAGGCCTCTTTTTCTTAATACTACTATAAGAGACAAACTACAGATAAGGCACTAAGATGTAGTTAAGGATGTTATTTAGTTTTTTAGGGAGTTAGTAAAATTAACTTCTATTGTTATACGTCTTAAGGTCGATATCTATAACTAAAAAGAATTAAGTAAAGTTGTTTTATAGGCTTGTCGACATTACTAGGACTTGTACAGTATTATAGCCTTGTCGAAGCCTAAGAAGACAAAGGAAAAATTAAAAAAAGCTTTATTAAAATCTAAGTTATAATCTATATTATAAATACTAACTACCGATGTTTTAGAGTTAAGTAAATCGAAAGATACCGACGTAGAACTTAACAAGATTCTCCTAGAATTAGAGTAGTTAGACGTACTAATCTTAGGAAAAGATAATTTCGGATCTATATCTAAATTATTAGACGCCTATACTCGTTTTAAATCGGTGCCTAACGTCTACTAAGCTTGCTATTTCTCCTCGATCTATCGAGAATACGCTACGCTATACAATGTCTAGGTGTTAATGTTCGAGGATAAGCATCGGTAGGTTACTTACTCCCTTTCTATGTTTAATTTTACAGGCTAATAAAGAATTTAGATTATTCAAGCTTCTTAGATCTCTCGGAAATGGTCGGGCTATAGAGAAGACGCTTATGACATTTAAAGCTTTTTAAACTATACTACGGCTTCTTCTTAGTAGAGCTTTTAAGGAATCAGACCCTAACTTAACTATATAAGTTTATAGGATTTATAATTCCTGTTACGCCATCTTTAACACCGTTCTTCTATAATCTAAACGTAGCGTAGAAGTAGAGAGTGAGGATAAGCTTAATTATAACTATAGATCGCTTAATGTTTTACCTAACGACCGACATAAGTATATTCTAGTCCGGAAAGCTATAACTTAACCAGCAGCTAAGAAGCTAGGCCTCTCGATCTTCCGTAAGGACTTTAAAAACAGATCCTTAATAATAGCGAGTCTGAAATCTACGTATGGCCGAGAATACCAAGAGTATAATATCATTAGCCTTAGTAAACGTACACTATAATAGGCATAAAGAGTTAGCTGGTTAGATCTGTGAGTATAGCTTTCTTGTTATCTCTTATAAAATCTTTCTAAATAATAGAATGTTTAGGATTTAACAACGTAGATATACTATTAATTCTAGGGATTTTATTAAGATCTTTAGCTATAAAATCGCGTTTATAAGGGTTAATATAGTTTTTATATATAAGTTAGTTTCTAATAAACGTCGGGTGTTTCTTCTCTATATAGATCTAAAGTTACTCCCTTAGGCTGATCGTCTCTTAGGCTTACCTCGTTTCTAGGTTACTTTAGATTAGAGAGTTGTAGGCCTGCCTATAGTATTAAGTAAGGACGTTTACATAGTTAAGGTTAACGGTTCACAAGAATTTCGCTTAAAAGATATAACGTTTAAAGATGTTTTAAGGAGGGGCGTTATAGTAGAGGAAGGCAATTCAGAGATAGTACCAAGGTAGGTTCTAGTTTATTATACGTAGGAGATTTACTAGATATAAGAAAGACATATAACTAAGTTTCTAAGAAATAAGAGTGTTTAACCTTATAATTTAAACTTTAACTTTAAACTTTAAATTTAAAATTCAACTTATTATCTAATAATTTAACCTTTTAATTATACCTACCTAGGTAGGTTCTGTCTTCTGTTCTATAGGTGGTAGGCTTAAAGCTAAGCTAGATATATAGTCCTATAACGTCATCTAATAATAAGGATAACGATAAGACATAGATAAGGATGCTAGTCTGTACGTAAACCTAGAAGGAGCTAAAGGGTCTACCAGTGTCCTACATATTTAAATCTTCTACTAAACCACTAAACCACCACAACTACCAGAACTACAACAACTACTACAACTACTACAATATCTTACAATCTCTTTAAACTCTAGTATATAATATATATTTATATACTCGACTCTACCGCCAACTTTAAGCTAGATTCTATCGTTGCGTATTACTTAGTTCTCTCCGCTAACTCTTCCCCTCTCGCCTCTACTACCAAACCACTAAACCACCACAACTACTATAACTACTATAGCTACTATAACATCTTACAATCTCTTTAAACTTTAGTATATAATATATATTTATATACTCGAATCTACCGCTAACTTTAAGCTAGATCCTACCGTTGCGTATTACTTAGTTCTCTCCGCTAACTCTTCGCCTCCCAGTTACAGCCTCGCCATAAAAGCCAACAATATAGGGTCCCTTTTTCCCCTAGCCCTTAACTATAAGTGTTCTACCTACGAAGTCTTATAGGTTATAAATACACTTTTAATTACCTCGTTTCTTATTTCTCTCTAACTATCTTCTACTACTAAACTCTAGCCTTCGGCTAGTCTAGACTAGCTATTAGCTATTAGGTACTTAGTATCTAAATAGGATTTAATCTTTTCGTACCTTAAAGTTGGCTTTAAGAAATTTCTTTTCCTACTTTCTTATTATATATTTCTCTTTTTTTTTACTCTAGTATACTAGATGATCTAGCCGCCTAGTCTTTCTATAGGTTTAAGGCCTTAGCCTTCTAAAAATCTCCTGTCCGGCCTTATTTTTTTTTTTCTATAGTAGTACCTTATAAAAAAAAATCCCCCTCGGGAGGGCCTTCCCGATATATGTTATAGTACATTTATCAGCTATACCTTAAATCGTTTTTAGCTATTTATTAAACTAACATTAGGCTTTATAGGTCATCGAGTAACATCCTAATAACTCCCTAACCTCAAGGTTTAAAGCACAGGGCACATTTATTGAACAAAACCAAGCTACCTTAGTAAGCTGTTCTAACCTTTGTTACCTTATATGTTACCACATTATTAGTCGGAAGCTAACTTAGATATCTATAGGTTCTACGAAGTTATATAAGCTAAGGTAAGAAAACTAAACCCACCTTGTATTTATATAAGACTAACATCTTAAAACATATAGGCGCGCGGAACTTAACACCGACGAACGACAGAACGAGATAACACAAGGGTAGTAGACGTAGATGGTAGTGGTAGACGTAGGTGGTGGTGGTAGTAGTAGACTTAGATATAGTACTAAATTGATTTAATTAACATAGAACCTCCCGTCGAGACCTCTATAGATATATAAATCGTAATAAATACCTAGGTAAAATTGTGGTGGTAGGGCATGATTGTAGAGCTAGTAATAGTTCTACGATAGTCCCGGAATGCTCCTAGAACGCTCTCGGAATACTCCTATAATTATTCCCATTAGCCAGTACTATTCGCTACAACAACCATTTCTATTTTACAACTGTTGTTAAATTATAACGATTATAATAAGTAGAAACTATTATAGCTAAGAACTATTATAAGAGGTAACGATTTTTATTAAGAGGGATTGTTATAGATCGTTATATTAGCTAACGATTAATTTATAAAAACTCTTTACTACTAGGACGATTTTATTATATAATACTTCCCTTAGAACATGATCCTTAAATTTAAATCGTCCTTAAACAGTTCTTAAATATAAGAGTTCTAACTTTATAACGACGATGACACTGTTAAGGGGCCGTTATCTTATTATAATACTTATATATTTTTAACTATCATATTACCGTCGTGGGACCGTTGTAGAAACCCCCCTATCCTTTAAGGTAAGACCAGACCCACCCGCCAAAACCTCGGAACAAATTCTAACCAATCAGAACCCTCCATTTTTCCCACAAACATTTATATCTCAAAGTAGCGTTCCTCCTATCACTAATTCAACAAAACAGTTGTCTTGGCCCAACGGAAACATCGACAAATGCTTGTGCTAGGCATTTAAATCTATCGTACATTTTAAGACCCATACATAGCCTAAAAATAAATTAAAAACTCAGTTCGTCTGGTTTAATATCCTGGGCGCTCTCTAAGTTGGGGGCTAGGATATTTTTTGCTGTTTTTTTTTGGGGGGGGAGGAAGGGGGGGGAGTGAATGTATTCCATCCTGTATCTTGATATTTATAATTTACAAGTATTTAACTTCAAGCAAGCCTGTAAGCAAGCAAATAAGTAAGTAAACAAAAATCCTTCATTTTAAACATCCCTTAGATCTCACACCCCGCTTTCTTCTCAAATCTCCATCCATCCATCCATCCCATTCACTCACACACCATCAAGAATCTTGATGGAAAAGAAGAATCCATTTGGGCAAGGATTCACTATGTGGGTATACTTGATAAAGTTTGTTGGTTGATGTGGTTGAGGTTAATGTTGTGATGATGGTTGACGGTTGTTGATGGTTGTTGGAGAGAGAAGGTTGGTGGGAGAAGAAGTCGTTTATAGATAACGAAGGTAGCTGAAGGTTGGTGCCTGATGCAACTCACAGAAAGAAATTATGGTATCTACATCAAAGAAGGAAGGAGCAGTAGAAGTCGTCAAAATGGGAAGGAGCGCCTGAGTGCTGGCTGGGTGATCAGTCAAATGTGGGAAAGAGCATGCGCACACTACAAGTCAACACAAAACAGGCCAAAGTAAGGAGCCCAACCCATGGAGATGATTACTGAACAAATACAATTTAGTTCCAATATGGTTCACAATATGGTTCACAAGAGATCAGGGCATGTTCTCGTGAACAATGCTTAAGTCCCCTGGTGGCTCCAGATAATCTTCTGGCACGCTTGCGGGTGCTTGCCTTTCAAAAGCCCACTGCCTCACTGCATCGAAGTTTCTACATTTATGATCTGTATTGAAATCAGGAAAAGCTGTAGGATCGTCCCTATTCCACCAAACGCGACCGAGAACTCCTACGTCGACAGTACACATAAGTTGTTGGCGGAGAATATCGAGGCAGTGGGCTACCATTGAAGTTAGCGATTGATGTCTCAAATCGCAGAAAAAATAAAATTCAGAGCCCTCTCCAAAGCAATCCCCCGAGCCAAGAGGGCAAATAGCAAGCCTGAGTAACAAAATAGACTTACAAACATGTAGCCTCAAAATAGGCTCTTTATTCTTGAACGCGCCCTCACCAAGATCTCGGTAGTACTCATGATTATAGTATAGAGATTGCCGAAGTAGATTCAAGCAATGAAGATGATGCAGACCCTCTATGTTCGCTGGATACCCTCCACCGTGGTTTTCGCGTGCATGGACATGGTCTGGAGAGATTCCAGATTTCATCGCAATCGCTGGAGGGACAATTATATTCCTGTCTGAAAGTTATCAGTAGGCCCATTTCAGAATTAGAAGAGTTATGCGCAGATTCTCACAATCTACTCCAAGGTCCTTCCAAGCAGCATCAACCTCTTTACCTGCTCCTTTTCGGTAGATATTTTCCTCGAGGAATGAGCCATTGAATCTCGTGGTGTGGTATGTAATCTCCAGATCTTCTAGAACCGGAGCTATAGACGGGTTAGAGCTAATCTAAAGATCCAAAGAATAAGCTTACAAAATTTAGAGGTCTCCCCAATGCAAAACGAATTTGAATTAAGGAAGAGCTGCTTTCCCGACATGGCCCCTAAGACAGCCGCGACAAAAAATGTCAAAACCAAAAGACATAATATCCAAGCCTGCGGTAATTTCTGTGGAGCTCGGAGTTTCTCTTCGTCTTCTCCAGAAGAGATGCTTAGAGCTTCGCAGTCCTCAGACTGTCGGAGAGGCTGAAATAAATTGCTTCTATTATGAAAGCCAAACATGTTTCGATAACCAGGTCACTATACAGAAATTGCGATAGGTATCTGGTAATCGCTGTAGCCCAAAGTACTCGAAGTGAGAGGGCAACAATATATTAAGTCAGTGATGGACCGCAACCAATCAATAGGAGCAGCAATCTCAATCCAAGAATAAATGGTGGCTTTTTATGCGTCCGGGCGCAAAGAGTGGCTTTTGATCGATGTGTCAGAACAATATGGGGTAACACTACTACAGACACATTCCTAACCATGATAACAAAGAAAGAGCCGCCCTCGGCCAATTGGATCGCATTTGAGCCTTACAGGGCTACATGCGTATAGCGTTTTCAGCCCTACTAGGAGTCGTCGCTTAACATGGACAGGAATTGTGACAGGTATTTCTGATTAAAGAACTTAGAAAAGTCATATGATTTAATGAGAATATTGGCCATCGACCCAAAAATTCCCAGTAAAAACCAGTTACCATGAGGGTTGGGTATGGTGAAGGTACTCGTAGGGGTATGAAATAAGCAATCAGGGCCGTTTTTCTGATCACAACCGCGCCAATTCCTCGCTTAAGCTTCTTATGGGCGTTTCACTGGTCAGAAAAGGGACCCACCAGAAACTTTACATAGCAAATACAACAATTCCAATATCAATAAAAAAGACTTGTGTCATAGTAACGTAGTACATCTCCTCGGAGCAACCCATTACTACTTCCCATTGCGCGGAAAGAAGTCATCACCGCATCATTGTGGCTGTTCCCACAAAGTGACAAAGAAGAAGCCCACCAACCGAACGCAGACATTGTCGATACCTCAATATAGCCATTCTCGATTTACGCGAACAGACAATTAATCGTCATCCAACGAAACAAGTGCCATTTTTCTCGAGACTCAGGAAAGCAACTGAATCCGGCTACAGTTCCAGCACGCTGAGAGGCAGTGCAAAGCCTCTCAACATACCACGAAAGAACCGTCCAAGTGCGGCCATCGACGGAAATGATATCACACTTCTCAAAACCAAACTACCGCAAGCAATCAAAAAGATATGAAACCCCTCTATCCCCTGCCATATAAAGACATCATCACCTCCAACTCAAATCTCAAAACCACCTCGCTCAACAATCAAAATATATCAACCATCATGAAGTGGAGCATTATTACCCTCGTCGCCGCTGCGGCTAGCACACTCGCTGCCCCAGTCGCCGCACCCGTCGCTGTCCCTGAGGCTGTCGCCGAGGACTATGGGAAATATGGATCGTATGGGAAATATGGAAGTTACGGCGATTACCCAGAAGTCGAGGTTGCTGCTCCTGCTGCCCCTGCTGCCCCTGCTGGGGGCTATGGGGGTTATGGGGATTATCCTGAACCAGCGGGAGGCTATGGTAATTACCCTCCTCCACCTGGTGGGTACGGTACTTATAAAGAATGAGTTCCTCTGAAATGTAAGTAAAGATTTCAAAACTTGTTGAAAAGTTGCTGACCTTGTTTAGAGCCTAGAAATTGACTGGCTTGCTTGAGTTTTCAATGGGCTTAATCAAATTCCTCGTTATGATGGGAATAAGAAGGATGAATAAGTGATCAATGAATCCACATGGTCAAAGAATCATTTGTAATTGGTAGCTGCTGGTTGGAATGGTTTCACTCTTTCTTAACATTACCATGAATAAATCTTTCAGCATGCTCGAGAATTCCCATTTAAGTTCATAAATGTGAAACAGGTGTACGCTACTGCACATATATTATATAACTCTGAGCATTTGTGGCATTTGCTACTCCCTAGATTTCTGCATCGAGATTGACTTGCTGTCTGTTCGTGACGAGAATCCGATTTTATACTTTCACCGCCCTTTTAGCGATCGTCGCTGAAATTAATGGCCAAGCTTCTCCTCCAACGATACTCTTAGTCTCCTTTCTGTGAACGTTGAATCTGCCAATCGCTCTTGGCATCCACCAAGATCTCATAGCGTTGATTGGAATCGTGTCTCGTCCACAGTTTGCCAGTATGCTTTTGATTGGATAGAGCTCCGAAATCCTTACTTGGTTGATCCGTTTAAACCCAAAACTCTTGATGGTTGTAATATCAAGAACAGCTTCTTTTGGAGGGGTCTTAGCGTAGCGAAGCATCATTTCACGTGAAATGCGAGCGTATGTAGGCAGATGCAGATGGATGTAGCAAACAAATGGCCGACTGGCATACATGGTGACAATTGGGGGAATAAGTCCTGAGAGGAATACTATGAGTATGGTTAGCGAGTATACCTTGATTCTTATGGATTTTGCTCATTGGTATATTGTAAAAGGTATGAGTTTTATTCTTGTTTTTGTTTACTTGCAAAAAGAAACTTACCAGTAGACGTAACCCACATTGTTACCTCATTATCGGCGTAAAGCTTAGGCGCCAAGAATCCACAGAAGAGAGCAAAAGCGAATATCGAGGTAATATTGGCACATGCTAGATACGTGATCGGTGTTGTGCCAGCATGATATATGAGCAGCTTCTCTGGAAAAGTCCCTAAACCCGTTTTAGAATAATTTTGGGAGTAGATCTCAATTAAAGATATAGTTTACCTCTTCTCAGACCACCAGGCTTTGTGTTTGGATTTATGTATGGCTTTATGTATGGCTTCGGGGGGCTTGGTGGCGATCTTGCCTTTTTTGAGGCAAATCGAATAGGACCTCTGAGTTCTTTGAGCTGGAAGCTTAATTGAAGTGGCCTGCATCTGATATTGAAGGGGACTTGTCGTAATGCTAGCAAGCTTAAGGACGTTGCCATTTCTGCCGTTCTTTCGCCGCAGGGCAGAATTGGGTGATTGAACCTTGTCAAAAGCTTCTCATATCTGACTCAAGGGAATCCAATCGAAGAAGATCCTGTCAAAGAATTACTAGCTACTGCTAGTTGTAGGAGGAGGTTTCGCGTAGTATCAAATTCAGCGACAAGACAGAAAAGCGCCGCAGAGCGGAGCGGAAAAAAGGTCACCGAAGAATAACGACAGGGGTCTCGGACTCACGGGCGGACCGACCACTCAGTGCCAGATATCGCCTAAACCTGTGGACCACCTGCAGACAACGCTAACGCTCTATCTCATACACCACTACCTACGAACATGATCCTATGGACACGACTAATATCGTTGATTGAGACGGAATAGGCTTCTGCCTTTATTTCAATATGCTGTGGCCTCTAGTGGCCGGAGTTCTTTTGCAGCTCGCCGCTGCACTGACTCCTTTGTCGGATGACAGCTTGCGTAAACTTCCAGTCGGCGGCGCAGATTTCGATATCAAAACAGGTGGAATTCTTGCTCCCATATTAATACCTCGGGTTCCAGGGACACCAGGCTCGAAAAAGGTTCAGGGGCACTTTAGGGATTGGTTTGCGACCAACCTGCCCAAGTGGAAGGTCGAATACCAAAACTCGAGCTCGACGACACCCGCAACGGGGAACGATCAAGTCCCATTTGTGAATATCATCGTTACACGAGACCCGCCATGGGCGCAACCTGGGAATGTGGGAAGGCTGGCCCTTGTCGCACACTACGATAGTAAACTCGCTCCCACAGGATTCATTGGTGCAATTGATAGTGCAGCTCCATGTGCGATGATTATGCATGCTGCAAGGAGTATAGACGAGGCCATGACCCGGAAATGGGAGGCTATGGAAGAGGCCGGTGAACATACTCTTGGGGACGACATCGGAATACAGATCATTTTACTAGACGGAGAGGAAGCCTTTGTGAACTGGACAGATGACGACTCACTTTATGGATCAAGGTGCGGAATCTCTATCGTACGCGACACCAGACACTAACTCTTATAGGTCACTGGCAGAAGCATGGGAAATGACTATCCAACCTGCAATGTCTACATATCAAAATGCCCTCAGGTCCATCTCTCTTTTCCTACTCCTTGACCTCTTAGGATCCAAGACTCCAAGTGTTCCGTCGTATTTCAAAACCACACACTGGGCATATCAGCATATGAGCTTGATCGAATCCCGAATGCGGACAATGGGTTTAATGAAATCAAATAGTGGCAAGGCTTTCCTACCGGACCATGACAAGAAGCCGAATAGCTTTGGGGAAGGAGGTATTGCTGACGATCATCTTCCATTCATGGCTCGAGGAGTCGATATATTACACATCATTCCGTCGCCTTTTCCGCCCGTTTGGCATACATTAGAGGACGATGGAGAACATCTTGATATGCCTACAGTAGAAGACTGGACTAAGATTGTTACTGCTTTTGCTGCGCAGTGGCTAGATCTAGAAGGCCACTTCCCGGATGTAGGGGTAGTGGGAGTCAATGAACCGCAGGGGCCGAAAAGGTCTGCTCCTTTAGAGAAAACCGAGCTGTGAGTTTACTACCGCTCATTTTTCATGGCCAGCAGCTTATATTATGTAGTAGCGATAACCTGTAAATATATTGTACTACAAAATCATACAGTTCGAATCTATTTGGAAACCTGGCTTGTTTCATTATCACGGGTGTTCAGGTATTTCCACAATGTTACGAATCACCGAAAGTTCATCTGATTGGCCGTTTGTAAGGATGAAACCCACAAAGAAGTTTATCGGATGACTCCTTCGCTAAATCTAGAATCATTTGCAGTTGGACCAGAAAACCCGAGTCATTTCGTTTGATCTTGCTTGCTTTTGAGTTTCTCAAAAGAATTGTTTAGCAGATCTCGAAGCTTTTTCGTGGAAGTCTTCTAGTTCTTGAGTCGTGGTGCAGCTTCCTTGAGTTCTGACAGAATTGTACGGGAGGGATAGCAATATTGTATAATTCTTCAAATTCGTTTACTGGTACGCTTGCCTCTATTAGTTAGCCAAAAGTCAATATATCTCTTTAAGAAGTTAGCCAAAAGCCAATATATCTCTTTAAGATGCAACGCCTTCGCCACCTACTTTATCCCACGCATATTCAATGTAACTTTAAAGGGTGGCTTCAGTAGAGTACAGGGTAAAAGCCCCTGTAAAAGTCGCAATTATTATACCTGGGCCGAAGTATATTTTGTCTATTGCTTTACTGCAGGGAACCCAACTTCTGTTGTCTGGATCCTCCTGGTCTTCCAGTTATTAAGGAACACCCGCCATCTCATAGTCTCTGCCAAGTATTCCAACCATATCAGAACAGCTTTTGTATGTGGTCACACGATTTCTATTAGCTAAGATGGATGGGTGGTATAAATTCTGTTCTGTGTATTGTTACATGCGCTAATAGGCCATAGGTTTGTGTATACAATCAGAACTGTCGTTAAATCCTGGTCCACTTCGCCATATTGGTCTGGGCTCTTAGGGACTAGAAATTCCTAGCGTCAACTTGAGGGATTGATCGGGTGGTAATAATTGCTATTGTTGGGAAAACTAAAGAAAAGTGGAATACAGCGGACATACTTCGTATCAACCTTCTTAGCACACTTTGATCCTAATTATATTGTTCTTTTGAGACGTACTAGCATAGAGATTTCTTTCTTAGATATTTCGAATCAATGATCCAATCAACTTCTAATTCACAACCCATCCCTCTGTCTTTTATTCATTGGTCAAATACTCACGGTGTCCACCCGGCCCGTTCCATTGGTTCCCGTGCCGTGTGCCGTTTCCTCTGCGCCTTGAGCTACATTACCATGCATAGTTTTCGCTGAACCATCCAATTGCTGCATATTCCACTCTACTTCTGGAAGTGACTCTGAAGCGGGGAACCAACAGAGACCCTGAGATGATGACTATGTGTCTACTCCGTAGCGAATACGAAAGTCTTAGTAGAAGTCAAACTAAGGTGAACCATATCAGACGAGTTGGCATCCCCTAAGTCAGTACTGCCCTGGTATGCCAATGCCTGAATATAGACAAACTCTACAACGCCATCTGATCAAGGTATAGGAGAAACTGGTTTCAAGTTTACTTATCATAGGATATCCTCAATACATTTGTAGATCATTAGGTCCGAAAATATCTTTTTGCGGCTATGGTAACCCTGCGACTTCGTCCCAGATATAAAAAATACGAATTTTATCACGGGTTTTACCCTGTACACCACTATCAACAGGTTATATTTTTCACGCTTGGGACGAAGTACAACAATATATAAGGATATCTTCATTTATATCCGTAGGATTTCGCCGCCCAATCCTATCCTAGTAAAGAGTTGCTCCTGAATATATATACAACCTCTTCCGACCCTTCTTTGCTATGTATCTTTCTACTTGCTGAGACAAATCCTCCCAGATCTCACCCTATTAACATCTTCTCAACCTTGCCCCCTGAAACTCTCCAATTAGATATTTTGACCTGTAGGTAATCCTACCTCGAGCCTCTCAAATCTCACTTACTTAACACCTTTTCAGCCTCACCCCCCAAAAACTACCAATTCACCATGAAATTCACCATTATTATCTTATGTATTGCGGCGTCAGTCAATGCTCAAGGCCCGTACCCAATCAGTTACTGCAATGGTGGGACCGATGGAGATGGAGGTTGCGAAGCAAATGGTCTATCAACCTACTGCTGCTTTTTTAATAACAAGACACCCGGGTACACAACTCCCCGGGAGGTCACCGTTACTTCCAGGGGCCCTGGAGGCAAAATCAATTGCGGTCCTGAGGCCAGGGGAAGAGTTGCTTGTGCTCCTAAATAGATTGTCTATGGATGGAAAAGTTGGGTGGAGATCGACTCGAGGCCATCAACGTTGTAGAATCTTGAGCTATAATACCATGTATATATTTCTCTTAGTCATCCAATTCCCAAGTTTCTTCATGTCAAATAGTGAGGTTCTTAAAACCAGACTTGAAAGGGTGTATGCAATAAGAGTTAGGCACTTTGGGGCCGTCCCAAGGAAACTTTGCTGTAATGATGCTCAATCAATCCTCACTCGTTCTCACATATCTTCTCCAATTGATCGTTATCTATACACATTCAACACCACTCCTAACAGCAATAGCGGGGAACCAATAGGGACCTTTGAAACCATGTGTCTAGCAAATATGAAGCCTAATGCCCTAGTAGAGAGAAATCTAAGGTCAGTCATATCAGACGATTTGGCACACCCTAATACTGGTATATAGTCTTCGGCTGAATATCGACGAAGTTTACACCCCTATTTGATTAAGATGTACAGGAGAACTAGTGAAGTTTTTGAATGGCTATCATTGTTGCTCCACACGGAAGTGGAAATTATCTAGCAACCACAGAATACGAGGCATGCTGAGTTTAAAAGCAAGACAATATAGTGAGGTTTGCCAAATCTGAGATAGAAAAGAAAATCACGTCGAGTGCGTGGACTTTACCACCTATCCTCCCCTAACAACAAAGTGGCTATTCCTCGGTAATACCCCCAAGTCCCACAATGCTGCCTTTTATATTCATATACAAATAAGTAACTAGTATCCTAAATCTACCAGTTATACGCCTGTTGGTGGTGTGACTGACCCGCCCTAGTAGTACAGTCGTTCGCGAAAGGATGTAGGGGTTATCGGGTGCTTAAATGAGTAATAATCTTCGGACCGTTACATTAAGATGGCACCGTCCCGAACCTTTTCCTATTACTAGTTTAGGTGCTTACGAGTTCTTTTTGTTCAATCCTTCCTTTTCTTTTCTTTTCTTTTCTTTTCTTTTTGGTTGTTGTAGTGGTTTTCGCTTCGCGAGACCCACTCTTTTGGCGTCTGAGGACTTGGGTTGGCCGAGGTCGGATCCACTACGTTATCCAGTCCCGAACGATTCACCCGGCTGGTTTAGCTAACTACAAAGCAAAGGGTCTGGAAAGCTCCAGTCGCCCCCTTGTCAATTTCTAATATACTTTCGCATGAATAAGGAGGGGGACACGAGCTTTCCAGACCTTTACCCTGTGTGTTCCTAGTTCTATCCAATCACTGAAACTGATTACAAGCATGATATCTCAAGACATCCTTGTTTACAGTCCCATTGTATCCTTAGAAAATCGCCTAAATGTATCCTTGTAATGAGTTGCTATTATATAGACTCTTCCTCGCCCACTCCCTTTCCAATACCAAGACTTCTTGAACAACAGACCAATCCATCCTAACAAAAAAACATATTTTGAAGATGAAGTACATTACTCTGCTCCTCACTCTATCGCTCGCTACGTTCACTCTAGCAACACCACAGTCGAGAGAGGCCCCTACTACGAGACCGCCGCCGGTCACTAATGCATGTGACGATATTGCTCCTCGCAAGTGCGATGGACGATGTCCAAAAGTGAGTGTTCTTTCTCTTTCTCCCTTTTCCTTTCTTAGCTTAGGGACTTATATCAATATCTATTATAGGGTTGGACTACGTATAAATGTACTGGTGGGAACACAGTCGATTGTCAATGCAAACAATAAAGCGTAGCTCAGACGTTTCACATGATTTGAATCGCTTGGGATTTATGGTGGTGGATTTTCTGTCGTGTAGTCTGGGCGAGAACGAAATGCTGAGTCAAGGGGTTGCATGGTAGAATAGTGAAAATAGAGGCGAAATCTACAATTTGGTTCCATCAAGATATCTCTTCCAGATGCTAAAGTACCCCCTCAAACTTGCACTCAAAATGGATGCGATTCCTGGGTCAAATTGAGGCTCAAATGCTGGAAAATGCGGCCTTGTTAACCATACGACTTTATTCTACGGAGAAAATGTTAGAAAGCAAATGCCGCTGCTCCACTTTGGAGTACATTTTCTTTTTAGCACGTTAGCATCCAGACGGGATGCTGCGAAAACTCGATAGAGAGGTCCAAAAGAGCACAGTCATGACAGTCAAATGTTGGGAATAGAGTGTCGTTTTCATTCTCCTATGCTACCCAGTCCCGCTGGATACATCCGGTTGGCTTAGGCTCTGTTCACTCAGAATGTTGGACCTCAATATCGTCCTGACTTAAGGTGTGTGTGGGTTGTAAATAAGTACTATTCTTAATTAAGACCGTGTTCCGGCGCCTTTAAATTAGACTTCACTCTAAGTAAACAGAACTATGATATGGTGGCCCCATATCGTGTCGATCACTTATTTAATCTACTTAATATTAAGGCTTAATATCGCTTTAGTAGTAAAAGCAAAAACAACCTCTAGAGGTTATTTTCGTCCTCAATATCCCGCTAAGACTCGCTCACTACGAGTATATCCTACCTTATTTTATACCGTATTCTACTACTATAGATTCAAATATTATAAGTATCGACTATAATATTAATTAGCTTCTAAAGAGTCAACTTAAATTTATTTTAGATTTTACGATATTCGTTACCGCTATTAAATTAATACAGTAGTAAGCCTATAGCACTGTACTACTCACCCTCGACGAGTGCGAACTTAGTACAGGGATAGAGCAACACTATACATATTTTATACGATATTTTGTCTCGATATCGTGTAGGTCTGATCTACTTGATCTATACGATATCGAGACAAAATATCGTGCAAAATAGGCGTAGTTTACTTGGCATATTGAGGTCCAACATTCTAAGTAAACAGAACCTTATTCTTGACTACACAGTGACTTGTACATTTAGGTCTTATCCACAGACTATGAATTTTGGCCTTGGCCACACCAAAGTCCCTTCGGAGCTAGCTGATGTTGCTGCTTCTTTTTGGGTTTCGGATTGAGTAAGTTTAAAAGCGAAGTAAAAGTTATCCCTCCGGAGGGTGTAGTCACGTGACATAGAAACTAATCGCTTCGCTCGGTAACTTTTGGTAACCAATCGCTTATAAGCTTAGCCCTACCAGCCCTACAAGCACCGCGAGACTTCGTCTAACCGCTCTACCGATCAATGCCCTGCCATTGAATACCGTCAAAACTCGATACTAGTAGAGAGGTCCAAAACAGCACACCCTAGGGCTCAATAGCCGTGGGAATCAATGTCGCAAGTGCCATAAACCCCCCAAACTCTATACTGAACCTCTTCGCAATCCACTTTTACTTCTCTTCTAATCCTATTCTGACACCTAATGGAGCAGTAAAGGCAGCTCTGGGTGAATTTTAGTGTGGCCACAGTCAAAAGTAATAGCTGTGCTCTTTCGGAATCGATTAAATGGTCGCCATGTTGCTCGAGCCCCATTTGGCAAAGAACGTAGACACTTGGCTGCATTTATACTATAAAAGAATCGGAAGTTATATCACACTGACCCTAACTTTCTTTTGAATCCTCTCACCATTTCTATCGAATTTTGATGGTCGAGTATCGTAAACGGTGGGGTCGGTTAGGATTAACGCGAAGCGGAATACGAAAGAACGGCTGAGGGTAAACTGAGGTAAAGTAAGAGTAGAGTTTCAAGAGATTTAGCATGGTGTGCCTTTCTATACAACTTGCGGCATTGATTCCTAGGGATATCAAGCCCTAGGATATGCCGTTTTAGACTCCTCTATTGAATTTTGACGGTACTGGAGAAACTCATTACAAGGATAATGGTAGAAGAATATCCCAAGTTATATCCTTAAATCTTTATGTCCTACTGTATACTTACTGGTAGTTCTAGAGATATCAAAGGCTTAGTTTCCAGGGGAGGTTTAGTGGAGAACAGGGCAGAAACCCTGCTAAAGCTTAACTTTTGTTATCCTGGGAACGAAGTAGCAAAAAAGCTTTATACACCTGAAATCCCCCTGCTATAAGGATATCCAAGGATATCATCTGTGGTTAGATGCGGGTGAATTGACGCGGGCGTGAGCATCCTCCATGTAAATAGCTTCGTACCTCCCACTCTCCCTTCTCTCTTTTTTGCCGCTTTTGCTCATACAATCAAGAAATCTTTCGACATTCTTTTTGTGTACCATAACCTGGACATACTTTGTAGAGTCTGCTAGACCTCGTTATATAACCCCCCAACATCCTCGTTTCTATCCTTGGTCAATCCTCGCCTGACTATATCCCTTGCAACACTTCTCCTGTATATATAGCCTCTTCCTACCCTTATTTTCGCTTTGTCTTTCTACTTGCTAAACCCTCCAAAACAGCAGACATCACACACCTATCCAGTCCGCCAAAAAACAGAAATCAAAATGAAGAATATTACTTTCATCCTTATTCTGTCACTCGCTACGTTCACTCTAGCAACACTATCAACACAGTGGAAGACCAATAGAAGAGCGGCAGTGGCATCACCAGTGAAGCCTAGAGGAGCGACACGGGTTTTACAACAGTTGAGGCCTGTTAAAAGATTTACGCCGGCGCCAGCGCCGCCGCCAAACAATAACCCTGGCAATTGCCAAGCAACTGCCAATAAGAGGTGCACTCAAAAATGTCCAAAGGTCAGTAATCTTGCTCCTACTCCTTTACTTTCTTGTAGCATAGGGACTGACAATATCTTTTGTAGGGTTTTGGGAAAATGGAATGTTCTGGTGGAATTGTTCTCGTTTGCAATGATTGCAAAACTAACTAGAGGCGACCTCTTAGATTTCTACGTGGGAGTGTTCGCTTCGCTTGTCGCAATGGTTGCGGAGATCTTACTGGGGCTGTAAGGGGAGTTCTCTTAATTGATTGGCTAGCGAGATGGGGAGGATTAAACCCTTTATAAGAGGAGTTGAAAGCGAAGCACTTCGTTTGTTTGGATAGACTGCTTTTTTGCTATAAACTTGTTTGAGGGGGTTGGGTTGCTGGGGTTCTACTACGTTTCTACTTGGTGTGGGTTTGAAGACTGTTGCGAATATTCCACTCGTTTTGTCGCATTATTTGGAGACTCACTTCGTTCGAGTAATTGATACTCGAACGCCAACACTCCTTTCGCTAGACAATAATCAAATCACTATACAGACCACCTTTGACTATTGTTCACAACGATACGCTGTTGATATCATGGATGCCAATAGATATCTCTATACCAACAGAGACTGAGTATGGAAATCCTATATGTAGTCGTGTCTCTTGGAAGCAACGACTTCATTTTGCGACTCCTACAGAGGGGAGGCCATGTAAGCCACAGCGCAAAAGTTAAGGCGCACCTACTATTATGCGTATTGTGTGGCGTAGTTGGCAAGTCCTGGAATATCGAGTCTTGTTAGGTAGACGACTGTCAACAAACAAATATCTAATATCCTAACGGCCATGGTCACAGAAGGCGCACATTCTGTCAAACACCACCGTACTGTACTTTGCATGGTGTACTAGTACGGACGAAGTGGGATCTCAGATGGAAATAGTGATGCTTGGGAGCGGTAGGGGGTTTATGGACGGCCAGTAGGTGTTTAGAACCGCCAAGGGACGCATGCTGAGGTGAAGGTGGCTATGTGGCCATCGCTCAGACGCCAAACACGCTTCCTAGGTAGGACCCTATCTTCTCCCACGGTCAATCCCAGCATGTTCCCAGTGCTCCTGCTCGTGCCGCGTTAGTCGCTACCTAGTACGAAGTTGTGGCGATCTGCAATTTTAATCCATCAAGATATAAAATGGTTTAGTTTGAGTATCAAAGTCAAGTGACACAGGTACAAATAAGTGGTATTGCATTCGTATGTCCAGCTAAATAGATGTGGTTAACAAGGTCCGCTTGTGCCCCCTTACGTCACGTGAGTGCCCCCACCCTCTACCGCCATCTGCGGGGAATATTCCGTGTCTCAGGCCACTCCTGGAATTATAACATAAAGAGGGTGAACAATTTGAACCCTTGGACTATCTATAATACGGCCCTGGCTCCTCTTTAACGACGCAAGCAAATCAGAGACTCGGACTTAGACAATATTAACTTTTATTAAATACGTTCTACGTAGGAGTGTCTAGGTCTAACTGTCTACCCACTTTATAGAAGAAACTCGTTACAAAGATACTTACATAAGGATATCCCAAGTTATATTCTTAACTCTTATTGCTCTAAAAATCACCCTACTAATAGCTGGTTCGTCGCTGTTGTAATCAAAAAGACGGACAGCATTCACCTAGCACCCAATGCAATTTATGTTTTGAATTAAGACGTTCGCTGTCAACCAATAAGTATAAAACACAGGAAACATAGCTCTTTAGCCGTGGCCTACTGGTAAGGGCGCCAGTCAGTGTCAGTGTCTTGTTGGCCAGCCATAAAGAAACCCAGGTAATGCTGTGTTTGACACCGAGCGGTGGTGCACCTGATAATCAGTTGTACTCCTAGGATCTTTTTGCCATTTTATTTTCCTGTTTTGTTTTTATTTCTTGTTGCTCTTTCTTTTTGTAGTTTTTCTCAATTTTGATTTCTTTGGGGGCTACAAGCGTGGCAAGATTAAGCGAGCGACGGTAATAATTGACCGAGTACGCCGCATTCACTAGGTATGCTCCATTTTTTTTGCTAGTAATGTATGCTCTTGCACATTCTGGGCGAATTTGATATAGCAAATGAACTTATCCAAGAATATCCTTGTAACGAGTTTCTCCTATATATATAACCTTTTGACACCCTTTTATCTCTCTTATTCAGGCTTCCAATCAGTCCAGCCTACCAAAGATATTTTAGCGCCCAAGATGAAGTGCATTACTCTTATCCTCACTCTATTGCTCGCTTCGTTCACTTCAGCAACACCAACACTACGGTCGATCGAGCCCCTACTACGAGACCGTCGGTAGACAATACCTTTGATAAGATATATGATGGACGGTGTCCAAAGTTCAGTACTCTTGCTCTTGATCCTTTTTCTTCATAGCTCGGGGACTCACAAGCTCTATCGTAGGGGTGGACTACCTATAAACGTCTTGATGGGAATAAAGTTGATTGTCAATGCAAACAATAAGGAGGGAGGTCGGAGGATAAAGAGGCGAAATCCCATGTCACTCAGTGGGGTTAGTATTGTTGGGATATATTCCATGGGTGTTTTATATCGTCACATGATACAAGCGTTCGAGTACTTAAGTCCTCGAACGCTTCATCCTTAGTTAGCTCTTTAATCGATTATCATACTCTACAAATAGGAGTATACGGTTCACCCTCTCTTACACCAACAAGTATAATTCCTGAGATCCATGTGGACCTCTATTACTGGTGTTTACATAGCCACTATACAGTCCTGCAGTGGATACTGCAGCAAGCATGCGTATCGCCAGATATTTTTAGTTGCGTCCGAATTTATCTTCTTTTCCTTTCTCCTTTCATTTCCCAAAGTACATGTTCCAAGTGCTTGCATGCTGTGATCTACCAGTTTCTATCAATTTGTTACATTTGTTATAGGTATCTTCATTTACGACTTTAGGACTGTATATCTTTAATTGTCTGAGTTACTCTCCTTGCAATGGCACAAGTCGAAAATCCCGCGACAGAATCCACTATTTCTATATGTGACCCAATCTTTGTCACGATCTAGCAAGACTGCCAAATCCTGCCAAATTTTTGAATACTGATATTATGCCACTTACCAGAAAGCGAAAACTCGCTCATCTTTACGTCCCTTATTTAAATCAACATCTCGCTCAAAAACACTTCCTCCCCCATACACTCCCTGCACACAAACCACCCAAGCCCCTCCTCCTGACCTCCCCAGGTCCAGATCTAGTACTACAACCACAACTATAACCACAACAAACACCACCCAATCCACCCTAACCGCCAATGTATCCCACCCCTCCCTAGTCTCCATTGAACACCCAGAACCCTTCGGACTCTTCCCCCTCCATCCACCCCCCACCTATCCACAGACCCAAACCTACCCCGTCGATATCATAGCCCTCCACGGGATAAACGGCCACTGCAAAAAAAAAAAACATGGACGCATTTCGCCACCCCGTCCGAATCAAAGACAAACCGAGGTGGTGTATTTTGGTTGAAAGGTTTCCTGCCGGGTGCTTTTCCCGGGGCGAGGATCTGGACGTATGGGTATGATGCGAGATTGGTGTTGAGTCGGGCGACGGGGAATGTTGATAGTTTTACGGGGACGTTATTAGAAGGGATTATGGATTTCAGGACGAGGAGGGAAGTGAGTTGTTCTTTGTTTCTTCTTGAAAAAAAGCGAGAGAAGGATTTGAGATTTGAGATTCGAGATTTTAGAAGAGGGGAAGAAAGAGAGAAGGAAACTGATGAGGATTTGATATATAGGAACAGAGAAGACCGATAATATGCATCTGCCACAGCATGGGAGGGTTAGTAGTAAAACGCGTGCGTAACACCCTCTCTTGCCCCCTCCCCTTATAACTCTAACCCCCCCAAGGCCCTAACAAAAGCCCACCTCTCCCCAATCCGCTATAACAACATCCTCGCCTCCACAACTGCAATCCTCTTCCTAGCCACTCCTCACCACGGCTCCGAAGACGCCGCTTTTCGGGCGAACATAGTAACCATCTCTAACCTGTCCCTTTCCACCACCGGTGTATCACGTTTTAAAGGTAGGATCAGAGATGATCTTATTAAGAGATTGAGGATCCATCTTCCACTCTGACATCCCCTCTTCCTTGCGTACCAAAGCAATCTTGTTCTTGCAATGGGTTAGTTTGGCGATTCGTCCGCAGAGCTGCGCTTCGCGCTGGCGTGCGATGACCAGGATCGTCCTTTCTCGCAGGATTGTTGTGAGATGACTTCGACTTCATTCATCAAGACTGATGTCCAGATGCAGAAACTAGTCAAGAGTCTCTCGGGGGGACTCGCCAAAGTTTGGTGTAGGGACGGAGAGACGAGTATCTAGTTTATCTATGAAACTATTAATGATTTCCTCGGATGCGGGGGCATTGAATCGCTCTCCTCCCAAAACCAAGATACAGAAATATCAAAAACGTGGTCTGATGAATTGATGGGAAAGTATCAAAATTAGACTAACAAGATCTTGTATTAACTACCTACAACTTAATAACGTCATTGACGCCATAAACACCTGACTTCGCTGGGACGAGAGAATGCCAGTCTTTATCGAATACACCGTAAAATATCTATTTCTGCACGCCGAACGTGCCGAACTGCATGGCGGCATCCAAAAAAACATCGCGATATTCTTCGATGCGGACCTAGATCTATTCTTGATCTGGGACAAAATATGTTGGAAGCTAGACACTTCACGACCATATTGCGATACAGAACATCTCATTCACGTTATAGCGGTCTTTAACATCTCAAGCATAGTAGATTATTTCATTGAAAGAGGTGTTACACTCGAGGTGAGAGACAGACGTGGTCCCACGCCACTTGCGTTGGTTGCGAAAAGGGGGAATAAGCGAATGACAAAGATATTTTTGGACATAGGGGCGTATGTCAACACAGTGAATGACGAGAATACCACACCTCTCGAATTGGCCGCAGCCAATTGCCATGAAACGATTGTTAAATTACTGCTTGAAAAGGGGGCTGAGATTCAAGGGAAAGGCGGTACTTCAAGATCTCCTCTCCAAGGAGCAGTGTTTGGAGGGAGGTTGTCACTAGTGCGTTTTTTGAGCGCTAGCGGAACTGATATCAATACTCAACATGAATATTATGGGACACCTCTACAAGAAGCAGCGTATCTCGATTCGGATGAAATAGCCATGTTTCTGATCGAATCTGGAGCTGAAATCAACACCCCATGTGGGCGCGGCGGAAGTGCTCTTCAAGTTGCCGCTTACAGAGGGCATAGATCATTAATCCGAGTTCTTCTGGAAAAGGGAGCGGACGTGAATGCCCAAGGAGGGGAATACGGAAATGCTCTTCAAGCTGCTGCAATATATGGAATTGGACATACCGATATCATAAAACTTCTTCTTGCTAGTGGTGCAGATGTCGACGCGGTCGGCGGAGCGTATGGAACGGTACTCCAAGCTGTTCTATATCCCGGAAATGAACCTTTGATTCAACTCTTGTTGGATCATGGTGCAGATGTGAATGTCCTAGCAGGAGAATTTGGTAATGCCATTATGTCTGCCGCGATGTCAGGTGACATAGGCATGGTTCGTATGCTAGTTAAGAGAGGTGCCAACATACATGCAGTAGCTGGAGAATACGGTAATATCCTACAAGCCGCAGTATTGAGTGGAAATGGCGACCTTCTGGACTTTCTCTTGGCCATGGATGTCGATATTAATGCGAGATGTGGAAGATATGGCACAGCTTTACAAGTGGCCGAAATTCGCAAACCAGAACTGGTGGATCTACTGCTGCACTGGAAGGCGGACGTAAACATACCTGGAACCGGGTATGGAAATCCGTTATATGCAGCCGTGTCTCTTGGAAGGAACGACCTCATCTTGCGCCTTCTTGAAAAGGGGGCAAATGTCAACACGAAAGTCGAAAGACATCTCAGTACCTTGTTTTCAAAAGTTCTTTAGCAGGCAGCAAAGAAGGGCGACACCAAAGTGGTAAAACAAACTTCTCGCATATGGAGCCGAAGTCAACGCAATTGATGAAACATATGGTACAGCTCTCAAATTGCTGCCATGTCTAGACTTAAGGGGGTAGCTGAAGTGCTCTTGGATAGTGGAGCGGATATAAACTTAAGTGGACCTCTTCGTGCAGCAGCTATGGGCGGCCATCGAGAAGTTGTGGAGCTTCTCATAACCAGAGGAGCGGATTCAAGTCGAAATGACGATACCTCCACAATCATCTCCAAAGCACGCGGTGGGCAAAGAAGCGCACCAGACCATTATTGAAAAGGTTATATAGCCGAAAAGGAACCGAAAGCCCAAAGCTTTTAGACTATGAAAAACGTAAGTTCTCCAGGCATGAGCAGTAAACTAATGATCTTAGAGGGCATGATGCAGATAGTTTTTGGTAAAGCGAAATCCAAGCGATAAGGTTGCTGAATCCTGAGCAATAAACCATATTGCCATGAATTTTGGCAGTTTAACTCTGTGTCGAATATTTTCCGGCATGAACGTTTGTTATGCGAGAATCCGGGGAAGGGCTAAATACAGAGCAGAAAAATACCCCGCAGTTGAGGTAACAGTGACATAAAGAAGGCTCCTCTTTTCTGTCCCAGAAATCTATTAAGCCCGCCAAATGATCGTTGTGAGCTGAACTCTTACGTATCTGTCTATTGCCAATTGCCAATTGTGTTTGCTGGCAGTTTTGCTCAGCCTCATACAGCGAGCGTCAGCAGAAGCAATGCAACTACTAAAATAAGCGGACTCGGCCATGAGACACGAGCAGTGTCGGCAAAGTACATTGCGTATGCGTATTGTGTGGCGTAACTGGCAGGTCCTGGAGGATCGATCGAACTGTATCAACAGAATGGAAGCCATGTCCCTTCATGCTAATAATAATCAGGTAGTCAAGTAGCCAGTGATAGTCGGTGCGTCCTTTTTCTGCGCTATTTCAGTAGGCGCATCCATAAGGCGAGAGAGTGAAAGCTGTGCTATTTGGTAGAGCCGTCTGAACTCTCGATTGTCCTATGAAAACCACTCAATCGTATGCATGATCTTAGCGTACAAAGTTTGCTGCTTCTCAAGTCTCTTCGGTAAGAGGCCGTGAAGAAACATGCCTGGGTATGTCTGATATCCTAACGGCTATGGTCGCAGAAGGCGCGAACTCCGTCAAACCTCATCGTATTGTACTGTAGTGTCCTGTGCTGTACATGTTGGCAATACTAGTACGGACGAAGTGGGATGGAAACGGCGATGGTGTGGTGAGATCCCAAAATACGGACCAATGCCGAGGGTTGTCTGGATTGTGTTTCGCCGCCACTGCCATGGTTTCCTCGTTCTCAGCATGCGCTATCGCTCCAGGCCTATCATTGAACATCGTACTTAATCCTTCGACGCAGAAGCAGAAGCAGAAGCAGAAGCAGAATTGCCAGCAAATACGGAGCAATTGGTGAATCAATCGCCGAATTGATACCCGATGCGGCATGTTTGGGAACGGTTGGAGGTTTACTTCGGAGACTGAAGGAGTAGATGTTTAGGCGCGCCAAGGGACGCATGCTGGCGATCGCTCGGACGCCAAACACTCGAGACAGTGGACACCCTTTCCCCTCCCTGGCTTCTCCCACGGCCACCCAGCATCTTCCCTCAAGGTTTTGCTCCTGCTCCCGCCCCAGTGCCCCAGTGCCCCTGACGCCTGAGCCGCTACCTCGCGCTAGTCGCCCGCTACCTAGTACTCCGTACCAGTACGAAGCAGCCTGGGCGTGGGTGTGGCCTAGGACTCTAGGAGGCCCTGCCACTTAGAATGCCACTAGTACGGTAATGGCGAAGTATCTCCTGCTAATTGCCCCAATTGCTTGGTCGCAGCTCCAGATCCAGCTGTCCTCCTCCTTCAACACAACTCTACCTCTTCCTTCCTAACCATTTAATTTTATTACTCTTTCTCCTTTCCATTTGATTATCTCTAGCTTGTCCACAGTATCTTGACCACCTTAAATTATCGACGCGCCCTGAATCGTGTGAAGTCGGATATATTGCGTATAGGGGCTAGCCTGTTGACCAGCCAAGATGAGCGTATGTGCGACCGTTTCAACTTCCCCTTCCCTTCCTGGCGCGTTTCGAGTTCTCTGTTCTACCTCCCAATTCCTTCTTCACAGAAAAAACAAAAACCTGCGTCGGGAATCCTAAAAAACATCATCCTTAATTCATCACAAAAAAATAAAGATTCTCTGGTAGAACTTTGCTAACAATCATGGCACAGTACGGTAACAAGTCAGTATTCCTCCTGTTCTGTGCGAAATCCTCGCCTGAAACTGAATCTACCACCCTCCGACGAGCAATGCAAAGCCAATGCTAACATGATTGGGAAATAGTTATGGTGCGCGAGGTGCAAACCCATTCGACCAGAGAGGAGCTCAGTCTCCAGGATACCAAAATGGACAATATGGACAATATGAAGCTCCGATGGGAGGGCGCGACGCATATGGGGGTGAGTACTTTAGTTTCGCTCTTCCCCAGATTGGTATTGACGATTCATGCAGGTCAGAATGTCGAAATGGCACCCCTTGCACAGAATGGAGCTCAAGCTGGACAAGGAGGTCAGAGACAGGCTTTGGACAAATGTACCGCCATCAACGACGAGATCGACCACCTGGAAAACAACGAATTACCGGCCCTGCAAATGATCCAGCAATCTTCTCTGACCAGTGCTGATCCAGCTTCCACGAGTAGAGCTCTGGACGAAAAATCCGCAAGCATCATGGCCCGGTATCGTGAGTTGGTAAACGAGGTTCGAATACTCAAGTCCAGCCCACAATCAGCAGAACTCCGACCAGTCGGCCAGGTTGATCGCAGACTGAAGGCTGCTATCCGATCATACCAAAACATTGACAACAATTTCTCCAAAAAGTCCAAGGATCAGATGGCTCGTCAATTTAGAATTGTGCGCCCTGATGCAACAGAAGCAGAAGTTCGTGAGGCAGTTGACGACCCAAATGGCGGACAGGTCTTTTCGCAGGCAATGATGCAGAGTAACCGACAAGGGCAAGCTCAGTCCACACTGAATGCAGTAAAGAGTAGACACGAGGAGATTCAAAAGATTGAGCAACAGATGATTCAATTGGCCGAATTGTTCCAAGATATGGATGTATTGGTGCAGCAACAAGAGGCGGCCGTTGTCAACATCGAGATGAAGGGCGAGGAGGTCGTTGAAAACATGGATAAGGGTAACCAGGAAGTTGAAGTAGCAATCCAGAGCGCAAAGAACGCACGAAAATGGAAGTGGTGGTGTCTCGGCATAGTTGGTATGTTTTGGACTCGAAAACTCTTTGTTGAGGATTCGCTAACGTTGTCATTTTCTAGTATTGATCGTCATTATCATCGCTGTCGCCATTGTTGCAAAGATCGCCGCCGATGGAGGGTTCAACAAGGCTCCTGCACCAGCCCCAGCAGCATCCAAAAGATGGGTACTCCCCGCAAACCACCGCGTCGTCTCCAAATACTCCGGCGGAAATGACAAGAGAGAGCCACTGATCCCAGGTGTGGACTTTTCAACAGATGGAAAAATCGTCGTCTCAGATGACTGGAAACCAACAACGACTGGAAAGAGAGCAGTTGAAAATATCGTCGTTTCGGATGACTGGAAACCATCGACAAACGAAAAGAGGATAGTTGTATCAGATGAATGGTCTCCATCAACAAACAACAAGAGGATCGTTGTATCAGATGAATGGTCTCCATCAACAAACAACAAGAGGATCGTTGTATCAGATGAATGGTCTCCATCAACGAACAACAAGAGAATTGTTGTATCGGATGAATGGTCTCCATCAACAAACAACAAGAAATCTCGCAGTTTCCAGGCATAGGAAATTTGCTTGTATAAAATTGCCGCTGTTTCTTTTTTGCCTCTGGTGTATATATCTCAGGCTCTCTTTTTTCAGGATTCACGGGTCTGGGTGTTTTGAGACTGCATATACGTTCGCGTTTTGTTCCCTTTTATTGCTTGTTGCTTCGCATGGCGCATCTAAGAGGCGTTTTTCTATTGCTGTTTTCCTTCTCTTTTTCTTTTTCTGTATGTGTTGTCCGGCATGTTACTGCCCCTATTTCGTTATTCTTGTCTTGTCTTGTGTGGGCGGCATCAAGTCCAAGTCCAAATTGATGGGTTATGCTATCGTGTCCTTGTGCGCGTACTCCAGGGTTTTTTGGGAGTTGTAAAATACCACTCGCTTTTTTGCCCTTTCAGTATTTGGGGGTCTGTCTGTCTGTGTGTGGGGCATCTGTTCATCTGGATGGGAGATGCGCGGGATAGATGGGAAGTGGCGAAGCGATTAAACGTCGATGGATGGACTGATGCGTGGATGGTTTTCTTCTGCTTCTCTTCTGGAAGTTTGTATGTATGTATGGTATGGAGAAGAGAAGAGAAGAGGGGTTGTGTATAGATGGCGAGGAGGGAGTCCAAAAGGTGTTTTCTTGATATAGATAGAGTGGTTTAATTGATAGTTCGATATTTTTTCTAACACCAGTGTTTTTTTTCTTCTTTATTTTGTCGGGTTTTCGTGAGATGTGAAGTGTTTGTTTTGCTGCGAGTGATGATAGTTGGGTGAGGTTTGAGAGGAGTGAGAAGCGAGCTGTGTTATTCGTTGAGTTAGATAAGAAGGAAGTTGAGTGAATATTGGTTTTTTTGCGATGAAGATGGTTTTGCTGTGAGTTTTGTGAAAGAGAGGGGGAAAAAGAGGGAGCGAGGGGATGGTTTGATCTTATAATCTATCTCTGTTGGTTGTCCTCAGTCAGTATCTGGCTATTGGTGAGCGGGGTCGTGGAAATGTTGGTGCGCAAATGTTGGTGTGCAGTTAACGCCTAGACTGGACTGCGGAGGGTTGGAACCTGGATGCTGGCCTGGTCCTGTCATACCCCAACAGACCCACCACACGTCTTCCTGGGTATAATCCTGGTTGTTAGTAGATTTCTTTTTCGTGATATTTGGTATGTTGGTTGTATTAATGTTGTACTGCGGTGTCTGAGCGCTGGCCGTTTGGTGGGTGTATTTCTTGGTTGAGGGGGGAGGGAGGGGTTCCTTCTTGGTGTTTGGGGTTTATGTTGTGCATGTTTTGGGTCCTGCGTAGACTGACTGGCTGCGAACTGACGAACTGGGGTGAAAGGGTTGCGAGATGGGTTGTGAGTACTTCTTTGTGTTTCTGGGCCTGTAGCTGGTGGTTGGTTGGTTGGTTGGTTGGTGGTTGGGAGATTGGAGGATGGGTAGGATAAGATTTAGGTGATATGAAGAGGTTGAAATAAGGAATGAAAAGTGAAGATAATTCAACGAGTAGTATTGAGCGGACTCTACCCAAAGCTTTTCTATTCTCCTCTGATCTCTTTTAATTGTCTTGACAAGTCCTCGCGTAAAGTACAACTCATCTTGTAATCTTACTACCTGAGTATCTGTACTCAATATAGTCTAGGTCTACCCATGCCTTACAAGGTCGCTAATAAGTACTAACTACCCTCAAGGCCAAAGTAGAGACGTAGTAGCGCAACTTATATACTTATACTCTGTAGCCTAGTATGATAAGTCTAGGTACTAGTTAGGTAACACTTAGGCAGAACGGTAGGGTTTGAGTAGTAGTTGAGTTTATTACCCTACTCTAGTTGTTTTATTATACCTATAACTGAGTACTATCTGAGTACCTAGGTACCTAAGTACTCTTAAACGTAGGAAAACCCCCCATTTATAACTATAAATGACAATCTATTCCCATTAAAGAGAGAAAGAATTACTTTACTAACTCAACAATCGCCTACCTATACTCACTTCTTCCTAATATCACTTCTTACCTATCTCACCTCTTGTCTATATTTACTTTCTACACATATTCACTTCTAGTCTATCCTCACCTCTCGTCTGTCCTTACTTCTTACCTATCCTCACTTCTCGCCTATATTTACTTCTTATATATCCTCACTTCTAGCCTATCATCACTTCTTACCTCTACTCACCTCTTACTTATCCTTACATCTTACTTATCTCACTTCTTATCTATCTCACTTCTTATCTATCTCACTTCTTATCTATCTCACTTCTTGTCTGTCCTCACTTCTCCCCTATATTCACCTCTTACCTATCTCACCTCATACTTATACTCACCTCGCCTATACTCACTTCTTGCCTATATTCACTTTCTACTTATACTCACTTCTTGCCTATATTCACTTTCTACTGATACTCACTTCTTACCTGTCTTACCTCTTAGCTATACTCACTTGTCACCTGTCTTCACTTTTCCCCTATCCTCACTTCTACCAATCCTCACCTCAACTATCTCACCTCAACCAACTCTCCTAACCCTCGCCTTTCAACTTTCAAACACAACTTATCCAACCATAACATCTAACTCCTATTCTCCTTCTCCTTCTCCTTCTCCTCATCTAACAATTCAAATCTAAAGCTAAAAAAGAAAAGAATAGGATGTAATATATAATATCTAATAACCCACCAACTTAAATACACTTCTGATTTAAAAAATAATAATAATAAAAGTATTATAGAGTTATAGAGTTATAGGTGAGAAGGGATGGGTAGTAGGGAGGAAGGGGTGAAGGGGTGAAGGAAAGGGGGGTTTGGTGGAAGTGGAAGGAATATAGATGTAGGTAAAGTGAAGTGAAGTGAAGTGGAGTGGGGAAGTAGAGTAGTTGAAGTGAGGAAGTGAGGAAGGGGGGAAGTAAGGTAAGGTGGAAGTGAATAGTTTGTTGTGGATGGGAAATGGGAAATAGGAAATAGGAAATAGTAAATAGTGAATAGGGAAAAATATTTAATAGGAAATGGGAAATAGTGAATAGTGAATAATGAATAGTGAATAGTGAATAATATAGATCGAGTAAGGTAGAGTGAATAGTGAATAGAAATAACATATAGTAAATAGTAAATAGTGAATAGTGAATGGTAAATAGTAATAAGTGAATATTAATTCGTAAATAGTAAATAGAAAATGGTGAATAGAAAATAGTCAATAGTGAATAGTAAATAGTGAACAATTGTGAGGCTCGCAGAGCCTCATCTGGATTACGCCAGCAGGCTGACGTAATATACCTGTACTGTACATATGTGGCCATTCTCGCCACCTTCACTCGTTACACTTATTATTATACACATTTATCACATTTACTGTTCCTACGCGTAACAATAATGAATAGTGAATAGTAAATATTGAATAGGAAATAGTGAATAGTGAATAGTGAATAGTGAATAGTGAATAGTGAGTAGTGAGTAGTACGTAGTAAATAGGAAATCGGAAATGGTGAATAGTAAATAGTGAAGAGGAAATAATAAATAGTAAATAGTTAATAGTGAATATAAATCGGTGAATAGTGAATACCATAGCAAAGTAAACCAAAGAAGTAAAGCAACAAAGTAGAGGAACTAAAATACCGTAGAAGAAAATACCCATCCACCCACAAGCCACTATAACACATAGAAAACCTTCACACCCCAAAATTCAGACGAAGAAAGCATCTCATTCCAAATTTCATTTCCCCAATAAAGTATGAAAAGCCAATAAAATATAAAAACACCAAACCGCCAGCCCAAAATCCCAAACCAAGAAACAAGGAAGTGGAAGTGGAAAAGGTAAGGTACCTTGAAAAACTCCTAGACCTAGAAAAAACTAAACTCCATACCTGCCTGGCCTGGCCTGGCCTGGCCTTACCCACGCTAAAAAGAGGAAGAAGAAGAAGAAGAAGAAGAAGAAAAGAAACATTCCGACCAAAACTCCTAGTCACACCTTAAAAGGAGTGTACTTGAAATACCGTTTTCTCTGCAAAGCCCTTCCTTATCCACAAATCAACCAGATAGTCCACCATCCAACTACGCCGCTCCCATCCCACCCCCCTCAACAACCTTCCTCAACATCCCCAACCTCCTCTCAAACCCCTCCATCAACTCCCTCATCTCATCCTCACTCATCTCCCCCCCACCATCCTTCCCCCTCCCCAACCCCCCCTCCAGATCCGCATCCCCAAAAGCCTCCCTCCCCACCCCCTCAACCCTCAACATCAACCCACCTCCCCCACCACCCGCACCCTCCTCGGTATGCGTATGCGTATGCGTATTAGCATTCGAACTCTCAAACGTCGGCGCATTCCCAATCTGGGCCCCAAGAACCTGCCATCGATCCGTCAGGGAATGAATACTCCTAATCGCATCCCCGGACGTCGAAATATCGATGATGATCGTTCGTTCCTTGTCCCTCCTATCACGGGTCCGCTCTCGGCGTGATGTGGCTTTTGGTTTTCTTGGGGATCTGTAGGTTGCGTCACTGGAAGAGGAGTGACGACTTGCACTCCTGCTTCGAGATAGGAAACGGTCTGCTTCGTCGTCGTTGGTGGTTGGGTCGTGAGAGGGGTGGTACCCGGTTGAGGAGGGGATGTTATCTAGTAAGGAGGTGGTGAGGGAATCTACGTCTTCGTCGTCGCTGAATAGGTAGTGGATTTTATGGGGGTGACTGCTAACACCTGTTTTCGTGTCGTCGACTAGGACGAAGAAACCTTGGAAATTGAGGGGTCGTTCGCTTTCTGGATGGATTTGTACCCCTCCTCCTATTCCTCCTCCTCCTGCTCCTCCTGCTTCCGCCTCGGGATTTGCTTGGTCTTGACCGTGCGATTGTGCATGTTGGTCGGAGGAAGAGGGAGCTTGTGTCAAGATCGTGGGTCGAGTTTGAGTCTGACTTCGTGGATTCGAAGGTATCGCTTCCAGATACTCTCGATCTCCACCAGTTCTATGTTCCGTATCCCTTTCCCCTGCCTCCTTACGATCTACCTCGCCCTCTCCATCCCTCCTCTCCATATCCATCTCCATCCGTCCCTGTCCCGTCCTTCCCTCCGTCCCTGCATCTACAGTATCTGTATCTGTATCTGCACCCGTCACCGTCACTCTCACAGACGGAGGCGGATCCTTCCCCGGCCTCGTCTCCGCCGGTATCGACTCTGTATATTTCGTATCGGACATCGATTTCCTATACCGCGACCTACCTTTCGTCGTCTCTGTTTCCGACCTCGATGGCCGCTCGACGTCGTCGTAAAAGTAAGGTTGAACGAGGATTGGAATGCAAAGTAACCTAGATAAAGCTCCGAGCTGCAAGACAAGGCTGAGACCTCAAGACACCATCCCCGTAAATTGGAGCAAAAGTGGAGAGACATGGGGTTAAGGTTTCTTATCACATCTGATGGGATGGATGGAAGCTTATCGCACGTGATTAACCTCGGTATGATGCCCCTGATTCAGATTCACCAGATTCAGGATGTGTAGATGGAGGGAACAGTGAAGAGTGAGTGACGATGGACTTTTCGTGGTAGAGTTACGTGTGGTATGGATCTTTAGGGAGTAAGTTGGACGAATGAATGGTATTCAATTAGCAAATTCCCCCAGCTCTTTTCGTGTACTACCTCATATTACATGACGAATATCAACCAAGTGAATATCCCACCTACGACCCAGACTCCTTCACTCCAATTCTTTACAATTCCATTTACAGAGGGATGACCTCATGTAATCTCCAAACAAATCGACAATCATCCTTTCATTCCTCATGACTCCATTCTACTTAACGACACTATACAATAAACCCCATCAATTTGTCTGTCGCGTCTGTCCTGTCTGTATCCAGCTCACCACATCATTTTCTCACCCATCCCATCATAAACAAAAGAACGCCATCCACCCCATAAGCTTCAAAAAAAAACTTGAGAAGCAAAAATATCTAAAGACCCTTCAATCCTCTGCTTTATACATCAAACAAGTATCATTCGTTCCCTAGGTATTTTCCAAACGCCACGCCACGCCCTCGCAAAAAGACGAAAAAAGCAAAAGAAAAACCATCAAATTCAGACTCAAAGTAGACTAAAAATCCCGCCCCCAAGTCCCATCATAGCCAAACTGACAACCCCAACAACAACTCTCGACCAAGCAAAAGGTGCAGGGCCTGGATCCCCAGCACTCTTCTTGCCTGTCCCTGTAGCTGCGAACCCACTAGCCGCAGCTAGACCCGTGGCGGTTGGGTTATAAGTAGCAGTTTCGTCCGAACCACCATCTCTTGTAGGATTGGCGGTGGCTCTTGGAATCCCAGTGGCGGTCTGTGTTACGACGGCTTCGTTTGGGGCGGGCGTGGCGGAGGGAATGGGAGCACCTGAGCTTGGGAATGGAACGATATCAGAGTTGGTAACGTTGAAGTTTGTTTGTCCGAGAGCAATTCGGTTGTTGACCAAGTCGTAAACGACATATGCGGATCTCAAAAAGGTGTCTCCGAGCAAGATTGGAAGGTTTCCAGCAGCTTGGATACCCAATTGACAAGCTGCTTGTCCGTTGGTATATTTTGGCGTTTGGCCATTGGTCAGAGTCAAAGGTAGGACAAGTTCGGAAACGGAGACTTTGATGACTGGTCCACCCGGTCCACCGAATCCATAATTAATAGTACCTTGTTTTTGAGCGAGAGCACAAGGAACGATGACAGCTCCAAGGCGCTGGTTGACAGTTGCTCCAAGTTCTAGAAAGATCGTGTTTGCGAGTTCATCTGGGAGAAGAGTAATGGTGGTTCCAGAGTCGAGAATGACAGCAGCAGCATAACCGGGTGGTGTGAGCACGTCGGTTCCGGAAGTGCTGGTTGCCGAAACAGAAGTCAAGGCGACGGTAAACGAAGTAACTTGTCGACTTCTTCTGCCAGCATAAACATTAATAGACTGGAGGTTACCCTGATATTTAGTCTTATCAATACCGCCAAAGAGAACAGAGCCGGTGCTAGATTCTGGTAAACCGTTAGCTCCAAATTCCGATATGTCATATTTCCAACTTACCAAGATCATTCAACCACAGACTGTAAGCTTCCGAGTTGATAATTCCTTGGTCAACAAGAGCATACGGTAAATTGGCATAAACTGTTCCATTTCCTGAATCCACATTTGCCTCTGAAACGTTATAACCAATCCCCAAAATTCCAGTTCCAATCGTACCCTGTCTAGCCAAACCCATCTGGAATTGTTGAATGGTAGCTCCTCCAATTCCAAAAGTATCCTGGAAATAATCACCCGTCACACCTGTCTGGTCAACGTAGGAAATGTTGAACTGATTTCGGCCTACAACTTGAAAGGTCGAGGAAGAGCCTGGAGTGACTTTTTCATCATATCAGCATATGATTTTTAATTACCAGAAAAGAAATAAACATACAGGTTCCTCCATCACATCCGCCACCCTGCGAACGGGAAGCGGAGCAAAAAGAGTTGGCATTGCTTGGTACCCAGACATCAGAACTCCCAGTATCGATCTGAACCATTAATGTTTGAGATGGCGTTCCCACAGATATATTCGCAAAGTACAATCCAGCCTGAGCAGCATTCCCTAAATCGGCGGTTACAGTACCCGCACGAGCTTTTAGACGTTGGAGATCGCGGTTGTATATTTGGCGACGGGATAATTGTTCTTCCTTTGCAGCTTCGTTTCGAGCAATATTCAACTGGAGAGTGTTGGCGAGGACGGGGGAAAGGATTGAGGATAGCAGCAAGGTAGTGGTGGTAAATTTCGCCATGATTGCGGGTCAGCAAGTAGATGTTGGGAGATGTTGGCACAGATAGAGTGGTGACCACGACGAAGCAGGAGGTTGTAGGATACGAAGTCGTCAAGCAAAGAGAGGAGACAAGCAAGAATTAAAATTAGGTAGAGGCGAAGGGGATGAGGTACTCGAGCAGAAAAGAAAGAACAGAGAAGGAGGCAGGTTTTGGAGATGGTGAGGTAGTCAAGTGGGTATTGACAGAGCGCCGGTTGTGGAGTGGCGCAGATCCTACAGCCTACAGGACTCCGTACCAGTTACCAGTACTTTTCGGCCAGCGGCAGTGGGGATGTGGGGGGGGGGATGTTGCAGTCAGTGCAAAGGCAACAGCAGGAAGTGTGACTGTCAGTGTCGTAAAAACGGGACCCGTGGGTTGGAGGGTTGGAGGGTTGGAGAGTTGGAGAGTTGTGATTATAGGGGCAGGGCCAGCCTGGAAGTAAAGGCTGAGTTTCTCCACGTGGGATCCTTCGTGGGCAGCTTAGGACTTGAACCCGAAGGAGTCAAGGACAGTAAGTCGGAGTCAAAATGGCAAAGAGCGGTTGCGGCTGCGGCTGCGCGAGAGGCGATGATGACGACCACACCGCAATACGCGGGTGAATTTGTATGGAAGGAGTTTGTAGGAGACCAACGGGCAGGTACCAGTACCAGTATCAGTACCAGTCAGTAGACTCAGTACCAGTACCAGTATTAGTACCAGTACTCGATCTAGATCCCAACTAGAACCTCCAACTTTCAGATTTTAGCTTTCAAGTGACATGCGCAGCATGCGCCAAGCCGAAAGTGACAAAGACCCGCACGGCCCACAATGAATGATGAGGAGATTCAAGGTTCAAACTTCAAGCTTACGTCGGACTGTCGTACAAAAGTCTTTTTCAAAGTCACGGGAGATCGACTCCAGATGGCGAATAGAAGGTTTGTAAATTAAAAAAATTAAAAGAAATTAAAGAGAAAAGGTTGAAGGTTCCCGCCAGTTCCCAGAGCCAAGACTTATTATACTTCTACCACTGCCAGACATAGTCTAATGATCTGCGGTTATCCATCATTTGTGACGATCAACGCCCTAGAACCATGGGTAGGCTTGTTTTAGAAGCCGCCCGACGCCACAGGCTCACAGCCCCCATTCATAGCCAATCACGGTGCCTTTTCTAGGGACGATTTGCAACTGACAAAGACGTGGAGACATTTCTCGGGACCCGGCTCCAGTCTCCAGAGGTTCCAGAGGAAATCTGGGTACACAGTGGAGCAGTAACAAAGCAGTGTCTATTTCTATTCCACGTAATCTTACGAGGTAATCTTCTTTCAACTTCGACTCTTAGGCCCTATCGACTCTGGAGTCTGGCTTCACAAACTCTCTCACGAACTGCTGAACATGAGACGAAGTTCTGACAGTCCACAGTCCACAGTCCACTGTCCACTGTCCACCACCATCCCGGCGTAATGCATCCATCCGTTCATGTCATGGATGCTAGAGCTCAAATCCCATATCCCCGATATCTTGCATTCAGGGGCCAAATATCTCCCGGAGTTCCGACCTCAAAATAGGACATACTTTGTAAATACCATCTCTCAATAATTCCTATGAATTCAAAAGAAAAACTACCCCATCCATACCAACATCAACTTCCCCAAAGAAATAGAGAAAACAAGCTTCACGCCACCACCGATCTCCCGTATCGCCCCGCCACAACGCCGCGCAAGCTTTCCATGGGAAAACTTAATACACGGAGACATAAATCCGAATACCCAACCAATCTCCCATCACGAGTGTACCGCTCCGTGCCGGTACGACAGAACTTCAACACTCGCCTAGCCTAGCCGCATGTGTACTCCGTAAAGCCGATGGATAGGATTTGTTATTCCAGCTGAGTGGACGCTTCAAACGTGGCTGTGTGCCATAAAATCGCTCACATAAGGCTGTTTTTACATCCGCGGTTTCACCTTCTGTTGTGCTCTGGTACTCCGTACTACTGTGTACGAGTACCGACTCGAGTGCAGGTGACTTTGGGAGTAGGTGGGTGCCTCATCAAGTATGAATGTACGAGAATAATACACCCTCGTTCAAGTCTAGTAAATTAAAACCTTTCTTTCTACGATTGGTACGCGATGGGAAGATAAATGGAAGGCAAGCCTAGCTTAGGTATCCGAGTATATTTTGTTCTGCTTTTGTTGCTGTTGGTTCTTGACAGGAATAAATCAACGTCTACCTATTTGACCTTGCCGAGAATTCAGTTGGCTTTTCGCGCTGTACGAGCGGGGTGTTAGAGGTCTTCTTCTCAGAGATGTACTCGTAGTACCGTGATAAATTCGCTCCAAGGCAAATGGATAGGGCGGGGAGAGGCTTCTAGCGAGTCCGATCCTCCAGTTCAAGCTGTTTGTTAGTACAAGGGATAATGAATTTCACATAAACAAGGCAGTACAAATGTCGATAGCAAAGCAATTGAATACTTTGTAGTAATAGTAGTTGGTTGATATCGAATCAATGATACCTACCTAGGTACTCGTTTAGAATAAGGTTTTATATACCCACGTGATTCAGGTGGATATAAAATGCAGGTGTAGACGAGGGGAGGGGAGCACTCCTCTTGTTTGGATTTGGCAGCAGTACTGGTACTCGAGTACCAGCAACGTTCCTGTGATACATTGGGCCGCAATATGACTTTGGAAGCTGCATATCGTAACACTAACTATTCTATATGCTACAATGTCCCCCCAATGAATTACCTAGGTATTTTTCTTATAGTCGACTTACCAGGGTACCCAAGCACTTCAAACGTTCCTTCTCCAATTGGAGTTCTCTCTCACGCGTCTATCAAATTGCTCATTGCAGTTGCTCCTTCCCGAGGTCCTATTCTCTACTTCCAGTTGCAGTTCATTGGCCAGGAGGCTGTTGTGTAATTCGAGCACGAGACACTGGCTAACTCAAAAGCGGAGTTTCTTTCCAGATTCCCATCTCACCTCTGCCTCAACGTCTGACAAAATTTCAACAACGATCTTTCCTTCTTATATTACAACTTGATAACCCTCGCATCATGGCTTGTGATCATTGCCGATCGATCGACCTTGAAAGATTGATGAAGGGAGAGACGCTTGTTCATCATTCATCATTCAGAGAGCTAGTAGCTTGTTGCAGCGCAACAGGGTGCCAGTTGTGTAAATGGATACGATCGGGGCTTGAAAGGAGCGTCAAGAGCATATCTGGTCAAGAAACGGCGGCATTTAGCGAAACGACTATAATGTATGGTGGAGTAGTAAGCCGGGAGAACAAGCTGAAGGGGCTTTGGAAAATACACTTCGTCATTCCGGGCGATCGTAGGTACGGGTCCGCAAACACGTCCTTCGAGCTCTTTGTAGCAGAGGGTAGGTTTTAAAATATTACCCTCGAGGACGATTTGTTTGTGCGGCTAAAAACAATTCAACAGGAAGCAAGCTTGCTGACTCAAATATCATAAGCGGTCGTACTGTGTCGCTTTATCCGAAGGACGAGGAATGTTTTCGGCGCGCGAGAAAATGGAAAGACCACTGTCTGGAAAATCATGGCGATACATGTCCTGGAAGGGCATCTACAATATTTCCTACTCGAGTTATCGATGTAGGCCCTTCAGACGGCTCCCAAGAACCCTGCTTGAAAGTTAGCGAGCACGAAAAGGGGGAGCAGGGGAAAGAGTGGGTAGCTCTGAGTCATTGCTGGGGGACAGAGTCGAAAGATTTGCTAAGCTTAAGCTTCAAGAACATTGCTCTACTTCAGACTGGTATGCGTCTTCAAGAATTACCGCCCACATTTCGCGATGCTGTTATCGTAACACGACGATTGGGATATCGTTATCTTTGGATAGATTCTTTGTGCATCCATCAAGATGACCATGAAGACTGGGTTCACGAATCGACACGCATGCAGTATTATTACAAAAATGCAACACTCACCATCAGCGCCAACTCTGCTTCTGGCGATCAAGTCGGATTTTTGGACGAAGAGCATCAACTGGCTCCGTCTATGAACCTTGAGCTGACCACTGGCGAAGTACTTGGTATTCGAAATATTAACGAATCACGCAACTCCTATTCCTATACTTCGAGAAGGGCCTGGACGTTACAAGAATTCGTTCTCTCGCCGCGATCGCTTCAATATATGCCAGACCAGCTTGTCTGGGAGTGTCGTGGCAGCAAGTTTTGCGAGTCTGTTTTGGGTCCCTGGCAGACTTCGAAACCTTTCTTTCCGCCTTTCCCTCCCCTTTATTGGTACAAATTAGTCGACAACTATTTGTCGCGAGATTTGACTTACAGAAAGGACATACTGCCAGCGATCTCTGGTCTCGCAAGGGAGTTCGCAGAACAATCTATGAACACTTATGCTGCCGGGATTTGGATAGAAGACATACATAAAGGGCTTCAGTGGATTATAGAGAAGCCGAGGATTGCAAAAGAAAGCGAGGAATATTACGCGCCGTCCTGGAGCTGGGCGTCTCAGACTGGCATTACAACACCTATTTATTACAGGGGTCCACGTGCTCAAATGGCCTCCGGTTTTTCCCCAATAGTAAGAGCTAGCTTAATTAAATGGGACGTCGTTCATGAGACTGGTGATAGATTTGGCCGTGTCACATCCGGATATATCGATCTGCGCGGCAGAGCCATTTTGGCGAGCGACTGGCAAGAGCACAACAACCTCCTATTAGACGTTTCACATGATAGCCCTCGATGGTTTTATCCCGACTCGGATGAATCAGGAAGGCCTGGTCAAGCATACTCTATAGAAGGCTACTTTGATTCATTTGATCTGAACACCACATCAGAAAAGATATCGAGGGAAACGGTGTTGTTTGAAATATCTGAAGTGGAAGTTGGGTCGTGCCTTTACACGTATGCATTGTTACTTACCCAGGTCAAGAATACCCGGAGGGAAACATATCGAAGGGTTGGAATCATTGAAATCTGCACCGGTCTGACCAATGAAGAAATGGGGTGCAAAAGGAATGGCTGGGAAGAGAAAGACGTCCACATCATCTAACCCTCTCCTTTATTTCCCTTTCCTTCCTCTTCCATTCTTAGCAACTCTATCACGAATTTCCTTCCTCAACATCTCATTATCTCATTATCATTCATGTAGCTCTCTCCTTCCTCGTCATCTCCTGTCTCCTATCTCCTACAGTAGCTCTTCTAGTCTAGTCTAGTCATCGAAATCATCAATTACAAGTCCCCCCAAATTCACAAATTCACAAATGCACAAATATCAAATCGATGAAATCCACACCCTTAGATTATCAAGCTACAAAAATATGTCGTAAACACACTCGTGAAGCTCGAAGCACGAAGCTCGAAGCTCGAAGCTCGAAGAATCGCAAAGTGGGAATTCCTATTATGGGGTAATTTGGAAATGTACTGTACATCTATCTACCACTTCCCTGTTGTACCGAGTAGTAGCTTGCTTAATTATAGGAGGAGGGGTAGATAGATAAGTATTACATGATCCATCGCTTGATTACTTTCTTGATGTTCCTGAAGAATGGTGATTAACAAGGAGAAGGAGAGGAATTGAGGAGGTTGACTTTCTGTGAATTTTTAGTTATACTGGAGATCGTTTCGAAAACGGTACCTTATGAGTTCCCGGGGGAGGGAGAAAAATATAAAAACACTTATCTTATCTTATTAAATAATCTTGTAATCTTGATACGAGTACACAAAAAGAATGTTATTATTATAGATGAGATGACTTATTACATTAAAAATTGATCTGATCTCTGACTGTCCTAGCTCCGAAAATAAATCTCGTCTACCGGTAGGTAGGTAGGTAGGTAGGTAGGTATTTCCAACACATTCAACACATTAAGTTATACTCGAGTATCTCCATTCATTCATTCATTCATCCTACCCACTCTACAGATGAAAACCCCTGTGAATCACTTGATAATATAATATCTCCATTTCCCATTTCCAAGTTTTAAGTTCTAAATTTCTCTATAGGTACTGACATAAGAGAAATATTAACACCTCCCTACCTACTCTACTCTAAACCCCAACCCCCTTTAAAGAGCAAGGAAACCTGAAGTTTAAAATATATAGTCAGGTAGTTAGAATAATATAACATGTAAATTATCCATCCGACTTATATATCCCTAAATACAGTATCTAGATTCTAGCAGGGAAAGCGGGGTGCGATTTGAAAGGAGTCCTTAATGTAGCGTAGTGAGCGATATGTGAATAGTACTGTAAGAATTCCGTCAGTGCACTCAATGTAAAGAAGAAGAAAAACTTGGCTCTTGTCTGAATTGTTCTGGTGGTAGGTAATATTTAATTACAATTGTACAGTACAGTACATTCGAAAATGATACTGGTTTCTGTTCACTTTAGTGAGATGTTGAAATGTACTGTACCGTAAGCATCAATTCGGAAATCCCGTCGCGTAAGACACCAACCACCTTAGCTTTCACAACAGACAATTGGAACAAATACTACGCAGCATCACTTCAACAAAAATTCATCAGGATATATGAATTCCCCATCTGGCACGATGCAAGACCAATCACTATACTATGATACGATACAATCCCTCATCATCATCATACTCATCATCATCACCGCATTTCTCTTTTATTTTCTCTATCCGACATTTCAATCCTCTTATAAACGCCAACCTAAAAGAAACCCCCCAAACCGTCAGCGGACAAATCCAGCGCTTTGCACATACGAAGAAGAGAGAAGAAAGAAGAAGAAAAAATCAAGGAGGAATACAAAGATCAATCCAACTACCCAGATAGTCCATCCGGTTAGCTTTTCCCTCCTTGACAAACTTCTTCACCGTCGCCTCAAACTCTGCGAAATCCAACTTCCCATAGCCACCCTTTCGCTCCGCGTCTAGAGCGGCCTGTTCAGCGAGCCAAAGAGAGTACAGGATTTCATTACTGGGTCTGCCGTCGTGGCTTGCTTTTCTTTCTATGAATGAAGGGGGAGGTTTGGCTCTGGGGTTTGATACAGGTTTAGATGTTGTTTGCTTAAATTCTCGTTGTCGTTGCGGTTGTTGGTCCTGAGTTGGCGGAAACTCTTCTCCGTCAACTTCAGGTAGGTCTTCTGCGAACCGAGAAAAGTATGGAGTGGGAACAGAAGGGATTGAGTTTGGTCGGAATTGCGGCAATGTTGGGTCGTGATATGAGGGTGAAGACGATCTCGATTCCTCAATTGATTCAACCGGTGTGATTTGAGGTAAAGGCGAAGGCATCGACTCTGCCTCATCATTGAGAACGAAGGGATTGCTAGTAGCAGCCAAAACTTCAGCGGGAGTCGATGGGTGGCTTCCACTTCTTGGGCGTCGAGGATATGGAGATCCGGCCCTTCTCATCTCCAATCTTCCATTTGATTCCTCTCGATCATCCTCATGGTCGTTTATGTCTGCGTACGACATACCTCGGTCCCCATCTATGAGATTCCCTTCCTCGTCGACCCGACTAACCTCACTCTCACGGGACCGCCGTGCAGCCGTAGCTTCCTCCACTACCGAAAAACCAGCTTCGTTCAACAGGTCTTCTACTGGCAGTTGTCGAACATCATCCAGTTCAACTACCGAAAAGGTAGCCCAGGCATGTCGCCTTTCTGGTGGAGTTTTCAATGGACTGTCTCTTTCCCTCTTTTCCTGTGCCTGCTTTTCACGCGCCCATGATTCAAAATGGGGTGTGGTAAACAAGGGCCGGTAGATATCCCGGTCGTCTTTGGTTTTGACGGCTTTGACAGCATTCTTCTCCTTCTCCTTGAACAATGGATCTAGGAGCTCATTGAATGATTGCTGCGTGACTTGATAAAGAATCTCTTTGCCTGCATCCTTCTCAGCGTCGGGAATATCCATACCTCCCCAACGTTCAGGAACACTTCGCGAAGAAGTAGAGGGGTTGGATCTCGTATCAAAGTCATCCATATCCTCCGCGAACCGCACCTTTGAAGATGATCGTGAATGCATTGATGGACGAGGTTGGCTTTTTGAACTCTCTCCAGTAGCATTGGCTAGGATATCATACTCCTCTTTCCAGCCACGCGGGGGGGCACCGCCTTCCTCTTCATCAGTAAAAAACTGTCTTCGCTGCCATCTTTCAAAGATTTCCCGTTCAGCGCGTTCGCGATAAACCCCATGAGTGATGACCATTCGCCGACTGCTTTCGAGAACGTCTACTAGGCGCGTTCCAGGACCATCAATTGCCTCTGCATCCTCATCTTTAAGTGTTACGTAACTTGGTATCCACGATAGACCAGCACTAGTATCGGCGGCCTCTTCCTCATCTGTCTCGGATGAACCATCAGGATCGTTGAAGGCAGAATCTTGGGCATGTCTGTCAGCTCTAATGTGGCCTTGGAGAACGTCTTCAGCCAATTCTCTGAATCTTCTCATATTGCGAAACGCCCTGTCTGCTTGTACCTCGGTTTGCGGAGGGTCCATTATGGTTTCCCAATAGCCTCCGTCATTCCGATTGCGTGGTCTATCGTCAATTCTTGTACTTTCTCGTAGTAATTGATGATATCGGCCAAGTGTCATGGTGTTTGTTTTGAATACCAGGTCTCGGGCTCCGGTATCTCCACTGTTCTCCTCCGTGACCCCTTTTCCATCTGTGATTTCCAGGTCTCCATTGGATAGTGCGGTTTTTCCTTCACCAGTACGTGGATCAGGCGCTCGGGGATATCTGCCATCCAGTCCAAAGGCACTACTCAAAGGCTGCCGGCTAGTCACAAGTCGATGCGCCTCTGTGCAGGCCATATGCTGCTCCTCCATCCCTTCGAGCATGTCCCGGTGCATCTGTCGAAAAAGAACATAGTATGAGCGAAACATTCGAAGAAAGTCCTTTCTGTCGACGAAGCCGTCGCCATCTATGTCATAGCCTTCGAAAATTCTAGCCCATTTATCTTTCTTCTTCCGATATCCAATACCGTGCAAGAATTCCGGAAAGCCAATCAGGTCATCTTTGTTAGTGTCATAAAATGCAAACATCCTGTCAAAAATCAGACTGGGGCTTGTATGTCTATATCCACCAGAAGGGACTAAACAGCGTTCAAAGGTTTTCCGGTCCATTGCCAAGTTTATATCGTATGGATCGTCCCGCCAATCGGTGCTTGCCATGAATGTCCATTGCTCCCAGTATGCATCCAATTCTGGTCGTTCAAATCCCGTTTCCCGGGCGAGCTTTGTCGTGATTTCTTTTGGGAGAGTTCTCATCACCGAGTCTGGATCTCCCGCATACCAGACTGGCTGGATATTCTTTGGTCCAAACCCAGGACCGGGCACTCTAATCTTGTAGAAAATATGCGTCTTTATGTGTAGACCTTGAGACTCGCAGCTTTCGCAGAGATCATAGTCGGCGCAATTCGAACATCGGTATCGTATGCCTCGGATTGGAACTGCACCACAGCTGTTGCAGGCACATCCTCTGTGAACATAGGCATTCCTTCGCGTGGCGTCTTCGGAGACTCGAAAAAGAAGCTGTACGATGTTTTGCCCGCTGCGATTGTAGGTGGCCGGGGGTTCATTATAGCGATAGGAATCGTCGTCAAAGACTTCGTCCACCACTGTCTCGCCATCCGTTAAAGTGACAGGAGCTATTGTACGTCCATCTCCAGCATTTTCTATATCCTCATTCACAAAAAGAGCGCCTGGGTCATCGGTGTCATCGGTGTTCTGCGGGTCTCGTCTTCGCCGTCGATGAACAGCGTTACTTCGGTGCAAGGCGGAGCCATGGTGAGCATCATTTTCGAGGCTTGGATTGCGACTGGTATAGACATAGTATGTGCCGTATATCGCGGCGATGCTGGTCAAAGCTATGACGGTGACTCTGCCATGGGAAAGGTTGCTCAAGGCTGCGCGCGATGAGGCTGACATGGTTGAATATGTTGGCAGAGGGCTATCGTGGTAGCTCAGTAGATTGGGTCATTATTCCGCCATCCAGAGCCAGTACTGGGCAGGCAGAGAAAACGCTTCGTAATATGGCGACAGTCTCAGCAATGTTGATGCTGCTGGTACCTGAGTACAAAGAAAGTAAAGTGATGTTGTGTGAGATAAATGGGTTGAGCAGGAGTTTCATGACAGGCGAATCACAAGCTTGGACAGTCCTCAGCCTTCCTGATCCCTCCCTACTGACTCAACATGACCCCCATCCTCCACTCTACCTACACTTCAACTCAAACCATTGACCTCTCAGCACACCTGCACCTCTAAATTCACTATGGGTGTTAATAGTCCCGTCTTACTGAGTACAGTAATATAAAACACTCTAGGTCTCCATAATCAGTAAGCTCAACTGGGTTGACCTTGATCTCATCACGTTTTGAACAAATATTGAACTACCTGCTATAATCATTACCCATCAATATCTCCATTTCGCTTCAAACGAGTTTCAAAGGTTATTTCCCCGCAATTCCAGAATATCAGCCTAGTATATGGCTTTTCAGACCTGGAATGTACACCAAATGGCAACTCTGGTTCAGCGGAGTCTCTAGTTACTAGCAGCTTCAAAAACCACCTAGATACACCATTCTGATATTCTGGACAACACCATGATTGAGATCACCACCTGCGAGGCTCCTTACTCTTCTGTTCTGATGTTGGACTTTATCTCAAAGTGGCACATCTCGATACCAAGGCAAGCAATTCCTTGAAGCAGCCTAGTTATCTACGAAGGATTCTGACGGCGTCAAGCCGATAAATGCTCAGCCTCATTGTTCCGTTTGACGAAAAACCAATCAAGCAACTGAAATGTTGATCATGACTGGCTCATGGAAGGCTAGTGAAGTATATCTTCCCTCACGGACACTCCTTTCCTCGCAATGTCGCCTTTTGAGTAAAAATTCAGTCTCCATGGATTGATTGTGAAAGACCGACGATATGAATATCCCATGACACAAGCATGGATATCATACAAGTAGGCTCCAGTGGCAAGAGAAATGGTGGTCGTAGAGTTTCCAATATCGGGAGAGCAGCTATGCTGGCCTTCCTGCGAAGAGAGAGACTCGAGCGCGTTATGGCATTTAGAAGAGAACAGGCTGCAGTTCAACTAGAGAAAACACTCAATTCCATCGTTCCTCCACCCTGCCCAATATCTCATGCTGGCAAGTTGAATTCAGGATCGGAGACTCCTCCGAGATTTCGACAAGAGCCTCAGTTATCAAAACGGACGTCGTCTATGGACAAGAGAACTTTGGACCCGGAGGAGGGAGTATGCAGTTCTTCACTTGAGATGATTACAGAAAACACTGAGCAAGAATTGGACCCAATGTTTACCCATTCGAGGCAGAATACTTTATGTATAATACGTATATTCGTTTAATTATTGTGAGTGAAGGCTTGCTTCAACCGCCCTCTCGATTCGATATGTGTACCAAAATCTGACCCCGCCCGTTGTTCTCATTGAGATCCTATCTATTATTCTACTCATCAAAGGGCAAGCTGATTAGGAGGCTTTACGAAACTGCTGGGTCAGTAATCTTCTCCGAGACCCTATCCTATTGCAGGCTTCTATTGCACATGCTGCTGTACATCTGAATGCTGCAAACAAAACAGAGAGGAGTGATTTGGCTGCCACTCATCCGACGAGAAGCATGGATTTGATAAATCAGAGGCTAGCAATGGATATCCATGGTATCGATGATGATTTAACTCAGGCTGTGGCTTTGATTGCCGCAAACTCTATAAGTGCATACTCGTGTTTACTCATGTGAAAAGTCGCTAACGACTGGGAAACGAATGTTGAAGGCGACTTGATAAAGTACCCCATTTATATGAGTGCACTAGATGACATGATTTGCGTGAGAGGGGAAGGGGCAAGGGGATTTTGGGCTCCAACGGCTTGCTACAAGCTACAGTATCATGGTAGGAAACCCCGTTCGACTAAATTTGCTTGATAATTGAAATGTATGGCCCCTGGCGGGGCGTTTGCCGGCTTTGGTGTGGATCAGTTTATTCCCCAGTGCCATATTAAAACTCCCACAGAAGTGCGTGTCGAGTGACTGTATGAAATTACTGAAATCATCTATTATTTGTCTTTGTCACGATTTCCTAATTGAACTCATGAGAGAACTCAATCTCTTCTGATATTCATAGACCATGTTCTAATTATGGTTGGATTAGGTCCGATGCAACATCCGCGAGAATGACAAGGTCATGACCTCGTCTTAGACCCAAATCACAGCCTTTAGCAGTACTCAGATGTCCCAATCAATCTGCCAAAGCAATGAAAATTTCATACAAAGAAGAAACATCGAAGATTCTCTCAGAACTCCGAAGCCTGACGAGCTCCTAGAAGATGATTGATACTGCAAGCTACGCCTTAATCCCCGACATCATGCTCTTTGACTCGCTACACAACTCACTGGAAGAACGAATGCACTGCTACTAACACATATTTCACACTGCACCACCTCTCACCTTCAGCCATCGATTTCTAGAAAAATGTTCCATCGCTTTCTTGATTTACACGTCCCTCGCCTTCCGTAACTTTTCCCCCGATTGTCCAAATATTCCAGTCATGAAACAAGACCTCACTTTATCTCTCCAGAAATCTGAGGCTTCATTCTCAACTCCGGAGGGAACTTGACCAGCATCATACACTTCCTACCTAATCCAAGTTTCTGTTTTGGGCACTTTTTATTGGTGGGATATTGGCAAAGGAAGGGGAGAGAATTCGGTTCGCAGGGAGGTCGGCGATGGTTTTGGCTTGGACTGGTGTAGGTAATTAAAAAGAGGCGAGAGGGTGTTTGGATGGGGTGCCCACAAATCTTGCAAAACACTGACAACTCCTATATTCACTAATACTCAACTAGCAATTATCATCCTCGCGCTCTCGCACCACCAAAAAAAGAATTACAGAATAGAAAAACTGCAAAAAAAACCTCCGGCCAGGTTCAATAACCAGACGAACTGAGTTTTTGATTTTTTTCTCCAGTGCCGGACCCCTACCCTCGATATTACTTCCACGAAACAGTTTGAGTATTTATTAGACACCCTCCTGACTGGGCCAGGCGCCAGAATCCCAGTTTTGATGTTGGTTGCTGTCTTATTTAGAGATATGTAGAGATTTCGCTTAAACTGCGGGTGTGGGGGCTGGTTGCGCGGGAGGAAGGTCTATTGGATAGTAGGTCTAGTATTCCATGGGGGCGGGGTTGAGATTATTGCTGGACATAGGACAGGAAGGAGAGTAGCTCCGTTGGGCGTACCTGCTACATTGGTTTCTTGAGTAGGATTTTGCTTTGTAGCCATATTGCTTTTACTGTTCTTAATGCTAATAGTAGAAATATCTATCTATAAACTGAATATATTGTGATAACACTCTAGGGCAAATGGCAGAAATGAAATGTTTTACGCTAATATATTCGTGGATCAAATCCTGAACTAAATTTATTCATCATTAATGCAACGGAATTATCCGAACAACAAAATTCACCAAGCATTTTTGCGATACCACCCCTTTCCGCCTTACACTACACGGGAACTTACAACTCTAGACTGGCGACCTTCCTTTCCGTTGAGCAAGATAAGACGAGAATAATAACCACAAGAAGAAATCAAGATCATCAGACACAATGAATTGATGCTTCTAAAATGTATATACATATAATATCTAGAAGTATATACACGAAATACCAAGCCAAACTCCCAAAAAGCTACAATATATACAGAAGAAGAGGACCAGTCCCAGAATACGAGTTCATTATTTCCATTATAGGAAATCAATAGCATCAAGCGAAACACCAGGACTTAGATAAGTGACCCCTGAACTTCCACTGATTATGGTGATCTTCATAATGTTATTCTCACCGGCAGCCAAGAAGGCAGATGCTGGGACATCGTACTAGTTTCAAGCTCAGCAGGTGAAAAGAAGTATGGGAGAGATTTCACTTACAGTGAACATGTGGTTTGTTCCTCGGTAAGTTCCAACAGTTAAACTTCTCGTGCTGGCCTGGCTGCTGGCGGCTGGGTTAGGACTTGTCCACTAGAAAGTATTAGTACCTGATTTGCCGTTTCGATGCATACGAAGTAAAGGCGGGAGTTCTTACACCGTTGATTGAGATCTTTGGTCTGCCACCAGCAAAAGCCTCAGTGATACCAATTCTGACCTTGTGTGATGTGGCAGTTTGGGCGGCTGAGAGCTTGAAATAAATAAGATGATCATTGTTCACATCCATCCACATGTAACCAGGCATTGCACTAGCAGCATTACTAGTACCAACAATGTAGTTAGGTGTATTCCACGAAGCAAGACGACCATCTGAGGGATGCATGTAAGTTGGTTTCATAGGCGTCGTATCAAAGTTTGTAAAGCCAGCTGGTGATCCATCCCATTCTCCAATTCTCCAGATGGCGGTGGTATCGCTGGGATCGGAAGGGGTAATGGTATTTACTGCTGTTCCAGCTCCGGCTTTTACTTCAACACTGCGTGTGGAAACTGCGATTTCGTCTTTGTAGATTGTCAATGTGTAGGTTCCTGGAAGAACGCCAGTCATTTTGTATGCCCCACCTGAGGAAGCTGCAGTATCCCAGTATTGAGCTTTGGCGTTCGATAGACCGGCGACGTAGGTATGTCTAGATTTCATGTTTGAGATACCGACACCACTGACGTATCCACGGCCAGAAGCAGGAACCCAATCTGTTATTCCTAGTTTATCCATCCAGCTGTACTAATTGAGACTCGTCAGTACTTTGCTAAAAAATGATTTTGGGGGTTTCTCACGTCAGCTCTTCTAGCGAAGAGGTTGGAACTAGGAGCGCCTCCATCGGTAAAGGATAACAGGTAAGGTCCCTGAAGTCCAAATCTCTCTGGGTCGGTTGTGCCCATATTGTAGTACAAAATCTCGTACAAGTCCTCCTCTGCAGTTGTAGCTCGTCGGAGTAGGGATCTGAAAAATGGTCCACCAGAGGCTTTCTCGTGATTAGAACGGATCAAGAACATGCCAACGCTTGAGCTTGTCTTTCCAATGTAGTCATAGTCAATTGTTCTGCAATACCGTGAGCTAAAAACCACAAGTTTTGACAAAAGAGGGTAATTTACCGTCCGTAGGCAGCTCCTGAGTAGTGCTTGGATTTCGTGAAAGTAGTGGCTGAGTTACGGGTAACGTCACTGGCTTCAATTGTTGTCTCTGGTTTATCTTGATAATCTGCATCATTGGTGGATTTGTCGAACTGGTTTGCGATCATCCGGACGATGTATCGCAGAGCCGGAACCTAGGTTTGTGAGCAAAGTTCTTCTTATTCTTACTGATGAGGAATATTACTGTGTTATCACCTTTTCGGGTGAGCATATAGATGTTGTTGTTGCCATATCTAGCAATGTATGTTTGAATGATTGTGCCATACGTAACGGTAACCTTGATGATATTCGCAGGAGCTGAAAAGGTCAGCGACATCAAACTATGTATGTTGATCATCACTTACTTGTGAATTGCTGGATCTTCACATCTGACTTTCCAAAACCACTCTGGATGTGAGAGTTCTTGCGATTATATCCATTGTACTCCTAGAGATCAAATTAGATGAGTGATTACCATAGCATGATGAGAGATACAGACCTTCCCCTTGTATTTGATGGAACTAAGATCTCCGTTCGTCTTATCGATGCTGAAAACGAGTGAAGCACCGGTATCTTAAAAAAGGTCAGTACCAAACTCAAGATCAAAGAGAAGCAGAAGTTCGTACCAACAACATAAGCACTACCGCTATCTGTAAACCCCCACGCAGCAAATACAAACGGGAGATTAAGAGCCGCAAATAGCAAAGCGACGAGGAACTTCATTTTAGCGAGATAGTAACCGGTAAAGAATCAGTTGCAAAAGCAGAAAGCTGGAGATCCAAAGGAGGATAAACCTGCAGCTTTAAGTCCCAAGATCATCAGTCCAAGCGTGGGGCTTTTGATGAGTTACTCTACATAAATTCCTCATCTGGCAAATTTGCAATGCCTTCTTCTTTGCTCCAGAACAGTCTCTATCCACCAATGCCACCACGCAGTGTTCAGGTACCGGCACTTGGGAAGTGTCGGGGGTGAGGCTCCTCTATCCTTCTACCCGATGACAACATTTTTGCATGAGGTTCCATAAGTTGGGAACCAGGGGCATTCAGATCGTACCTATGGTGATTGGGTCAAAATCGGCATTTCTCGATTTCGATCTCTTTAGGGAACCCTGGAAAAGTCCGAAGAGATCGACATATCTCCAAACTGTGGGAAATGAGGCGTTATATTCCACCAATCTTTGCGAAGATGTTGGAAATAAAGTGGTGACACTCAATGATTGGTGAGCTTCTAGAATAATCACCCATGCATATAAAAGTCGCTTCTTTGCACAATGGGGTCAAGATAGAGTTTTGGGAGCATGCTAATTGTCATGACTTTGAAGTTGTTAGCTCCCAAGAATGCACTGGTACCCAAAATATGCCATGGAAAAGTCAGGCAATGAGTAGCCTGATATTACAACAGATGTGTGGAAGCTTTTCAGTCTGCTCTCCCCCACAAACAATCACGGCGGTTACCGCGGACACTATTTTGAAGTAAGTTGTATTTTCCAGGATAGTGACCATTATCCTCTCTAGTGTCTTCACTTTTAGTATCAAGAACTCGCTACAAAGGCACAATATACATGTAACAACAGATTTAAAATACAATCCATGCAAAAATCGAAATCCACTGCAGCCAGCTACCTTTTTTTAAACCCTACTGTACACAAAGGAAACTGCGTCTACTCCCACGTTTGAGTTTCGATGCGATGCAGCTGCACGACGACACCTTCAAAATTGAGGTTGAGTAACAAACTAACATTCCGGGAAAATACCCGCATGGTTTAGAAGAACCTAAGAAGCCATGGATGTAGGAAGTACTCCGTATAATCATGATAATTATTTCGTACTTAAAGTACGGTGCGATGGTGTTCGCACTGCAGTTGCTTTCGCCTCACTTTTTAGATCTGTTTCAGCGTTCGCTTGTGGATACTATTGTGACCCACTAGCTCCACTTTTGACCGGAATTCTTGGTAAACAGACGGAAGCACCCCAGTTTTACTCGGATTCTGAACATCTTGGGCTCGGATTTGAGGCGGAACTGGGCGATTCTTTCCCCTCGTGTGATCTATGCCAATGTGGGTCGTTTTGCATGGCAAAGGTTCAATTCCGACGCTCCGAAGACATGAAATTCGATTGTTCACAGGATGGCTTTTTAGGCTTGGCGAGGCCAGTGTCATGCTGTGTACTCGTACGTTACCCGGAGAAAGAGCAAGTTGTTTTCTTCTGCTGTAGTTATTCACATTATTATCAAAGAAGGGAATTCAGTAATGCTAAAAAAGAATGATATGAAGAAAAGTATAAAAATAATTCTGATTCATTTGCGTAAGCTTGCTTAAGTCGTTTCGTTGTTCGAGTCCGCTCGAAAAGTTATTGTTTACGTTTAAACATAGAACTCAATATCTATTAACAAGTTCTTAGTATCTTTGCGGAAGTTTCTTCGATTATTATCTTTTATTCAATTGTTTTGGAAATTATAATTATATAGAGGATAATAAATGATTCACTAGGATTCTATATTTAATCTGGAATTCTTTCAAGCAAGCCTATATTACACGAAACCTGTTTCAATCAAAAACTGGTTATATCTCTTATACTACCTTTGGGTAATTAAACAACTTCCATTGGAATATTAGTGTATTGTTTCATAGTACTATGGTGTTGAACTTTCCCCTCCTTACAAGTAGTAACAGGACCTACTATATAGCAAAGCTCCAATTAAATTCACCTTCAAATAAATACTTCACTCAACCTCAAGCTTGTTTACACAACATAGTGGGATCCTATTAAACCAACTTTTTAACTGAGATTAGACTACCACAGTGAATGTTGTGTTACCAAACACTCTAAAAATCCTGGACCTGATAAGAAGGCATGTGGAAAGTTAGTTTCCAAGGTTGCAAGTGAATTGCTTTGAAGTGTAAGGTAGTTAATAGAAAGGTGAATTTGACAACTGCTAGTACAGAAGCCATTGAGTTTTGAGTCTAAGTATGCCTTTTAGTGTTCCAAAGTCAAGTGCTTGACGATGTGAAGATCTAAAACGTATCCCTTTGTAGAACTTGTAGAACAAGAACAGGAACCCCAATTAAACCATGTTATTAAATAGCAATGGACGTACAAGTTCTCTATGTCCAGTTCGGATATACAGTAAACCAATGATGGAAAGTTTCAGTTTTGGTGCTGCGTAGAAAAAAGGGGTGCGGAGACTAATAGTAGACATTTCGTGTGTATGAGAGACAACTGTTTTGATTGTTAGTGTTAGTTGGTGCTATGTTCGCGTTTGTATTTGGTCTACAAGGCGTATCAGGGAGATAAATAGAGGTTAAATTGATGCCTCTCTTCACACTACAAATGACCTTCTCAAAAAGTCTTCATTGATAAGAAAAAAGCTACAGGCGCTTCAACTACAGGATGTAAAAATCATTACTGTGTTGGGATTTTGATCTGCCCAAAGCAATCACGAAACCCAATTCTTCTTCCAAATTCGATCAGCTTTGGAGATTTTTAGAAGAGTCCCTTGAAATTTAATAGTCAACTTATTTAGAACAAGGAATTCGTCGTAAAGGAATCTTGTATCTTTTTCCAGGTCCTGCTTAGGTCGCTCCTATCATATCACGTGACCCATATCACTACCATAACAACCCCATCATCCAACCACTTGCAGTTCTCTGTTCTGTTTTATTAAACATGTTTCCTTCCTTCTCTCAAATCTTATAATATTTATTATCAGAGCTCACTTCTTCTACTATCAGCCATAACAAAGACTGCCCCTTCCGTTTTAGGGGTACGGAAACCTCGGGCCAACAACTACCGAGTAGCGACCCCTCACCACCCCACCATTCGCAAACCTTCCTACTCCAACTACTCGAGTACAACCCCATGAACAAACCACACAAATTAAACACAACATAGAACATCCACAATGGCAATATCAGTCTCTCCGCCGACGTTCGAACACCACCGCGAGAATCTCGGCATTGGTGAACGCTCCCCACGTATCTCGTGGCGCTTCACCAGTGATGCCTATACCAAGGACTGGATACAGGAGTCTTATGAGATTGAAGTTTCCCGGGCGTCCAGCTCTCAATCTGAGACCTTTTCAGTGAGGGGTGATGACTCGGTTCTGGTTCCTTGGCCGACGACTCCGTTGGGTTCTCGAGAACGAGCACGTGTGCGTGTGAGGGCGACTGGGAAGAATGCCGAAAGTACTGGTTGGTCGGAATTCGTGGATGTTGAAGCTGGAATTCAGCGTGATGATTGGGTTGCGAAGGTAATCACTACAGAGAATAAGATCTCGACCAGTGGTTCTTTACAACCTGTGTTATTTCGAAAAGGCTTTCAAGTGAACAAGAAAGTTGCGACTGCGAGGCTATATATCACGAGTTATGGGGTCTACGAAGCAACCATCAACGGCTTCCGTGTTGGAGATCATGTTCTTGCGCCGGGATGGACTAGTTACAAGTACAGATTACAGTATCAAACTCATGATGTCACTGGACTTCTGAAAAACGGAGAAAATGTGATAGGCATTGAAGTGGGAGAGGGGTGGTATTGCGGAAGACTGGGATTTGAAGGTGGTATGAGGTTCATTTATGGGGATCAACTCGCGGCACTAGCCCAACTTGAGATCGTCTATGAAGATGATGAGAAATTTATTGTTAGTTCTGATGAGAGCTGGAAAACTTCAACCGGGCCGATCATCTCGAGTGAGCTGTACGATGGAGAAGTGTACGATTTCTCCTTTGAAGCGAAGGGATGGGCCTCAAGCGAGTTTCGCGATAATCAGTGGAAGTCAGTTCAGGTGTTAGACTTACCAAAAGCAAATTTGATTGCACCACAAGGACCACCGATCAGGAAGACCGAAATCTTGAGGCCAAAAAAGATTTGGAGAAGCCCTTCAAATAACGTTATTGTTGATTTTGGACAAAACCTTGTTGGAGGCGTCCGGTTCCGAACGAGTGGTCCTAAAGGACACAAAATCGTGTTAACACACACGGAAGTTCTAGAGCACGAGGAAGTTGCCACAAGACCACTCAGAGAAGCAAAAGCAACGGATATAATTGTACTTTCCGGGGGGGCTATCGAATGGGAACCCAAGTTCACATTTCACGGATTTCAATACGTTCAGGTCGATGGCTGGCCATCCGAATCTGGCACGCCAACCTTCGAGGACATCGAGGCCATCGTTATTCATACCGATATGGAACAAACAGGCTGGTTTGAGTGCGACGAACCGATGGTCAATCAGCTTTATAGGAATATCCATTGGGGGATGAGAGGAAACTTTGTCGGTATTCCCACGGATTGTCCCCAGCGCGACGAGCGCTTGGGCTGGACGGGTGATATCCAGATATTTTCCCCAACAGCAAACTTCCTTTACGACACAAGTGGCATGCTATGGAGCTGGCTACAAGATCTGTCAGTCGAACAAATAGAAGAATTCGATGGAGTCGTTCCACAAGTCGTTCCCAATGTCATCGAACCGCGCTTGAACAAAGCGCAGGCAGTATGGGGCGATGTTTCGGTCATAACGCCTTGGGATCTCTTCCTCAATTTTGGAGATAAATCGATCTTAGAAAGTCAATTTCTGAGCATGAAAGCTTGGTGGAATGGCATTCCTAAGCAGGAGAATGGACTCTGGGATGATACAATGCATCAATTGGGGGACTGGCTTGACCCCGCTGCCCCGGCAGCTTCGCCAGCTGATGGGAAAACTGATCCCCATTTTATTGCAAACGCCTATCTAGTACATATAACCCAGCTCATTGGTCGGATTGCTGGTATACTGGGACAGCTCGACGAGAGACAAACCTTCGAGAAAGTTTCTGTCACTTTGAAATCATTATTCCAAGACACTTATATCACCCCAGCCGGTCGTCTGGCTCCAGATACTATGACTTCTCTATCTCTCGCATTAGAATTCAGTTTGTTTCGAAGCCAACAGGAAACGGAGAAAGCTCGCGCTAGATTAGCACGTCTTTCAAGAGCGTCAAGATTTCGAATTGCCACCGGTTTCGTAGGAACGCCTATTATCTTGCCTGCCCTTACCTCAGGAGGTGACAACAACTACAAGCAGATTGCATATCGAATGCTTCTTGAAAAGCGTTGTCCGTCTTGGCTCTATCCTATCACTATGGGAGCAACAACAATGTGGGAAAGATGGGATAGTATGCTACCAAATGGCGACATCAATCCGGGAAGCATGACAAGTTTTAATCATTACGCTCTCGGTAGTGTTGGCAAATGGCTCTTTGGCTGCGTTGGAGGGGTTGATTTTACCAAGCCAGATGCAGGAAATGAGAATTCTACGAAGGACGTGGGCTGGAGAAAGATTAAGTTTGCTCCAATGCCAGGTGGTCCTATCAGGAAAGCCAAGACATCGCACTTAGGCCCATATGGTTTGATCTCCTGCGAGTGGGGGCTGGATACCGAGAAAGGGACTTTTAAGATGGAAGTGGTTGTACCTCCAAATTCGACCGGCACAGTCGAGCTACCAGGCAAAAGCAAAAGTGAAGTGATCGAAATTGGAAGTGGTAGGTGGTTATTCGAGTACGACGATTACAAAGAGACTGCGGAATGGCCACCGAAAGCTATTCTTGACCCATTTGCGCAGTATGAAGGCGAGGAGGAGAAAGAGAGATTAGGAAGATAGTGTTTTGCATTTATGGATATTGTGCGTGATAGTTGCTTGGTATTTATTGTTTGTATATTTGTGTTAGGAAAGTATTCGTGACAAAACAAACTGCTGCACGAAAGCTATGTGTCAATCAAGTTTCCACCAATTCTTCTATCAACTTCTAAGTTAAACTATTAGCTCAAGTAGTATAATTGTCTAAAGTAGCTATCTAGCTAACAAGAAAATATTATATTCTCCTATGTTATTACTCGTACTCTCCAAATATCTCGAAATGGATTAAGTTATACCCACCTACCCAACCTTCCAATCTCTCCGTACCCTCTATTCTCCCAACCTTTTCCCTCACTAGACCCCTATACACCGCCACGACAGCAACCCCCATTAAAGCAACATAACCCACCATGTTTTGCCAGATTCACCTACTCCCCAACATTCACCTCAAGAATATCCTCAAATCAACCATGTCACCAACCAACCAATCAACAATCGATCGCAAAGCCACAAACTTCCCAGTTATAAGTGAAGTTCTAATAGAGTTTCCACCAAATCCTCATCCAATAAGCTTACGATCGCAAACCACGAATCTTTATAGGTGAATCTTGAAAATGGGATTTGGACCAATGAGCTTACGATCGCAAACTGACGAAAAAGTGCGATGTGCAACAAAACTTGTTCTTCATGATTCACTTAGGTGCCCACTTGGGTGTGAGGAGGGAGTGGTTTGCAATCTGGACGTGATTGGAGGATGTGTTGTGAAGGTGTTGCTTCACTTTACTTGGAGGTTGCGCGCCAAAATCACCAACGCAGCAAACATCAACCTACCCATTTGAATCTGCGACACTCCATCCGTTGCAAGTGCAAGCCACAACGTACTATACAAGTAAACCCACCCGTTTCCCAGAGTCCGAAATCACAATTAAACCACACGCTGAACTGGATCCTCCATCCGAGCGGGAAAAGGCGTTGAGAAAAGGAGCGCGATGATGGGATTGGTATAAGAGGAGATAAGGAGGAGGAATTCGGTAGGGATGTAGATCTTTTGTTGAGAGGGGGTGGGGTAAGTTGGTACAGTAAGTTGTTATTATATTTTTGTTTATTTATTTATGTGTTAGTCATACATAAATCTACAATCATATTTATAAAGAAGAGAGATAAACGGACCTGGGATTTGGTGGGTGGGTATATATCGATCTAAATTTTGATTCTTATTCTTACCACGTACTCGTAGATACAGTAACCTTAAGGGAACGTCGTTAGTGTATTCGACGTAAGATAAATTGGGAATTAGAACGTAGGATGATGGAATACTAGGATTGTGGGAATCAATGTATACAACGAGGTGATGTAATGGTGTTATCCTCCAAACACAAACACCCCGTCCACCTTGATCAACTCTCCATGGAAAATTCATGATTCGAGGGAACCTTTTGCGGGTTTTACGGTCTGCTCCATCTAGATAGATATTACTCATGGGTATCACATATCACATCCTTATAATTTATATTCACAACCAAAAAGCAATAGGAGAAGTATATATGATTACCGACTCGTCGTACTATACGTACTTCACGAGGGATATCGATACAATAGAAGACTTCAGACTGAGAACTTGAAATTGGTGGATGGGGAGAGGGAAAGAGACTTCTGCGGTGTAGTTCTGGGTTACTGGGTTATCCCTATCGTGAGATCTACGGATATGTATGTACGTGAAAAGTGGCACATTTCTTTCCCCGCGCTCGTTAGTACAGTAAGGTGGAATGGAGGGATGTCATTGGATACCTCGCGCTCTTTGATTGAGGTTATGTAACTTACGTGTAGAAGTTGGGGATTTGTAGGCCATGTAGATAGAGGTTTTAAGTAGCGATGTGAAAATGTGAATGTGACTTTTGAGGATGGAAAAGGTTGAAAGTCGTAGAATGTCTATATATAGTTTCTGTTTAGGTTGTCTTTTCCTTACTTTACTAGGGCACTCTTAGACTAGACGTTGTTGCTTGAGATCGGAAAAGTCGATGAGGTTTATACCAAGGGTTCTCAATCCCAATTCCCGGGTTCCACTTCTCTTGTTGGGTTCCTACTAAATAATCTGATGACGAGAAGGACCTTGAGCTTCAACTACCTATATATTTCATAATAAAAGTCTTACCATATTTGGGCCGCGTAAGCTGTGGAATAGAAGTGCATACAGTGTAATAGTGATAGTGCAATTATCATAATAGAAAATTTAGAATGTGACTTGCACTAAATAAAGCGGAAACGTTAATCTTCTGACAGCAAGTTTTTGGGTTATAATAATTTTCGGTAAGACACTGACGTCAGCTTGGGGAGGGTGAGATGGAGTTAAGGTTTTTAGGAAGGGTGATATGGGTTATGATTTATGGGTTATGTGAGATTGGATAGAGGGTTATATATATATATAGTGTAAATAGCAAGCTGAGAGTTTCTGGATCTGTGGTGCAATAGCTACATAGGAGCTCAAATCGAGATACAGCTAAGAGACAATAAACAAGGACGCCAAAGAAGGCTTTACATAACTAGGTACTCGATGTGAAGCACTGGCATTAGATATCAATATCAAATTAGAAGAATCAACTTCTTCCATCTTTGACTTTACAAGATTGTACATATTGACGCGTACGAGTGCTTACAGGATAGAATGAAACCTGCCTGCAAGAGCAAGCAGATTTCGAAATAGCATCCCTATAATATAATTGTCTTCATTTTCACCATGGAAAGTAAGTAGAGTAGGTGTAAGGAACCATCATCCTTTAACTCAACATAGGTAAGTAGGATCCAGATGGAATTATCGGGAAGTAAGCCACACTTATGACTTAGGGGCCGTCCGTAGTTAAATAGCACCTCACTGTCAATTGAATCCCACTAGGTAGTTGAACACACATCACTGGGTTTAGATGTGCTGTCGACTAAATGGCTTCGGGCTAATGATCACTTCGTCCCTTCTTTTTTAGTAGTCGAATGTCTAAGACTTAGGTTGTATAAGAACGTAGGTCGGTATAGGTAGGTAATCATCTCTACTCCAGCTTCATGAAATGGTTTTCTCACGGCCGACACCAAATGTGTTCCTCAACGCTGGCCCCGGGTTTCTTCGTCCTGACGTTCATCGCCTCTCTCACATGCTCTCCCACGCCCAGTATAACAATCGCTCCAAGATGACAGCCTGGTTCTTAAAACCCATAAGCTACAGAGGATCTGATCTCGTAGGTAGGTAGGTAGGAGTGAGTTTGCGCGATGCGTGTTAGACTCTAAGTTTATACTATTATACTAGATGTTGTGGGTGAAGACTTCCAATTTTCACCCCCTGCGATCACTTTTCGAGGGTGTAAAATCGTATATATGGGAGGGAGGGCGAGGGGGGGGGGGTTTATACTTTGGAGGGAACAGGTCGTGCCTGCCCTCTCAGCTACCTGCCCTCTCCCCTCTCGGCGTCGTTGAGGCCTTGTGATATCTTGGCGCGAAGTTGACACCAGCTCTTAGTAAAAATGGAAGGAGCAACTCAGATGCATAGCACCGCAGCGTCCACGTCCACATCGTCCACACGATGTCAAGAGATGTCAAGAGTTGTCAAGACTCTCTCATCGCGGATGGAAGGAACGACTTCAACTTCGACTTCCCATGTAACCAGGTTATCGTGGCCACAGTGAGACACACTATCGTGGCCTGGTGTTTGAAGTTGCGATGCCGAGGATGCCACGCGCGGGAGTGGGGTTGGCAATGGGGTTCCCATCCGATTCGAGAATCTGACAAGACTTCGTGACATCGTAAACAATCTTTTTAACTTTGATCTTCCTGCAGAAGGACGAAAGAGAGAACGCTTAATTCATCTGATGGTACGGAGTATTAAGCTCGTGCTTGCGACCTGGACCTGGAGACAACTTAATTCAACGTCAGCTGTCAACTTAATCTTATGGTAAGTAGCTACCCCTATATATCTTGATCCATTCCTTCGGTGGTGATTGTCAGCTCAGCGACCGATTTCTATCATAGGGCCTAGGGTCTAGGGCTATTTAGATAGTGGACATCTCGCTTTTTTCAGTTGCAAGTTCACTGCGAATAGTGTAAGGTAGGTAGGTATGGCATCGGGCCATCGGTACGGAGTAAAGACGGGAGGATTGTTCAGGTACAGAAATAGGGATCACCTCTAAGGTAAGAGTGCCAAGTGATTTCATGGACTTCTTTGTCGGCCATAACCCACTCGCACACTAAATGACTTCAGCCCGCGGGGTATCGAGGTTCGGAAATTATTTTGTAAAGGAACCAAAACATGACTAATTGAAAGTTCAAGTTCAAACATACAAAGTACTCCGTAGGTATGTGAGCGCTTCCAGCCTTCCAGCCTTCTAGCCTGAGTTGGTCAGATCCAAACACTCCTCCCAGGCGGCAAAATACCAAGAACGGTTCGCTGTAATTCCGAACCATTCTGGAGAATGACAGTCAATCTTCTCCCAGTCGCCTCACGAATGATTGCCAGCCCACATTTTCCAGCGCCTAACATTAGAAGTAGTTGGATTTCCAGTAACAGGGGTCAGTTTTGACTTTTAACCTCGAACAATCGTCGACCAGGATTTCTCACAAGCAATAAGACTTGGTATCAATGAGAATCAATGATCAATAATAATGCAAAATTGCCTTGACCTTGCAATGCGATGCTGGCAAGTCATTAGTCCTATCAGAAGGTTGCGATCAGAATGAGATCTGGAGGAAGATTCCCAATTCCCCGAGGTCTGCACGGGGTAAAAATATCTCTTTTCAGATCTTTGCTTGGAGGTCATCTTGAGACCATCAAACCTCGTCTGTCTCGGAGAAGCAGGCTTACATACACCGCTGGATTGATCGGGATTTTATCAGAAATTGGCGAAGGCAATCGAGGATTTGACAGGAAGCAATCCGTGTCGAAACCACATGCGATTTGGGCTCGGTTTATCGGTAGCGGGAAAAGAGACCCTTTGAATATCTCTATTTCATATTCTCAACCCACATGTGACCAGATTGTCGCTTCTACTACTGTACGAGCATTTTTATGAAGTCTGTTATGAAGTCTGTATATTTCATAGAGCCACCAAAACCATCTCGCTTGATTCGCTTCCACTGGCGAGCAGCACCCATAACCCCCGACCCCACCTTGAGATAATGTTTCGCATTCCATGCAACGATCGCTGTCTCCCGCACAGCAGGTTTGAAACTCTGACACTCTTGCTAGCTTCTCCATGCTTTCAGGCGCATCAACCTTTCATCCGATTCTCAGGCTCTCAGCTCTGAATTCCAGCGCTTTTTGCCCGACTCCTTCCCAAGCGCTCGCCCCGCACAAGACCCCGGCTGCCCGGCTATGAGAAAGGTTGCTATCCGAGGATGCCTGCAAACCTTCTCTCCACAATCCACTGGATGAGACGAACACATGTGTCTCTGACCTCACTTGATGCCTGTGAGTGCTCTTCAAGCCCATCTTGCCAACCTCCTTCCTCATCGCTATGCAGATCTGTGTTACTGAATTGTGGGTGTGTCTTGGAATATCCTACTATTCTAAGATATATATATGAAGGTGTTTCCGTTGCTGCAATTTTTTCTCCCATCCATCTTCAACTTCAATTCTTGGTGCTTTACTTTCGTTTCCAGTTCTGTGAACTTTCTACATTCTCTTCATTATAGTACAAACTTTACAAATCACTAGGCCGGTCCAGATTTTATTTCAAACTTCATATCAACATGTATTCCAAAGCAGTTCTACTTTCCGTCCTTGTGGCGTTGGCTGAGGCCCGTTTTGGTCAAGAACAAGGCCCTATCCAAGCTATTTCAAGCTCAACAGGTGGTAAACCTGGTGAAGCTCCAACTCTTGGTGGAGCTGCTATCTCAACTCTTTTGGGAGGTGCAAACCCATGTGACAAGGTATTTTCCTTTCTCACACCTACTGTGATGTTTGACTAACATTAAACTAGCTTGTCAAAGCCGATGAGATTGTTACCAAGCTTGGGGATGGTGGTCTTGAAGCTGCAAAGGGACTTGTTGCCGCTGAACAAAACTTCAACCCATCTGCCACTGATAAGCCAACATTTTGCTCTGACCCAACCCTGCCACAGACTGAGGCTCTCCGTGGTATCCTTCCCAAAGTTGATCCAGCTGTTACTGGGGCCGACGCCATCAACACTGCATCTGAGGCTTCTCTGACCACACCTCTTGACGCTGAGGGCAAGTCTATTGCAGATTTGGCAACTGAAGCTGGTTTCACCAACTTCGCCTCAAAAGATGCATCTGGTGCCGCTGGTCCTGCTGTAAGTAACCTTTCTTTACCTTTGCGGTAATTTTAATTGACACGTAAATAGGGAACTCCAAATGGAGGTGGAAATGCCAACAACAATCAGAACCAGAACCAGAACCAGAATAATGGGAACAACAACAACAACAATAACAACAACAACAACAATAACGCTGATGATGCTGGGGATGATGCCGATGATGCTGGAGATGATGCTGGAGATGATGCTGATGATGCTGCTGCACCAGCCGTCACTCCTGTGAGTATATTTTGAAATTCTCCCGCTCTATCTCATGGATCAACACTAATGTCTTTCAAGGCCCCTGGAGGAAATAACAACCAGAACAACGGAAACCAGAATAACGGAAACCAAAACAATGGGAACAACAACAATAACAATGCACCTGCAGCCGTTCCAACCACTCTGGCAACTGTGACCAGGGCGAAGCAGGCCGATGCCACTCCTGCTGGAAACAACAACGACCAGAACCAGAACCAGAACCAGAACCAGAACAATGGAAACCAAAACCAGAACCAAAACCAGAACCAGAACAATGGAAACCAAAACAACGGCAACAACAACAACAACAACGACAACGCAGGAGGAAACGAGCCTGCTGATGATGGGAATGCCACTGGAGGAAACGACAACCAGGACCAGAACAACGGAAACAACAACCAGAACAACGGAAACAACAACCAGAACAACGGCAACAACAACAACAACGACAACGCAGGAGGAAACGAACCCGCTGATGACGGAAATGCCACTGGAGGAAACGACAACCAGGACCAGAACAACGGAAACAACAACCAGAACAACGGCAACAACAACAACAACAACAACAACAACGACAACGCAGGAGGAAACGAACCCGCTGATGACGGAAACGCCACTGGAGGAAACGCCGGTGGAAACGCAGGCGGCCTCGACTTCGGAACCTGCAACCCACAAATGCAATTCAAGGGCGGACTCGGAAACCGTGCCGCCACCGAGTTCACCTTCAACTCCGTCGACCCCTTCATCATCGCCAAGCAGGGTGAAGCCTTGAACCCCAACATCATCACCAACCGGATCTGTGATGTGCTCAAGGACTCGTGTGGAGCCAATGCTGCGGCGAATGCGGCGTGTAACGATGCCAAGGCGAAGATTCAGGCGTTGGGGACTAGGGATCAGACGACGGCTGATGCTTGGAATGCGTTGCTTGGTTAGGATTTACTTTTGTGATGATTGGTTTGTGATATGAGTGTTTTGTAATAAAGATTTGTAGTATTATTTTCTTTGATGAGAGGTTGCATTTTGATGGATCGGGGTTGGGATGATGGGGTGTTTAATTATATCATGTCTTTCTCCCTCTTTATATGTTTTTTGATGTGTCATGTTGGTGATTGATGAATGTCACATAGTTAATACCACATCTCGCTTGTACCTCGCTTATGATAACACCATTTTACTACCACCTTCAATAGTCCCCATAGTGGAGCGTCAACTGCAATGATAATATATCTATATCATTTTGTCGAAAAATGAATAATGGGATGGTGATTTAATTGATACCGTCCGAGTCATACCCTGATACAGTAGTATCGTATCTAAAGATTCCCTTTCTATGGGAATAATTCACCCACTTTACCTCACCTCAACGAGAAACATCAAGACCTTAAGTATCCATCCATCAATACCTATGAGTAACAACCCTATAAACTAAGTACACAATAGTCTTCTCATTCTCCTACTAACTCAAGCTTTCTTTACTCTCTCTCTCCTATAAAAAGAAATAATTTATAGAAGTCGAAAGAAAAGTAAAGTAAAGTAAAGTAAAGTAAAGTAAAGTAAAGTAAAGAAGTGATAATTAGATGAGGTGAAGTGATGTGTTTACCGAGCAAAGCAAACTAATTCATATCTCCTTAAGTGGTTGGTTAAGTACCCTGTGGGAGTTTTATACGATGTAAGATATTATACTATACTATTTAATTTTAACTAGAATTAAAGATCTGTTTTTTTCTCTGGTGATATGGGGGATTGTGGGGGGTATTGTGGGTAGGAGATGATGTGCGAAAGAGAAAGATCGGAAGGGTGTATTACTGGAAAAGGCGAAAGCGGAAGGTGAATAGGAAGATATTTTTGTATATGTATATGTATATGTAAGAGGGAATGTATTACGGGTATGAATAAAGTCGGAACTTGTTATGTATCTTATCAAAGAAGGGAATACGGAGTAAAGAGAGTAAAGAAGTTTAAGTGAATATACAATAACTAACTGAATTCACCTACCAGGTCCTACCTCGTACTAATTCACCTCGTGGAAATGAAATACCTACGATTGATTATAACTATTACTATAAATATAATCACTTCCCGACAAAAAACAAAATTCTTAAAGATAGATAGATATTATGTCCTGTCCTGTCATGTCATACTATCTAATAACAACTATAACATTTCTTTCTCTCTAAGAACTGTAATACAGTAAATAGTAAATAGTAAACAGTGAATATAATACCATCGTATTCACTATCTACAAAAATTAGAAGATTTAAATTCACCATATATCTATCTGATTCAAGAACCAAGATTAAGATAAGAGACTCAAGAAAAAAAGAATATAATCTAACAGTGAATATATTCACCGACCACCTATCTTTTTACCCCTCATTCACTCACTTTATTACCCTATTTTGTATGTATGTACTACTCTGTATTGTAAGTAAGATATTTATAGGATATCTAGAATAAAATGGTGGTGAATTCCTTATTTGAAGGAGTTACAGTATAAAGTATTCTTGTATATTGTGTAGTACATTATATCATAAAAATAGGAAATGAAATCCCTGTAAAGTTAGATATCTAGCTGACTAAGCTGAGTGATGAAATAGAATGGTATCATTCCATTCCATAGATTCAAAATAAATATATATACCAATAGGTTTTCCGTCGAAAATAAAAGGATTCACGAGTAACAAGTTTGGGATTAGAAGTTTATTTCTTTATCTACGGTTATAAATTATAATGTGCCGGTTGGGGTTCTAGTATATAGTCCTCGCTAGAAAGAAGTTTGATGGATGACGGTTGGGGTTCTAGTATATAGTCCTCGCTAGAAAGAAGTTTGATGGATGACGGTTTAGGAGGCTTACAGGTAGGTGCCTTGGTTGGATATTTTTAATGGGTGGGTTTAGGCGTAGGAGTAGGGATGTGTGAGATAGGTAGCTTGGAAGGATTTGATGACAGTGGAATGGAGTTTGTTTAGGTGTTTGGTGCTTGGTGCTTGGTGCTTGGGGGGGTTTGCGGGTGTCAGGGTTGATGATGTTGGAATAAATATTATATAAGGGGTTTGGCACATGAGTATAGATGTTAGAAGGGGATCTTTTGGGACGTTGATAGAATAGTGGTTTTTTGGGATTTGAAGAGGCGGTTGGGATGATGAGTTTGGGAGTATCGGTATCTGGTTAGATGGTATAGGTTTTTACGAACTTCATTCATGTCTTTTCGCAAGTATTGAATTTGTGAACGTTATGTGATGTATATGGTCATATTCTCAAATGCCACCTGAATGTACAATGTCTTCAGTTAACGTAGAGTCCTATATTCACTGCCTCACACTCACTATAGTAGAAGCCAGCTGTTGGTGGTAATACTGTATATCGGCGGCTTAAGAAAATCTCACAAATCGAAATAAAACTATATAGGTTAAAGTAAGCGACAACTTAGTAACATTCAACCAAAGAGCTCTCTGAGACCTCAATTGGTCTGTTGGGGCATCGCTTGGTTCAGGACTGAGAAGTGGTTCTCTTGTCAGGTTGGTGTGATTGGCTTGCCGCGAGGAATTGGTACATTAGTAGTGCAACTATTAGAGACTCTTGGTTGCTCATTTTTTTTTGAATATTTTTAGATATATTTTCGTTGTTATAGAAATTCCTCTTTTCTTTTTTTGTTGTTTTACGATTTACTTTTAAGCGAGTTAGTCGCGTCCTAAGCCTAGCTGTCGTCTAATACTTACCTTGTTCCCTATCATATCCTATTGTCTAACATGTATACCTTACCTTGCGTTGTATTCTTCTCGCTCTCTACGAACAGACTCGGCGTTAATTCTTAACCTAGTTATAATATAATAGGCAATCTCAAGAGAAGATCGTAGGATTAGTAACTGATCGGCCGCGTAGAAACCGGAAAAAGAACCCTAAACTTTATTACAAAACCTCACTTTATAGAAACCCGATGAGCAGTTTGATATCTTTTAATGCTCTGAGGCGTCTACCTTTACAGCATGAAATTTGTGTTTCTTGATCTCAATAGAGTAGAACAGCTGCAACTGGACCCACTTTCAGGGTTTTGCGCTGGGCCTATTTTCATTCACGTATATTTTCACGCAGCAACGGTATTGTTTGAAAGAATAAGAAGTTTGTATAAAGTCAGAACGCTATGCGGCGTTCAAAAGACAAGGGCTTTTCACCCCGTTTCGCGCGCCAAGAGTTGGTAGAACGCAGCAAATCCGAACAACAATGGAGTGCCCAACCCCAAGTTCTCGCGAATTCCTCGGTAACCTCCCAGCCCATTGGATCCCATGGATCGCTCCATACCAGCAAACCCGGGTTGTTGTCTGGAGCTTGCCCACGCATCGCATGGCAGAGCTCATCCTCATCAAAGGATTCTGGATCCCGGAGTAGGATGTTGTCGCGCATTGCGGGCATGGGAAGGAGATCAATCCACGGATGATGGAGGGTTGAGCGCTGTAAGTCGCTAGGCTGAAGTGCAGTGGGAAGTGCCGAAAACCTCGTTATGGTTAAGTTAGGTTGCAGTGGGTATGGACCACGGAGTTTGTTGAAGGGAGAAAAGGCTTCATCGTCCATTTCCTCGTCTGATAGACCTAAAACCTCCATGTTTGCAAACAAGGCTTTCACGAAGTTGAATTGAGAAAGACTCGGAAGGAGATTCAAGGCTCCAATATGGGCTGTGTAACTTCGGGTGGCAAAGGCCTCGAAGCGTTCCATTACAACTTGATTGCCCTCCCAGCTTGGCTCGAGAATTTTGACGAGATTGATAAGTTGAATTGTCGCATCGGTGATATCGGTGATACCGTTGATATTGGGAATATCTAGACGTGTGAAGGGTGTAGACTGCCTAACAATGCCTCGCAGCAGACTTGAGCCAGAAGAGCCAGAAGAGCCAGAAGCACCGGCTGCTATGCGACTCACGGTAGTAGTGGCCCCATCTCCGGCGACACCCTGCGAGGTCTCTCTTTCCGTTCCCTTCGCCGTTCCCCGCTTCTTCGATCCTGTTGCGTATTTTTAGTTATCAAATCCTGGCTGAGATCGTTGAGTCGATTGTTGAGTTGGAGTGGGAGAGTTGGAGTTGGTTAATGTGGAGGTTACTTACGGGAAGCCCGCTGGTTGCGACGATTTTGGATCTTCCGTCTCTCGCGACTATCTGACACTCCTAGCCAATCGTCTGCGTCCCTGACAAATATATGCCGAATTGAGACGTGGGGGTCATAAGCGTCCATTGTGAAGCGAGGCGATTTACGAAGCCCGGAAACTTGAGTGTGATTACTGGCGATTACTGGCAAGCTCCACCCAATGTACAGTGTACTCGGGGTAACAGCAGAAGGAGCAGCGGATTTAGTAGAAGTACAAGTGCAGCACACTGGAAATCCGCTCCCTCATGGAGATAAGGCAAGAAAGCCGCGAATTCTAGCATCGGCATCACTGCGGGGTCCACCATTCCATTGATGGTGTTCGCTGGGCAGGTCCGGCAGGTGTCGTGTTGACTCGCAAGTGACAACAAATTTGCCCAGGGAAATAAAAGCGGCAGGAAATAGTTTTAATTGTCTTTGGTGCTACCGGTGGCAGTAATCTTCCCCAAAGACCTGAAGAATAATTCCACGCCGTCTTCAATAATTTGTCCTTTGCACTTCGGCTTTATCGGCATTAAAAAGAATGATTTTTATCAAGTGGTTCTAAAATTCAAACCATCAAACTTACCCAGGTAAGGTATAAGGACTATTTGGTAACTGCCGCTTTTGTTGACCATCGATGCCCGAGAAACATCAAATGGGGAATTAATAGGAGGATCTGCCTTGGCATTAGCCGAAGAAATAGCCCAGTGGCCAGGTCCATATTTACTTACCCACTTAAACTCCAAGTTTCTGGAATCGTACGGTAACTTCCTCTCTAGCTTCCTCTCTAGGGTAGCTTGGCTCTACGTAGGCCAACTGAAGTGCACATTCCATCAAGGCCTCAAATCAATGTAATTAATTTACAAGAATTTCAATGTGATATCTGAAAAGTTCTGCCGCCATAAAGCAGATACCGATACTACTGATATCAATTTTATTCCTATGTTTGCGTAGAATCTGCGGTTTAATTTGCCTACCTGGATCTCGGAAGTTAGCAAGCTTTTCAACAAGCTTTAATGACGTTCTTGTAATTGTTTTTCTCCAGACTTCTACTTGCATCAACATCTTACCGAAGTTAGAATTACCTTCTCGCCAAAGGGTGAACAACCCCACAAAAAACTATATCTCCATCTTTAATCGTGCATGGCATCCTCGGCACGGTAGATCTGGTGGAGACCTGCCCAGATCTGAAAGAATCACAACCACTGCGACTGTCATCAACTTGCATGTACTCCGTGCGCTAGACAACTCTGAGTAGCACCCCGTAGTGGGGTAGCGGGTTCGCCGTTGCACAATGCGGAGTAAGTACCTGTATTCAGGTCATTTTTAGTATTACTGGACACGTGATGCCAACTCGCTCGGTACCTAGTGCATTCAGTGCATTCAGTGCATTCAAGTAAGACTTTAGTAACTGTCGGTACTTGAACCGCTGGAAGCGAGACTGGCTATTATTATCACCATCTGCTTCCTACGATATTTCTTATATAATATCTTTATATATAGAAGTGAACGGAGATATAGTGTACCTATGGTGTTATTATCAGCGGAGCTCACCCAAAATCAAGTCACTTTGGAAATGGAAGGTAGCATTCTACCTGATTTAGTGAATCCTTGGCTGTTGATCCATTCTAACAGCTCATGCAAAAGAATTGAACCGCTGTTCACTCCGCGCACCTCCACGCGGATTCTTGGCCGTCGTCAAGACCCAGTGGGGTTATGAATTCAGGTACACCACCGTCATGGGTAATCTGCTCCATGCTTAATGCAAGTGAATTCGATGAGAAAGGACCGAATCCACCAACGATGAGGCAAGTTAAAAAGGGAGCATAGCTGCACATTCTTTGCTCTTCACCCTGCCCGGTTCAAGCAATTTGAAAGTATAGTTCAATCTACCTCTTTCTACCTCCCTTGCCATCACCATGTGGTCTAAACAGCTCGCCGCTCTCACCTTGGCTCTGCCATTCGCCACAGCCTCTTCTGCTTTGAGATCTCTTCAAACCAGAGATTCAGCTTCTCCGGAAAGCTGTACGCAAGCAGTAAGTCTATATTCATCCAATGGAAGTAAGAAAAAGAATAGAATCTAACAGGAACAGTGTGCTACGCTTGAGACCGAATTCTCAGACAGGCTCCATTACAAGGCGAACGATACCAACTTCATCGTCTGGGACCAAAAGCAGCTCGAGACAGTTTATGCCTGCCGCGTTCAGCCATCATCGTCTGAAGAAGTCTCGCGTGTACTTCAGGTTCTTTTGGATAGCTGGTGCAGATTCTCTGTCAAGGGTGGTGGACACTCGCGAAGCGTAGACGATGCGGTTTCTGTTGGAGGAGTCACAATTGATTTGACTCTGTTGAATGGCACGGTTATAGCTGAGGACAAGGCCTCCGCTCGTATTGCCGGCGGAACCCTCACTCGTGACGCCTACGCTGCGCTTGATAAAGAAGGTTTGGCATTTGTTGGTGGTAGAGTCGGTCAGATTGGTGTTGGAGGATTCTTGCTTGGAGGAGGAACTGCCGTCACTTCATCTAAGCACGGATGGGGTTGCGACAATGTTCTCGAGTACGAAGTAAATATCTCCCCATTTCAATTGCATGATTTCCTGCTGACGATGAAAGGTTGTTCTCCCAAACGCTACCATCACAACAATTACCGAAACCTCAAACCCAGACATGTTTTGGGCCCTCCGTGGAGGCGGTAACAACTTTGGAATTGTAACTGCTTTTACCGTGAACACATTTCCACTAGGAGCTGTTTACGTTGGAAACCGTGTCTTCAGCGATGAGTCCATGGACGCATTCATGGTGGAGGCTGAGAAAATATTCACCATCCAAGATGGTGAAGATACCAACGTCGTGATGGAGAACCGATATGCCTACAACACAGCCACCAAAGTCTATAGCATGGGTAACGTCCAGCGCTATATGGAGCCTGTTATGAACCCATCAGTTTTTGATGCTTTGAACGCTGTTCCAGGAACAGTTGGCAACCTTACCGGAGGTTTCACCACCCTTGCAAACAGTACTGTAGCTCCAAGACCTCTAGGAACAACAAGGTATGTTTTGTGACGAAAAGAGAGGACGAAAAGAAGAATACTAATACCCTTATAGAAACAGTTTCACTACTCTTACACACTACCCATCCCCAGCGCTTTGGAAGAAGGCTCTCGAGATTTTCAGGGAGGAAAATGGAAAGCTGGCAAACACATCTACCCTCACCCCCAACTTGATCACCTACTCCATTCCTGCTGGAGCAATTGAGAAGATGAAGTCAAACGGAGGAAACGCTCTCGGTATTGATGTCGAGGGACATCTCATGCGTAAGTCACAAGCCACCCAGGACTTGACATGCAAGTCAAAGAAAGATAGAAATATACTAATTATGCACAGTCAACCTTCTCAGTTTGTCATGGACCAACAAGGCTGATGACGAAGTCGCAGCTGCATTTTCAACATCCTACTTGGCTGCCTGGAAAAAGGCTGCCATCGAGCTCGAGGTTTTCCACCCATTCGTCTACATCAACTATGCCGATAAGGGACAAGACCCTTTCACCGGATACGGTGAAGAGAACAAGCAACGTTTACAGTGCATCCAAGAGGAGATTGACCCACAAGGTGCTTTCCGATCATCCGGTTTATGGACTGGATACAGAAAAGTCCTATAAACTTATGCGGAGATGACTTCTGCATTGTAACAAACTGTTTTGCTGCGGTGTATGAGTAATGAAATATGAGAATGGGTTTTAACGTCATGGTTGATGACATTTTGCGCTGAAGTACAGTACTTTAAAATACAGATCTTGCTTATGAAAGGCTATCTACTTGATTTCGCACCTTGAAGACCATTTGAAAATCATCACCGCTCGCTTACAAACCTTATGAATTCTGAAATGCTTATAATCTCGGAGCCCCATATATCTCGTTGTCGAGTGCGTTGTCCATGCCGGTGAATTCTACCACCCGAAAAAACCTAAACATTATCCAAAAGTGTAAGGTCTACTGACCAGTCAAGCCTTGCCATGAATGACTTCCTTCCAAGCAGACTTAGTTCTCCTTGTAAGAAATATGCTAGTTAGGACGCAACTAGCGGAAATAAATAATATCTATTCTGAAATACTATGGGGACAAAATATTCAATTACGGATAAGATGAGGTACTTTTAACATGCAAGCCAGCTAACTTTCGGTTTTATTTGTGCGAACTAAACAGAGACGCAGTACCAAAGGCCTCACGGTACATATAGAATAGTGTTGCGATTCCAGCATTCCGTCACTGACCTAGCACGGGGGGGGCGATTCACGTGACTGTCGCAATGTGGAGGGACAGCATATTACTGCACTTTGCATCCCACCCACCCTCTTTTAGCTTAGTATACACATACAAATACGAATAAATACTACGAATTTGTACTGTACCTGTATCACTTCATTACAATAGTGAAATCAACAGAAATCATCTCTATTGGTATTGAGAATATCTTTATCTCGTCTAAACTTTAGAGAGGTACGATTTGTCTAATATGTGTTAGTAAATTTATATACAAAATCAAGTACTTCTGATATGCGAACTGAAGAAGTTTTGGGGTTTATTGTACGAGCTAAACGAGACTTGGTGTAAAAAAAGCCCCCACGGTACATGGAGAATGATTTCCATTGACGGATATTCTATTCCCAGTACGTATAGCGCAGATGGGGGCCAAATTGCTTATGTGATGCTATACGAGCAGCAAAATCACCCCATGCAATTCAGACTACCTGAGGCCTCCCGGAATAAATCTACACAGGCGCAGTGCAGTATTACTTGATGTTTCAAATTTCCGTAAGTGGACCCTTGGGCGCCTACCGCTTACTAGAACTAGGTATCTAAATCCCGATGAACCACCCACATCCTTCTTCCTTTTAATATTTTCCTGTGTGTGTCTTCCTCAAGTCTATCTCTGCAGAAATTGTTATTATGACTACCATTCGAGGTCCCGAAACAATAGGGGGGGTGGTGACGGATTGGCTTCCACTCACCACCGCTGGTCCTCCTTTATCCCTCTGCTCTTCTTCGTTGTATTTCATACCAGGAGAGTCTTCACGAATCGTGGCTTTCGACCCGTATTATGGAAAGTATATCGATACAAATGTACGTTGTCTCGCTTCGGAAGCGAGTGTTTGGTGGAACCAGTATAGTACTCGTAAGACACATCAGAAATCAAATCGAGTACCTTTATCGTGAAAGAACTGTAGCTCATAATATCTAGGTGATCGCCCCGTCAACTTGGGACCATTTGCATGCCCTACCGGTTATACAACAGCTGCCATCAGTTCAATGAATGAATATACTTCATTTGCAGGCTGTTGCCCCTCGTAAGTTCATATTGGATATCTTTTCACTTTGAAGATGATGAGTATGGTTCCAACTAACACAATATAAGAGAATACGAGTATGGCGGCACGCTTCTGCCGGCAGCTACGCTAGGTCAATGTCACTCCCCCTTGAGATCAGGACAAACTTTCGTGGCGAAGAAAACCTTTTCAGGGAACATTGGATCATGGGTGGATACGTTTGTACAAGTAAATACAACTGGAGCGCAGGTCTTTGCTGCTCATCTGAACGGCTTTGTGTTTCGCGCGGAGTCTTCGACCCTACCTGCATCAACATCAGCTTCTACTACCCCCGCTGGAACCACCCCAACGAGTGTCTCAAATATACCATTGAACACACAAGTGAGTGGTACCTCAGCAAATGCGCCTACCGGTATTCCTACAGCCAGCAACTCTCCAGAATCTGGGGGCCTTAACAGCAGTGCGAAAATTGGAATCGGTATTGGGGTATCATTGGCTGTCATAGGAGTAATGTGCCTGGTCTTTGCTTTAATCCTCTTGCGAAGACGTACCCGTATGCACACCAATCTCGATAGCGCAAACGAAATAGATACTGCTGTTGGAAATACGAATTCTGAGAAGGGATGGATATTCTCTACGAAAAGTATGCCTATTCCGCACGACAGAGAAACACACGAACTATCAGGTCTCAGAAACCAAGGGGGTCCAGTAGAAATGCCAACCCATGGGGGCTAGCAGGGATTTGTAGGAATTAATATGTCCTTTATGAGGCGATGGATATATTGTACTAGGGGATATAGCGCTGATATAATGGGGCTTGTTTGATAATATTCTAAACATTCTCTTTTATTGTCCAAATAATATAATGTTACACATCACTGAACTCCAAACCCAAATATCTAGACATCGACCACCCAATTTGGGGTCGTTTCCCACACAGTGAAGCAGATCATTTCAAAATGTTATCATTCAGAGTAACTGGTTCTCATCCGGCAAATCATCATTTCGTTCAAAATCCTCCGTATTGTGATCTGCGAAGGTACTCGTAGTACACATTCGATATTCTGGACACCAGTTGTATATCTCCTCCATCTTTCCTGCCTGCCATACATTTGGTTGATGGAATCCAAGAGGCTTCTCGTACCATATCGTTTCCACCGAGAATTTCATTGCTATCTCGGGTGCAGGCAGTTTTGACCCAGCAAATTCTCTCATCTTCTTACAAAACCACTGGTCCTCGTAATCCACATTTCCTTCGGAATGGTCTCCGTGTCTCTCAACTTGCCAGTCGAAATTGTTAACAATTTCTAGGCACATTGTCCGATTTCTGATTGATAACCCGCCGTTGTATCCCTTGCCTAATCCATCTCTCACCGGCGCACCGACAAAATCGTATTCGAGGAAGTTTTCGACCTTTAGCGGTGCTTTCGAGCAAAGGATGCTGTCAGCTTGGAATAACAAAACATGCTCTGCCGGAGCCAATTGTTCCCAAAGCCAAGGCTTGGTAAAAAATGCAGAAACACTCGCATGCGAACCAAGTTTCTCTTCTGCTGGCAGTTGTCGCACATGGAAGCGACCCGCAGCAACCTCTCGTTGAAAAGGCTCGGAATCTGTGAATATTTCTTTCGTTTCAGCACTCGTGAAGATATGTATGGGCCATTCTGGACCTAGAACCGAGGAGAAGTGCAGAATTATCGGTATGAGATTCTCCAGTGGTCGGGTTTCAACAATTGCAGCTACCTTTTGAGTCGATATGTGGATGTCGTAGGAGTTTGGTATATGAGTTCCAGTTTCTGCGCTCGTAGCCTGAGTTGTGTAGATTGCGCTTCGAAGTAACAGAATCGCGAGAATAACATTTGTAATGAGGAGAATGCCAACAGCAGAAGAGAGCCGTTTGCGCCCTGTGAATGGGATCTTTCTGTTGTGATAAATGAAAGGTTCAATTTCTTGACTCTCCTCTGAAGGGTGCTGCAGCGTTGTCATGACTGGGAAGACTTCTTCTACCTGGACAAGGTATATTGAAAACCACAAGAGAACATCCAGAAGAACAACTGGACTAAAGAATATCTGGTGACGATAGATGCTGATTTGAGGAGAGTTATTGGCACCAATCTCCAGAACCAGGAACCCACCAACATCTGACTGTGCCGCACGCATGTCATCACCCCCACGAAATTTGCGGCGCTTACTGAGACAGGGATATATCTTTTTCACCAAATAGCAAGATAATGCCAAGGCTACGAGCTAAAGATAGATACTTGTTTCCAGGTTCTTTTCACCTGCTGTAGACACGTGACAATGCTGGGTTGTGGTAGGTTTCCAAAGATTATCTCTTGCCCACAGCACAATGCTTTATTCACCAGTCTTGCTTCTGGTTTGTATCAAGTATTGAGTTTATTTTATTGTGTTTATTTGATCAAAGTTTGAGTTTCCTATGATTGTTGTGGGTACCGTTTTTCATGGAAGTCAAACTTGAATATTGTAGTAAGATGAACTCGGAAAACAAATAAGAATACGCAGGTGGGGAATTATCGAACAAAATCAAATATGTGCTCGTAGAAAGTAATCTGGAATAGTTTAATAACAAATAAGCGGTCTAGAAATATCCATAGTTACAACATCCAATCGTACAAAATACCAATCAATATCTACTAATTCGTAATTCCCAAAGTCACCTATTTTCTACTGCTATACTTTTAGATCTCACCCCCACGCATGCTTACTATTGTATGGCATGCCCTCATTGGCACAGCCTTACTCGAGGATGGTAGCATCCATGTTACCGCATCCATACTGCTCCACCCTCAATTCGTACCCGCAAAATAAAGTCGTATAAAGTTTGTGCCTTAATTTGCTACTTAATTTAGAGCAGGGGGTGGATAGGGTAGGAGCAATTATGATTTTGCTACTTACTTTCTCGCCCCCTAGTTCTATCTTCATAAAGAGGCTAATCCAGCACATTTTGTTCTACCAATTGTTTGGCACCTACCCCGCTTCAATTGCGCCAAAAATGCAATTGTGAGGGGTAGCGACAGCGAGGTATGTGAGGCGGTGTGATAGCGATGTTTGAGCTTAATTACTCTTAGCGGCGACGCCCAAATCTGAACATGGTAGGAAGTACGTCCTATTATATCTGCGGTATGTTATTAAGCCTTGAGTGTTGCAGTTGGACAGATTTGCAGTATATTTGTTTTGTTTTGTTTTGTTTTGTTATTCATACTCGGATCCAAGCATTTTCAGCTTATGCAGATTTGCAGTATATATATTGGTCAAAGTTGAAATATAACAACAGCAAAGCCAGCAGTTAGCTTATGGTTAAGACATCTATTCATATCACGTTTTTGAACTGGCTAAGACCCTTAACTTAGAAGGATATAAGGGTTACTGTAGCTACATGTAAACACTCTAGAGACTCACTGTCGCTTGTACGCTATAAACGTTGGTAACAAAATTGATTTATTATAGGTTACCATTTGATAGCTACATCTCCATTATATTTTAAAACGAACTATACATAATATCAGTAAGAAAGAAGAGCCAATAGAGCATAGACACCATTTCTGGTCAGTTTATTACTTCTCCGGGAGGCCGAGAGCTTGCCTTTTAAATGTCTTGCAAATGACGGGTTTTGCCCATGCGCCAGAGCACCCTGCAGAGACTACTAGGTTGAATAGCGAGAGCTGGACGTCTTATTCAAGGCTATAAGGAAAAACCTCGGAAGCGGCGGCGTTAGAAGCAATTGCCTGTATAAAATATAAATTTTAGCAAGGAAACTTGAAATTTGAGTAGTCAGCTTACCCATTCATTTTGTTCGGATACTAGGAGATTGAAGAAAGTGTGGTTTTTGGTAAGTATTGTACCAAATACCACAAGGGAGTGTTCCTAGAGGTCAGGCAAAGAGGCGCTTTTCAGTGATTGTGGGCTCAACTGTCTGTACAATTATTTCATTATGTCGGTTCCATATACAGCCCAGAAGTCTACTCACTCTTCTCCATCTTGAAGATGACTCGCCGTGCGCCTAATGTCCATGGTCCTAACGGGGTACTACAAAACCATGATGCGCCCGCGTGTCCACCGTCCCTTAAGCATGTTGAAATACGATCCCGTCGGTACAGGTCCTAACCGCATTATCCTCCACTCCGGAGCATCGGAACACTTTAACCCGAATAAGGACTGGCATTACGAGGGTAACCAACGACTGTTCTGATGTTGTACTGGGAAATCAAGGCTCCTAGGGCATCGCAATGAGTGAATCTACCTCGACGGGTTGTCAGGGGTTCCATCGGCTAAAAAACGGGCCACTCTGTCACACAAATCCAGCAAAAATGCCTTAATATTCAAGATTAAGCAAAACACCCACGCCTTCGGGCATAATGTAGAGGGCACTCTGTGGCTCAATGGCAACATTGGGTTATCACAGTAAGTACTTGATACCTACCTAACGTGTTCTTTGATCTCGCGTTACGTAATCTACTTCCAAAATTTTCAAGATTTATCGGTATGTTCTCTCTCCTATTTAACCAAGTGTTGATTTCGTCCAGATCGGTTTATTATCACCTCTTGTAGGTGCGCACAGACTTGTCTGTTGCAAACATTCAATACTTCGGTATTAATAAACAATTTTTCAAACATTCAATACTTCGGTATTCACAAACATTTTTTTTTCTTGGTGTCCATGGTCTCAACCATGGCAAGCTTCCGTCACGACGAGCAGCAGACATGGCGGCGTTGAGCTTGTGTGCCAACTGAGGACTTAATGGGAACAATTCTAGAGTCTCGTCGCGAATTCATACATTCTGCACACGAGCGCGCCAAGGCAGCAGGTCTCAACTATCTCAAACAGGCTATTGAGCTCGTGAAGCAGACGGTTTTCGGCTTCCCTCCAAAGGAGCCTTCGCCACCCGCGACCCCAACTCCATATTCCTATACACAGATGGTGTGATCGTGAAGTGTTTGCGGATTCCACGACCACGAAGCATGAGCGCCTTCCATGGAGAACAATGATGGATTAATTGATGGATGATGACTGTTCCCTCCTTCAATAAGGACTGCAGAACCTGAAATTCATTCACGCAAAACATGAAAGCTAAGCCTGATATTGGTCATGGCATATCTGAAAAATGATAACTGTTACTAAAGACAATGGACTCAGAAAGCCCAGAAAAGCGGCACCAAAACCACGCTTTTCGGGAGTGCGACCAATTATCTTGGATAGCGAGATTCATGAATTACTGAGATACGTCCGAGTCTATAACCCTCAAATAGAAGCCAAAAATTGGGGTATCTCCGTCAGTAAACGTAGTCAAGTCCGTAGGTGATGTGGATGCGATTCCGATTTTATCAAGAAGTCTGTCATTATTACTCTTTTTACCCTTCTTACCCCTTTTCTTCTTCTTCTGGCTGTCTTCGTGATTTGAGTTTTGCTTTGGGGTTTTCGGAAGAGAAGCAAGATTTGGCAAACCCGACCAACCTTGGCGGAGCTCTTCGAGATAATCCAGACTGAATATCAAGGTCATGATTTGTTTGAGCTTATGGATGGGTAAGACAAGGCTCCTTGAAGTTCAGTTGGAGCGTTTACTGGTGGTCCGTGGTATATCTAAACATGATACCTTGATCACCGGCTCCTAATTGCTCGACGGCCTAATCGTAGTGAAGACCCTGAGCGATATCTAGGGATTGTTGTTCAATAGCAACTAACACGTTGTAAGTCTTATTGTCGAAGCCCTTGGTAGAGTCGTCGTATCCGATGTACTTGATAGCATTTCGAATAACCTTCTAGTAGTCTAAATAGGCCTTAGTAGTAATTTCACCGAAGACCATGACCATACCGGTTTTAGTAGCGGTCTCGCAAGCAACCTTAGAGAGGGGGTCCTCTACTGAGCAGGTATCGAGAATAGTATTAGAGACTTGATTAGCGATCTTGTCTAGGTGACCTTTACCTATAGATTCGGACTAAAGGAGAAGCGGTTTAGCCTAGGTATCTTTCTAATACCTCTATACTCGAGGTTATAGGAATAGGATAGAGAGAAATGTCGCAACTTACAGTAAAAAGGAAAGTACCTTAGTTATAGTGTACAACACCGTTAGTGCCGTTAGTTGCCATTTTTAGCCTTTAGGGGGATAGAGAGAAGGTGTAGAGAGAATAGTAGAGGGGATTATAGAGAGTGGGATTGTAGGAAGAAAAAACCTTAAGCTGGGGAGGGGAGAAAAGTTTGGGGATTGGTTTGAAGAAGGGTCAAAAGGATCGCAGGCTTAACAGCATTGGCATTAGACGATGCTGCTTCTCTGAGTGAGTCCATAAATCCCGAAATGGCATCGTTGCATTCGACTTGGGCTACCTAGTAAGTAAGTCTGATCACCTTTTTCTCCTCCATCTTTCTCTGCTCCACGATATTCTCAAATACAAAAGCTCCAACATCTCTCCGGCTGATCGAATATCCAATAGCTCCTGGTTCACCCCGTAGAGCAGATTTCACCTTTGCAGTCCCTCTTTCTTCGCCATCTGTAAGCAGCGTCGCTTTCACAATGACGTATCCTGCGAGAACGCCCTCATCACTGGCGCTAATAACGGATTGCTCCATGTTTGCTTTATCGATATGGGCTTCTCGAAGAAGGCCAGAGTACAATGGACCATACAGCCATGGAACATCCTTTTCTTCGGTAGTCCCAGTTGTACTGATCGCCACCAAAGCCGGTTTACCACTTCCTCCAGTTGTTGCAGCACATCTATCCCTCAGAACAGAAGTGATGACGTTTATTCCATCAGCGCAAATCGTTGGATCATCTAGTTTTATGCTTGGAACCAAGCAACTCCATGTGAAAGAAGGTGTTGCGCCGATACCGTAAATAATGAGGTCAATACTGACGTTCGAATCCGCCGCATGAGGGAAGATTGTAGCGCCCACCGCGGCTTCGTCTCTGATATTTCCCTCTACGACCGTGAGGTGATGAGATATTTGAGATTCGGTTATTGAGTATTGTGTAGTGAGAAAGGCGATAAGTTTTGTTTTGTTTCGAGCCACTGCACATTGAATTAGTATCAGTGAAGTGATGGGCAGAGAATATTTTTTAAACTCACACGCTCGACAGGTGTAACCGGCTTTCATGCACTTTGCTAATGTAGAGCCAGCACAACCGCCTCCAGCTCCGAAGAATGCAATGGTTGGTATAACAACTCCCATTTCGAAGTGATGGTGACGGGGGGGAATTGTTTTCGGGGGGGTGGTGGTGGATAGATGATTGTGGGTTGAATATTTGACTATAGATGAGTTCTTGTTTGATTTGTATAAGTGATAATAAGAAGCATTCAGATGATGCTACAGTATTTATAATTATGTGAGCCTGCTCCAAGATGTCCCTCAAAGGTCCTATCTCCTACCCCTGTTACCTCGCCACGGCCTTAGCGAGATACCATTACCTCCCTAGGACACTCCAGAAGATCAAGGGATTTTGATTTAGTTTGCAGCTTTGCAGATACTACTCAGTTAACATTCAATTTAAATCTATATGACACAAATCCTTATAAAATCTCTATTACAATTGAGAATTACAAGATGTCAAATACTCGAATTTTGGAATGTCACGTGGGTGAGAAAGTCGCACCCGTCGACCTGTCTTGAAATCTTGCAGGGATGCAGGGGTAGGAGTTAAAAGATTCTTCAACTCCGCAGTTGCGATTCTACCTACCTCCGTACTCCACCAACAATTATTCCGCATATACTCCGTATGTGAAATAAAAAGATTTCCATACGCATCATACTGTGCGCGTCATGTAGAGAATTGGAGCGTTAAATGACTCAAATTATACGATCGAGAATATATAGTTTCCGGTGGTAGTAGTAGTAGTAGTAGTAGTAGTATTTTTACGCCGGACGGAGCACCAGCGAAAGCCGGATTTCCTGTGACCTCCCGAGGGGTATAAGGGCGTGCTAAGCTACGGATTTATGTATAAAAGGGTATACCCTCTTGTAGTAACCGGAGAAAGTATTTCATACGCTAGGCTGCGGCTTTAAAGCCTATTAAGCGTAACTCTTCCACTCTATTTAGGATGAGCACTAGGGTGTCTTGTAGGATCTGTCACGAATCACGTGCTCACGTGATACTTGTCATAATAAGAGGCGCAACCCTCGACAGGCACATCCAGGTCTCTTATAGCAAATAGGGATCGCTTAGGATAGCTAAGCGATCCAAGGATTTCCATTGGTCATAGTCACATGACCAAACTTGATCATGCTTGATCAAGTGAGCACTACTGAGCAGGATCATACGGATCAGAGTGATCAGTATGATCAGGGAGTATGAAGGTTCTATATAAGACTGGCACGTCTGCCATTAGATAGGAGCTTCGTGCTCAACTTAGTTATCAATCTTATCATATTTGTTTGACATCTTTGATACAAGTAACGAGTTCACTTCCAAGTGAACAACCCGATAGTCTTCTTCTTATCATAGCATACCAACCAGCGAACACCCAGCCAAGTTTAGTTAGCCAGTTTGAGTATTCGTTACAGGATCCCCTACGAGGTTTGTTAGTCTTAATATAAAAGAGAAGAGGCAGTGCTGCCAGTCTTTCCTAAGGCTACGCGTTAGTACTAGGGTCGTCGTCTATAGGACGTGGTAAAAGGAGATGTTTTTGTGTTTTATAGATAGATATAGAAATAAAAAGAAATAAAAAGTAATAAAAAATCCTAGTGCCTAAAATTAAAAGTCCCTAAATGCGCCTAAGTATAAGGGAAGGGGTCGTACAAGTACAGGTCCTACCTAGGTGGCTATAACCACGTAGGTAGGGGCCGTACTGTCCTCTAGCGAGGACAGACTTTAGAGTAGAACTCTGTAACCTTTAGGAGCTAGGCAAACTCCTTAGGTGCCGCTATAAGGCGCGAGAGATAGTCGAGACCCTCCCTCTTAGTAAGAGGGGGTGGTCGGGGGTTAAGGGGCTATAGGGCGAACTTTTGTGTCGACTTACGGTAGTAGACTAAGTAGTCCGCGGTTTTATCGTAGCCGTATAAGTAGTAGAGGTTAGTGTCGTGTTTATATCGTCGGTAGTACTAGGCGAAGTCCCTATAGGAGGAGCGTATTACTAGTATACGGTATAGTGTATTTCGCGGGAGGTCAAGATATAAGAGGGGTTTAACTATATAGGCTATGTCGAAGTTTCTATACTATTCTAAGAGCTTAGGCGAGCGATAATCCTACTAGTCGTCTCTAGCCTTTTACTATAGCTCTCTATAGATAGAGCGGATCCTGCTAATCGTCGGGGAGCCTACTATACCCGTGTCCTAGGGTCTCTTAGCTCCTTTGTCCGCTAGCCTGTCGGCTACCTCGTTCCCTTCGATCCCTATATGTCCGGGCGACTACTGTAATTGTACGTTGTATTATACTATAGCCGCCTAGAGGTTAAGGAAGGCCTACTGTGACGTCGGAGAGGAGTTGCCTCGTGTACACTATATTACAGACGTACTGTCGATATAGAGGGTAATTGGCCTCGAGTGTACCTTAGGGGGCATAGTCTTAATAACTCTTTCGAGTCCCTTCTAGGCTCCGATTACTTCTGTATCGAATACGTAGGAGAGACTGTTGATTACGCCGCAACCAGTCCCGAGCTGTCTGTCGTTCTAATAGATAGCGTACCTATACCTAACGCGCTTAGCGCCGTCCTCTATCTGTTCGGATCCGTCCGAGAAAATTGTAACTTCCCCGTTGCGAAGGTCCGCCTACCATTTAGAGAAGGCCTCGGTAGCCTCCTTCTTAGGGACTCCCTACGTAGGGTCCGTTCTACAGCCTAGGCTGTAGTATAGAGCTACGAGGGCGGGGCGGGGTACTAGGGGGAAAGTTTGCCCAGTTGCTGTACTTTCGAGAGGTCTCTTTGTCGAGTGCCTGTCCCTCTACCCCGGGAGATAACCTGTGTCTCGATCCTTCCTACGAGAGGGTGGTCCTTGTCTACTGTCTAAAGTCTCATATAGTTTCCGGTGAAACCTTTCGCTGGATGATCACAAAGCTCCTCCTAACTCACCTGGCAGCCAGCTGTGCAGTCACATGACTTTTCTTCACTAGATATTCTAACTACAGTATTTTCCAGTTCGTTCAACTAGTAAAACTAAAACTGGAAATGGCAGCTTACAGGGTTTGAGTTTCGAGTACCGTCACACGTAAATGAGGATTTAATCCGAAAGTCAGGTCCCATTTCTTCCCTTGGTACCTGCAAAAGGGCAAAAATGTATTAGTAATGATTATTTTGCAAACCACAAACGCAATATATACAATTGGGAAGATATTCTTTTTTAACAGAGTCGATTGGTATACGCTCAAATCTATCCGTTATTGGTGGAGAGTCAGGTGGACGTTTCCCAAGGGAAGAGGATGGCAACGAGGCTATTGAAAGGTTTAACCGAGTTCCAAAGCAGACCTCAATAAGCGTAACGTAGCAGTATTTGCGAAGACTAAGAAGTCAAATTTTGATGTCATTCAAACCCGAGTTGTTTCTTGTCCAAAACACACTAGCCATGGTAGCAAGTGTACGTCTAGCACTAACACCATTATTCCCACTAATTGTCGCAACGGAAAGAATGAAGTCCCGGTTAACGTAGGACGTTCTTTGCGAGACAGCTTATGGGAGAAAATGTCCAAGAGAATCCCATTAGCTTATTATAATCCTGCGCCAAGTGAGGACAAGCACGTGGCGAATCTAACCTTACTCCGATCTTAAAAACTGGTTGACCAAAAGGCTCCTCGATGTACAGTATTTTATTCCCACCGTTCAGTCGGACGTAGGAGAAAAAAGTTAGAAGTTAGATAAGTAACACAATGCTGACCACGTCAAAAACATAAAATTGACGGGATAAGCTTGATCTTTGCATCTATTCGTATTATCATTACACTTTCCGCTCAACGACCCCACATCATGCCACCAAATACGCCTTCCGTGCCCGGAAATAAATTTTCCATCCCAAACTCCTCATTTTATACGCTAACCAGCAATCCTTAAGACGTCGCCCTCCGATTCCCAGCTATTCATATGAAATTCGTATCACATCATGTGTCCCAAATGCTCCCAGAGCTGAAACTCCATTTCTTGAAATGCAGCTCACATGTTCTTCCCTATCCATACAGTGGCTTTAGCAGCTCACGTAAGTCCGCCCACTATCACTACTATCTTCTGACCGCCTCGCCGGCCATTCCTCCTCCTCCTCTTTGATCACTTCACAGCTCGTCCGCTCGCTGGAAGAGCCATAGATAGCATACAGCGACTCAAGCCATCGATCGAGTATCCCTTCAATATTCCGCACGTGACTGTCCACATCCTCTCCTGCAACATCTGCATCGTGGACTTCTTTCCGAACATGCTCCCGGAGAGTTTCGTATGCTTCAATCATGAGGAGGATCTGTAGTCCAGAGGCCCGGTCTTGCTTGTCCGATGGGTTTTGCTTAAAGAGAGCTGTAGCAAGCTCGTTGGTCAAAAGGCTCATGCAGATTCCGAGACCGATCTCATCGTGGAGTTCATTGATTATCTTGCTCGGCTCTTTCTCATCGGTAGAAGAGGTTGATCGGGGGGGTTTGTCGACTAATTGCAACTTTTCTACCTCTGGAAATGTACTATGCATAGGGGAGCCTGGCCACTCTGGAGACTCAGAGCCAACCAGAGTATCACAATCGGAAGGGCTTTGCGATCGGGACTGCTGCGCTTTTACAAGATCTCGTAGACTCTGTTGGCATTTGACTTTTCGAATAGACCTGCGACACGGCTTGACAAGTCCCTCTTCCACACATGGTGTAAATGGTCGAGGAGGTAAAAGATCGAGATATTGCTGGGCAAACCTCCTGGACGGATCAGCCCGAGTCGATTTCCTTTCTTCGAGTTGGCCGACAAACAGGATTGGTGTTTTCGCTCGGCGTGGTATGTAAATAGCCATTTCCTCTCCAGAATAATGGTTTGATGAATTTGAGGAAAACGAGCCTGGCGAGGATAGTGAACCCCTTGGTGAGGATATGCTTGATGAAATAGATCTACAGGCTGAATTTGATCGTGATGAAAGATTTGTAGAGTTTGGTGAGGATGGAGACGGTCGTCTTGATGAATTGGATGAGTACGATTGTGCTGGATGATTCAAGGGCTGGCCATCCATTAGATATCCGATTTTTGGTGGTGACACAATCATGTCATGGTGGCATGAGGCTGGTAAGAAAAGGTCGCTGCGAGGTGAAGAACGGAGGTCTTTTTTGCCCTCCTTTATCCCACGAGGTTTCTGCAACTTCTTTCGATTTTGCTGGTGATCAAAAAATACAATGGGTGGTCCCTGATCAGATCTGCCCAGCAGACATTCTAGTAGCGACATGGTGTTTGACAACGACTTAACTGATCGTGTGCTGGTCGGTTTTTCTTTTGGTGGCTGGGAAGAGGTTGATAAGATTCTGCGAGGCAACCAAACACCTCAGCACTGCTGACAATAAAATCTTCCTGGTGCAAAATACACACGCATTATGCGAATGGGCTGCAGTCTACTCTTATCATCTGCCAGTCTCCCCAAGCTCGTATGACAGTCATGGCGGCTGGAAGCCAAGTTCTAGATGGAAACTCCGTGACTGGTTCCCACACCCTAGGGAAAATCATCGTAAGACTATGCACCATTTCCCTGCAAAAATTTCAAGTCGTTGAGCTAACATCGCTATAATTCGATGACGACAGTGAGGGCATTGTTGGGATTTTAGGGCTGGGTGGTTTGTTGGTGGTAGGGGGGCTGGAATTTTCCGTTGGCTGCGTTCCAGGTTCGCTGAAAGCTGGGCGTGATGACGATGATCTTCCCGCTTTGACTTGGCAGCTGTCAGCACAACACCAATAATCCCCAACCTTCTTTCTCTTTGATCCCGGACAATAATGTCAGCATTGAAAGAAAGGGCGGGAGGGAATGAGCTTGCAGTTGCAGAAAAATGGTGCGAGATTAATAGTTTTTATCTGTAGTGGACCAGTGGTTGCCCTCTACCCAGCCTTTCGCCAGCCACCCATTTTCTCTTCAAGGATCATTCCAGGTTTACCTCTCAATTTGAATCACCAAGACGAGCAGAATGGATAAGAGGACCTGTGAAATATCTAATTATCTACACCTTGAGGTGATTGGAGGAAAGGATCGTGGTGTAGCTCTTTATATTTATGCGGCCACAAGTCCGAAAGCGGCGTTAAGTCCCTTTATCCACTTTAACCGCCTAAGCGAGTATCTTTAACTCTATTTTAGACTGACAGCCTCCATTAAGTACAGCCCCTTCAACTGACGAGCATGATTCTAGAGTAGCTACTAGTGTGTTACAGGGTAGCTTAAAGGGTATATTGTGTGTCAAGTATTTATTCCCATGTGTTCTGGCACCACGAAACGTCTTGCTGGCTACCACGAGGAGCTGTATGTACGACGAAAGTCTAGTAACCCCTTTCCACCCTTCCAGGTATTGTTTCATTTCCTTTTACTACATCCATTGCTTCTTATAATATTCCCGTTTTTTGGCCATGAGACTTTGTTTAGCAACGTGATTTATACCTATAGGATAGTAGCGTCGGCCACGTACCTATATCGGGGGCCGACACTATATTAAACCTTAAGCGAACTTACCGAGGGGCATAGCGCGCAGTGAACATCCATGATATATCACGTGGTGTAAAACTACAGATGGACTATTTAATATCCAGAACTGCTATCTAGTACACTATATTATCAAACACAGTGTTGATTTTACCCATTTTACTAAGGCTAGAAAACTCTGGAATTTACAGTTGAGGATTAATTCAAGTCTCCAATTATCGTGGTGGGTCAAGTTGTAGAGAGCTATCTGTATCAAAGAAGTCGTGACAGGGAACTGGCCACCTGACAAAATTTGGGTGAATAAACCTAGCGTTCTCAGCTAACTAACATATACTCATTAAACAAATCCAAATCTCATTGGAGGCTTTCGGCCGACATCAGAAAGGTCCTATCCTTCCAGACTTGATTATATGGCCAGACACTTAAACAAGGACGCTGAATGAGGACATCTCAATCTCCTGGAACAACGCCAAACGGGTTTCTGTAGACTTCTTAAACATATCAGCGATTTTTCCAGGTCGCAAAGCTACCTAGGTAATTGCGCGACAGCTGGAGAACGGACCAGCTAATTCTTATCTCTTGTTTCACGGCTGTTCTGAAGAGTTCGTCATATTTACAAAAATAACATAATAGAAATCTAGGTCTAGAATCGAAAGTACAGATACCAGTCTTCTAATGGTAAAAACAAAATGTAAAAAGCGAAAATAAAGAAAGCGATTAAGTATAGGGAGGGATTATTTACACGGAGTAAAACGGCAACCTTCTCATGAGAAAATTCACTGTCTCATCCCACCTTCCCTCATATCATATACATTCCCATTCACACCCCAGCCAGTATTCATCCCAGAATCGTAACCATCATCCGATATCATCGGTAGTCCAAATCCATAAAATCCTGCGCACTCAATTCCCGCAACAGTAGTACTCGTATGATTGTAGCCAAACGAGAAGTCTGTATTATCAAAAGCAGCATTAAGTTCAGCTTCGGGGATTACCTGCGAGCCAGTACAAGATGGAGTACTCGTAGATGTGCACGAGCCGGAAAAGTTCATCTGAGGTGCTGTAAAGTGGTAGACTGCATGTTTTAACAGTTTCTTGGCACCTTTGAGACGGGGGCTGATGAAGCTGGGATCTTTGCTAAATGTGTGAAGCTCGGTGGCAAGTCGGGCAAGCTCAGAGGCGTTTTCCCGGATGCAGGTACGCTCTATGTCGGTGCCGTTCTGACCTTGGTTGTAGATTTTGTTCATCGCTTGTCCGCAGGCGTTGAGGGCGAGAGCGAAGAGGTCGTGTTTGCTTGTCAGTTGTTGAGTCATTAATATCCTGCTAGGGTTTGCCCCTTCGTTGTCGGTAGTAATTAGTGTCGAAAATATTTGCAATAATGATTTTGCTGCCACGCAGAAGTCAAGTATTGGTTGACAGATATTGCCCGTGGCGATGTGAGGTGTAGGATTTGTGGAACTTCTATGAACGTGCTCGTCCGAGTAAATAGTAGAGAACAGACAGTGTATGAGCAGTGTATGCGACGCACAAAGGGCCAATCTGTGGTGGTAACCGTACTGGATGTCATTTTTGCTGCTTGGAAAGAAGTCTAGCAGCACGGAACGAACCTTCACACAGAGTTTGGTTATATTCGTGAAACCTTGATTCGGCTGGTAGTTGTGGGATTGGAAAATGTCGAGACCACCCATTTGTTCTCCGGGTGGGTATACAGCGATAACTCGGCCTGCGATAGCTGCAATGTGACTCAATAAGCACATTTCTCGAAACATTCGTTCTTGTGTTTGAAGTGTTGCAAGGTTGTGAGAAGTCCTGTCTAACTTAAAGCTCTGTAAACCACTCTCGTCTATTGAGGTAAAGGGTGGAGCACTGGATGGTGGCCTTTCGATTCCCGGAATGTTAATCTGGAGCATTGCCCAAAGCTTGATGGAAAAGACGAGCCAGGATGCATTGCGATGCGATTGTCGTTCGATTTCGCCAATATCAATGCCATTGATGGTATTAACACCTGCCTGTGGTGAAGGAAATGAATCAAGTGCCTCCTCAGCCCAAAACAAGTAACAAATTGCACGTCTTGCGTTTCCAAAGCATAGACAGCGCCATCCAAGCAATATGACCGTCTGAATTGTCGATAGAGTAGGTTTATTTTGGGGTACCTTTTGCAACTTCGTTGTGACCCAGTTGAACAGTCTTACTCCCTCGTCACAATCAAGCTCATTTAGTTGGACATACTGCACATCGGCAAGCATTGAGGCAACCAGGACTTCGTCGTATGCTCCATTCCTGATGTCCCTCAGTAGAAGTGTCTTGGCAATCATGAATGATAAGGGATGTTGAGAAAACCAGATATCAAGAAGTTGCACCATCAAATGACCATTAGACTCACCCGAGGGGTTACCATAGGGCGCTCTTGATTCATACTCATTGCTGGTGAAGCTATCGTTGAACATAGTCGTACATTTGTCGGTTAGAAAGGTTCTAGCAAAATACCGAGAGCGGGCCGAGTCAAGTTCATGAGGGCTAAAGTGATCAAGTCGAGAAGATATGATTTCTATAAGATCTGGAGCAAATGTAAAGAACATGGTATCGTATGAGAGAGGCTTCGAGAAGGGATCTTGTGCTGGAACTTGGGGTAAGTTGCTAGTGGAAATCTGTTCTAGAAGTTCGTCGGCGGGATTCGATGTTTCTCCAGAGGCATAACCCATCAACCGGTTGAACATATCTTCCAATCTGACTGCCACGGAGAGGACCGAAGTTTCTATTTTAGAATCACAAAACTGCCCTAATGGTTGCCCTTCTGAATTGCGTCTCGAGTGGTAGGTATCTAGACATGGTGTTGGAGTTCGAGAGTTGCGACGAGAGTTCTCCTGACTAGAAGTTCGAGTTGGACCTCGAGGGCGACCTTTTTGCCCACAAGCACCATAGGAACATTCGATATTTCTTTGTCGACAAGCGCTACAAATGCTTTGGCCCGAGCAACGAATTTTCCTCGAGCGACAAAATTGACAGCTTTTCCGTAAGGGTAGGCCCGCCTTTCCTTTCTTGACCTCCTCAGCGGACCTAGTAATTGGGTAAGAGCCATTAGGGTACTTGGTGGACATTCCGAAGCTTGAAAGAAGAGAGCCGCCAAGGACTTTTATCGCGATGAACGATTGCAAAGATATACAAGGAAGAAGGTCGCTTAATAGGAATTGATGCATCTTTATTTCCCACATGGCCGGCAGGCATTATATTGGGATTTTGGTGCTTACAGCTGCTTCTAGATGACATTTTTCTGGGCACCCAGATCTCGCTTGGTACCCGATCAGTGGCTTGTAAAATGTGGCCCAATCGATTACCAAAGATCCATTTTCGGGATGCCAGATGTGAGGAATGTTCATTTTCTCACTTTCTCCCTGCAAGTCAGCTTGTGTGACAAGGCGATGTATATGAGATGAGAAACGGATCCTGGTAGATTGGATGACTCAGAACCAGTGCCAAAGTAATACTATAGGATCAAAAATCAGGAAGACAAGGTTGTACCACCTGGTACGAATCGCAAGCACACCGTGAATTGGGAAAGTATTTTTATCGATGGCACCGCAATTGTATGTCACCTGAAGGCTCCATGTTTCATTCTAATCAAATTCTTTGTCGGTCGCACACAAACTTGGGAGTGATAGTGAGCACCGATCGTATTTTCATGCCAAAAATAAGGTTCGAGCAATTGCAGTTCGTATCGTTCGGAGAGAGAAAAAAGGGAATGGGTTATGGTCCCCGGAGAAACAATTAATCCAGCAATAGCAGGTAAATCAGTTCCTTCAGCCCCATTTTGCCCATTTTGGCACTGAGTAAGCAATAGACTCATCCATATGTCCCGTTTTGACCACCGCTTTTCTGCAACACTTGTCAGCATCAAGTATCTGTTCGGGCTCAATATGCGCTTTTGTATCGCAAAGTCATCTATTCATTTTTCTGTCTTACCACCCAGCGGTATCGCACATATCGTGGACAAAAGAACCCATACACGGTGCTGTATCATGTGAGCTTTCTCGCAAATATACTTTTCTTAGTATTTTCACTTTGGAGATTTGCCCTGGAGTAGAGGCTGAAATCCAATGCTAGTTTAGCAATTCTAATATGTCTGCATCGAAATTTCAGAAACCTAAACGCATTTAATCTGGACACCGCTTTATCTGGTCGTGGCTGTTGTGGCTTGCGTAAGGAGAGCCTCACCCACACCCCTTCGGTGTCTTATGCCGATGGCACTTGACAAGAAGCCGATATCAGCAGCCGACGGAAGTGAAATCCATTAAATACCAAATCCACTACCGCAAAGACGGGGTGAGTTCTATAGAAGTCTTTATGAGAGGCAAGCGTACATAGTGCAAATATATCGCCCCCACCCAAAACAAGCCATTGCTTTTGCCACGTGGTAGAAACGTACTCCCACTGGTACTAACAAGGAATCGTAGGAAGAGAATCTTAGGCGGTAAATCGACTTCTATCTACCAGCGTTCTAAGATAAGCATCTATCTAGATAATCTAGCGTAGTTTAGAGCAGCCGACTATTAGAAATAAACTCTAGAAGTAAATAGATTTAGTGACACAAATTGTTTGTGTTTAAGCAGAGATTTCGTATTTTATATTGCTATTGATAATATTGGTGAATAAACAGTTTACTCTTTTATTAAGAATTATCGTATCTCATCTCTTCCTCTTCTTCTCCTTCTCCCTATCCTTCCCAACTCTCAAACGCTTCTACTCTCGCTGTCAATTAAAGGCCAAGGCGATGAAACTACCCACAGTAAGCTCTACAGGTACCCAAGAATTCTGGAAGATCTTCAACCTCCGCTTTAGATGCTGTATTTGTGACTCTCGTAGAACTTGTTTCTTGCGAGTCAACTTCAACGCCTCACCCTTGCCCCAAGGACTGCTTAATTTTCTCCTTTTCGACATAATTGTGATCATCAGCCTTATCAACAATTCAATACAGGGGACTTATAGGGTATTTTCAGAACAATTGAGGACTTCAGTAAGCGTAATGAGTATGGGAATATCTCCCCTTTCCGTGAGATGTTACGAGATTTAAGACTGGAAAGATCTGAGATTGGCATTGGCTTTGATTGATTGGCTGCTGCGATAATCTTAGGACAAGAGTCTGACAGAAGGTTACTCGTACGCCATACCAAGATGACAAAATCTTGCAGGGATTAATATGGGTCACATTTGCAGTACTTCGTCCCAGGCATAATAAATGGTAAGTTTACAGGCGAGCCCAGTGCAAAGAAGGGTAGAGGCATACGACTGCGTCACAGCACAGTAAAAACCTAGGGGTGGTGTTCCTCCTTTCTTCAAGACTGGGAATGGAAGAGGTTGCACAGGATGCCCCACTTAATTATTCCCTGCTCACTGGTTGAGCCAATGCAGTAAACGTGAAAGACCAACTTCCAAAATATTACAAGGGGTTGCTTTTTCTTTTAGAACGGTATACGTTATGCCCAAAATCTTAAATGTTTCCCGCATCTTAGGATGCTCGCCTTTCACATCAGAGTCGTGATCAAATTGTAGCCACATTTCAAGCCACCAGGTTCACATAGGCAGTGTTTGTTGTCACGACATGCTCAAGTCTTGGGGTGTGAGTAACGCGAGAATTGGCTGGTTTTGATAGATATAGGAAGTACATTTGGACATTTCTTAGGTATACCAAAATCTGGCATGGGACTCTTGTGGGACGGCTTAGCGAAGCCTTCAAATATCATTGGTTCAATTCCAAAATCTTTGTTGTTAGCACAATGTTGTGTTCCTGACTTGAATCGTATCAAAATATCCAGAATCTTACTAGGAGTTAGGGTGTATATCATTCTTGTATAAAGTATGTTGTTACTATCAGGAAGGACTTAACGTCTAACATCAGTTCCAATTCATACACACGCCTCTGTGCATTTTCCAACTCCCAAAACGCAATAACGCATCAACCAGAGTAATTAAGAAGTATGGCAACCTACCTGTTTGAAAAGATCGCCAGAGTTGCAACAATCCTTTGGAAACAAATAAAGAAGAATTTCAAAAGCAAGGTTTGTTTGATATGAATCTCCGAATCACAAGTTACATGATCTGACAAGTTTAGGAGACCACCGCCCCCTTTTTGAAGACCGTCAAAATATGGAACCCAAGTTTGGACAAGTACTTCGAGATCAAGATGATACTCGACACCGGCTGTGAAGTTTACAATCTCATTACATGGGACGCTGTTTGCGCTCTCCGACTTACCAACGAAATAAACCTGCAAACCGCATCTATCGCCACCTGCCTGAACGGCGAGCCACTTTTATCCATTGGCACACTTGTCCTTCGTTGGAAAGGCAAGGGTTTTCGTAAGATCTTCACCACGACTTTCCATATTATCGACGGGGTCTCACTTCCGTGGGATCTTATTCTTGGCGCACAAGAAATAGAGGACCATGGAATTTTGAAGTTCGCTGGGTTTGCGGGATCAAAACATATTCTTCTGAAAGAGAAGAAAGGTGGGAATCTGACCTGCTGTTATGTGATCAAAGTTGACATGCGTTACAGGAGACAAAGCAAACGCCGAGGACAGAAAACGGGAACAAAATGAAAAGGCTGAAGTTAACAAAATAAAGGTTGATGAAAGTAAAAGAGCGAAGAAGGGGGTCTCTACGAAATCAAAATACCAGAACCCATCATCCAAATGAGGCTGGAACTGGAAACGCAAACGCTACCCTTACGTGATGGGACAAATTTACTTGACAAGAATTAACTCTTGCACCAGTGTTGTATTTCTGTACCCATTGAAGCGCAAGTTCAGATAATAATCTCTTTGGATCACTTCCTTTGCTTCCAAATCTGGGTGAATCCAATAAAATGTTGTGTCAAGTGAAGTGATGCGTCTGGGCTTGGAACCACATATTTGAAAAGAAGTATTTCATCAACTTAATGAGGTGTACAGTACTAGTTGGGGAACAAGACCTCAGGAATCAATGTATGGCAGTGTAAGGATTAGATCAGTGCGACCAGTGCATAGTGTAGTAAGAATCTTGTAAAACTAAACTGAAGTACATACACGATATAGTGTAAGCTCTACATACAAATTACGCTCAAGCCTACACTACTTTACTAGATAACAGCTATCAAAGTCCTCGCAATTGAATCGACACGAGATACCATGTAATAAATCTATCTTCCTTCCTCAACATCACGCCTTTCTTTTCCCCTCTTCCCGTAAACCATATACCGAAACCCGTAAACTCCCCACTTCCCATCGCCTTCCCTCTTGATCCCATCCGCAAACTCATCCAAATCAAAGTTAAACTCGCCCACGATCTCAAACCCAGCTTTCTTATAGGCGACCACACCTGCTTCTGAGGAATGCACCCAGATGAAGGTTTTTTTGTTGTCTGCAACTTCGGTGCCCCACTTCAAGAGCGCGGATCCGACGCCTCGTCCCTGATGCGTGGGGGAGACACAGAGGGTCATGATGTATAGACAACGGATGCCTGGGGGCATGAATCTTTCCATCCAGGTGGTTAGATTTTGAGATGTTAGGTTTTCGAGACGGGTTAGTGGGTCTGTTGATTCTTCTTTCTGTGTGTTCGTCTCTTTCTCTATCTCCGTCTCTTTTCTCGTCGCATTTTCATCTTTTGGTTCGCCTTCAACTTGATCGTTCTCTTCAACGTCACTTTCAATTTCAACACTTCCATTCCCTTCAAACCATTTAGTGTCTTCTTGCACCTCCCCGCCCTCCAAAGCCACAACCTCGTTCTCGCCAAACTCCCTAAATCCCCATGCACACCATCCCACTATCTCACCCTGCCAATCAACAGCTTTGATCAAAACACACCTTTTGCTCTCAATATACCCGGGTAGCCGCTCTAAACACCCTTTCTCGTGGTCGTACGGCTCAGCACCTAGTTTGGATTTGAGTTGTGTGTGCTTATCGTTCTCAAATGAGTCCCCTGAGATCTTTGCCAGTATTGGGATGTCTTGGGGTGTTGCAGGGAGGATGGTGAATTTGGTTTTAGTTTTGGTCGTTGGGGATGTGACTGGGGATGTGGACATTGTGATCTTACGTGTGGTGGAGCTATAGAATGGTTGTATACTAGTAAGTTCTTGTGTAATTGATGGATTCAATATCTTTTTTTGTTGACATATGAAAATGAACGGATTGATCCAACTTTTAAGATAAACCCCAAGATCAGATCTGAAGTAAGTCCGTGTATTTCCACTGACGTACTCGTAAGTACGGCGAGGAGTCACCCAGCGCATTTAGGCTCTGTTCAGTCAGAAATATCGTCGCGAAATATCGTCCTGATTAGGGTACTTGGCACTAACATGGCACTAATTTAACCTAATATAGCCATGCTCCGACACCGTCTAATAGTCAGTGCGTCTTTCTACTGCGCAGTAGAAGACGCACAGACTATTACCTTAGAAGTAGTATAGACGCTGTAGATCATTTTTTCCGACCTATATGATATTGTCGCTATATCGTCTTTAGTAGTAAAAACGATTTATTGCTCCTCACCAATATATCGTTCAAAATCCCATTCCCTTTTGTAATACCCAGTCTTGATATTCTGACTTGCTTCCAGACCTTGATGTTGTTTGCCTTGCGCGCACATTCAACAGCAGACTGGTAATCCTCAAGGTGGACAAGGGTTGTTGCCAACTTAGCCCAGTTGGAGATACTGATGAAGAAGATTTTGGCAGCTAGATGGTAACCCTCTGCGTAGGCCTTGTCACCAGATTCCTCAATGTCGGCAACGTTTGTGCCCCGCAAAAAGTCCTCCAACTCACTCAATTGTTCAGTACGGGCAAAGCAGAACGCCAATCCAGTATCGATAGCAGGTTCTCGGAGAGTCTTACGAGCCATACGAAGGAATTTGATGAGATCTTCGTCTTTGCCAGCATGCGTAGCAATTTCAATAACCTCAAGATAGTTGCTAGGATCATCAGCACGGATATAAGATCCAATACTATTAGTCATACGGAGACCATCTAATTGAGCCTTTGCAACAGTGCTCCAGACCAAGGGACGGGTAGATCTATAGTGTGCAAGCATAGCCTCAAACTTGCGCTTGGGTAAGCCGATAAATTGCCACCCACTCGCTTAATTTCACCTTACTTGCTTGCTTGCTTCCACCACTTCCTCACCAAAAATCATCAAAAAAAAAGAAAAAAAGAAATACAATTTAAAAAAATGGCAAAAAGATCCTGGGAGTACAACTAATATTAGTTGCACCACCGCTCGGGTCAAACACAGCATTACCTGGGTTTCTTTATGGCTGGCCAACAAGACACTGACACTGACTGGCGCCCTTACCAGTAGGCCACGGCTAAAGAGCTATGTTTCCTGTGTTTTATACTTATTGGTTGACAGCGAACGTCTTAATTCAAAATCTAAATTGCATTGGGTGCTAGGTGAGTGGTATTAGTGCGTCACGTGCTAGGGTACAACTACATATCTTTCTCTCTTACCGCTTCTTTCTTAAGTACTCGTCGGGGCGTGGGAAGAAGAAGTGATGGGATGAGTAGTTGTAGTTGAGAGTCGGAGGAAAGAAAAAATGGAATGAATGTGTGGGCATATTCTTGGGCGCGAGGGAAGCGTTGCATTGTAGTTTTTGGTTTTCTGTTGATGCAGTGTTGATAGTTCCTGTGTTGTGTGAATGGGTTTGCCTTGTCATGCCACATTCTAGGTATTATCTACGAGAACTTTTGTATGAAGTTTAATCTGAAATACGACGATTTTTTGTGTACACTCATTTCAATTCTTTACATCTTTACTGGATTGGGACTCGTGATTCGTGATTGGTACAGAATTCAGACATTTTTGAGCGAGTGAAACTGGGATAAGCGCACTGCCTGTATTTCCAACCGTAGGACCTAGGAATTTTCAATTAGACACCCCAAATGGAATGCTAAGAGCTTTTTTACCAGATGGAGCCTCCCAGTTGGCTACTAGACTAGCAACTTGAGCACACGGTTCCGTATCACCCTGTACAGCAGCGACCTTTTCTGATGTCGTAGCGTTTCGATAAGGTGCTGTAAACGTAGTACCAACTAACACTAACGCCACAACGCCGTGTGAGAAGGACATTCTAGGCGAGGAGGAGGTATGTAAAGAAAAATGGGGAAAAGAAAAACAGTAAGAAAAGGCAAAAACAAATAAAGTATGTTGGTATTGGAACAAATAAAATCCTTCGTGATCCTACCTTGTATTAATCTAGACAGAGTACGAATATTTATTCTCTCTTCCCCCCATAACCACCAACACACCTCCGAATTGGGTGGAACGGCTGATGCGGCACATTTTGAGAGACCTGTATACGCAGCATAACCTCAAAGGATGGCTATGTGCGAAGGCGACCTATTATCACCAACACTCAATTAGGGAGTCTCCAACAAGTACTCAGTCGACAAGTACCTACAAATAGCCAATAATGTACGGGGTATTGGGTGACTTATCCCCCAAGAAGATCCAGGCCCTCGGTTGGCCCTTGTGAGGAAAGGGGACGTGAAGTTACCCGGGCCATATATGATTGGTCCAAAATAACGAAATTTTCCAAGCCACAAGTCGCTTGTGGCTCAAATCCGCGGGTTTTAGGCCAATGCGATGCCTCACTGAAGCTTATTTTGACGTACACACGACCGTACTCGTTGCATTAAAAGGCCAAGCCGACAGTGCAGGTTCAGAGATTTGACATACCCAAACAGGGCCACGACCAGGAGACCGAACCAACAACGCTCATCTTGTTCATGAAACACCAATCGACCACCCATCAAAGGATTGGGAGTACCATTAGTCAAAATTAATGTCAACTTTCTGATCCTGCAGTGTTCCACCCTCGCGGATAACCGTCAGCACCCCCGGTCATGTCACCTGCATCCTGCCTTGAGGCGCAGTCACTCAGCAGTTTCGAGGTTCGAGGGACCGAGTGATGTTGGCATCAGCCTTGCTCTGGAGATATGCTGGAGTTCAAACCAGGAGGAATGTTTGGTACGGTGTATGATGGCTTTCTGCCTAGCCAATTGGGAGCCGTAGGTCAGGGTTTCTTTTTTGGTTTGTTGCAAATCGCATTTTCTTATACGCGCCTAGTGGCACGTGCTAAAGTCTAAAAATCGGCAGCTAACCGGGGTTGTTTCTTTGCTTCTGGAGGAATAAGTAAAGAACCTACTTCTTGACACAAGGGTCCGCAGCTCTTGTCATTACCAGGGGCTTGGTGGTCTTTGATCAGCCACATAAAAGGCGTGTTGAACGTCACGTGAGATCTTTCAAGTATCCTGATTCGCATGAAAATACAGCCTCCACTGCTTAGGAATACACGCCAATTGTCTTTACGTGTTGTACTTAGGACTATTCCAATGTTCGATTACGATTTAGCCACTCATTCAAAATTGACCATTAAAAACGTCAAGAATAACACTGTTCATAGATTTGAAAAAAAAGAGCCTCTTTGAAGGATCTAAGTCATGTTTGAATCTGTTAGACCAGAGTTACTTTTGAACGGGTATGGTTTGGATAATGCGGTTAGCAGTAATATATCCGGACTCCCGAGCAACCTTTTTAATAAAGTTCCCGAACGTTACAACTTTTGTCCCTTCCAAAATCGAGAGGGGCGAAAGGTATGCACCTCCAGTGGAGTCATAACTGGGATTTGTTGAGTCCCAGGAAATTTCATCTGATCGTTCTCTTTTCTCCAGTCTGCGGGGAAGTGGTGTTAAGCGGATTACTTGACTCCACTTTATAGTGCATGTTTCTGGGCCTCTGTCCAGGTTGACAGTGATAGTAGCTGGTGTCTGGGTAAGATATTGGTGGGCGAACTTAGTCACATGAGACTTCCGATATCAAGAGGCTCTTCGTAACCAAGTCTTCTGTAGAGTTCCCCTGCGGACCGTGAGATTCAATCATCATTTCTTGCTATCAAGAAGGCAATCTCAACACGAGCCAGTCATAAAGTCTCATGGCTCGTGTGCTATTCTGATTGATCCCGCAGTATCATTGTGGTACTGCCAAGTATTTCTAAATAATCCGAGGTTTTGACTATTGGACTGATCTTTATGACTTTCAGTTTGAATTGTAGGAGTTGGGTCTTACTAAGTAATAACCTACAGATGGAATGTGGTTGTATCGAAATCTCCAACGTTCAGCATCTGGAATTCCATTCCATTCCAGGACCCCCCTCTAGAAGGATTCCATTCTATTTAGTCGAGGTCTAGAAGAATTCTATTCTATACCCCCTATTCCGTAAAATTTCCATAGGATAAAATCACGTAGCGCGGAAAAAAGTCCACCCGGCCCAATAGACTAATAGGAAGGCCGCATTTACTAAAGTCCGTGCGTATTGCGTAACACTATAAGCTTCACTAGATTCTCATCAACACCACGACTAAACTAGTAACGAGGAAATTAATACTATTTTAGCATAAATCGTTTAGTTGTAGGATAATAATCGTATTGTACACAAATAATTGACCACCGTACTTTACACAAATAATTCACTACCGTAATTTATATAAATAATTCACTACTGTACTTCACACAAATGATTCACCACCGTACAAAATCCTACTCTCTGTTTCGTCTAATTATATCCTCACCGCCTCTCTGGAATTCTATTTTTCCATAGAATTCTAGAGCCTCTTTAATAGAAGGAATTATTATTTAAGTGGCCTCTAGAAGTATTCTAGGTAGAATAGAATTTTGGAATTTCATAGAAAGCTATTCTAGATGCCGAACGTTAGAAATCTCTATTGTAAAGTGTGATTAGCTTCTAACGTTGCACCATCTCAACAAATATCTCGTATTTGTGCGGGCTAATAGTATTAAAAGTACATGGAAGAAGGCTCAAAAATAGCTTCACAGTCAAGATGGTATAAATCGCGAGGTTTCTTCAATGGTATATAATACTGTAATATCCAGCCCCATCTTTCACCTTTCATATGAAAGAAGGGGAACGACGAATTATTTGAGTGAATCTTAAGAAGTGCATATTCAAAGTATGGGCAATAGACTCTCTGAATCAGTGCAAGAACGTTCAGTCATATCTATATGACTCAATCATCATTATGCAAAGCTATTGAGGTCTACTTAAACCCCTTCATACTCTCTCTTCTCTTTGTTCAAACCCTTTCTCCATCTCTCAGCTTAGCAACTTCTCAATTAGCACAGAATATCAAAGATCAAAGATCAAAGTAAGACAAAATGACCAATCCAATCCACAACCAGAATTCCCTTCTTCCAACGACTAAGCGGCGCTGGATCAACCCCTCTGGGCCCTCGGATTGCCACTAAATTACTGGAGAGCTTTGTACCAGGTTATTCCACCGTCCATGCCTTCATTCTAGAAGTCTTTCACTTCAACACCAGCATCCTAGTCACTGCCGCTGCTGGAGTGATGCTGATCTACATCCCACCAAAATCCCCACATAACATCAACAACACAAAAAACACGACAACGCTCCACTAACCACTTTCTTTCCCATTACCCTCAATAACCTACCTCATGAATAATTATACCAGACATTTAAAATAATTCATTTTATTCATGTGTAAATGGGTAGTATGTACAAAATGATAAATAGGTCTTTGATTACTTTGAGTAAAGACTTATAACCTGTTAGGGATGTAAGTTAAAGTATATAGATAGGAGAATATAATTCCACCTCAGAACATAACATATTACTCTTCCATCACCCTCATGCTATTCCCACTATAAAACTACCAAACCGTAAACAGTAGAATAACACAACTAAAACACACCAGTTGGTCACTCAAACAATAATACTATTACGAGTCTCATGTCTCAGAACAAAAAGCACCTGAAAGATATAGTAAAGAAGGAAACTAAATCATTTTCAGCGGAATTTTATTATATTTAAATTATCTAATTTCTACATACAAAGCGAAGAGCAAAAGCAAAGTATCAGACTTCTGATTTTATGTTACCGATCCATCATCATTCATCCCATCTTCCTCAAAGAGAAGAAGCACCACTCATCATGAAACCTAACAAAGGCACAAAATCCCCAGCCCCCGTATTACATGAATATATGTGTGACGAAGAAAAAAAAGAAGAAGAAAAAGAAGAAGAAAGAGAAGAAAAAAAGGAAAAGGGTATCTCTGCTACCAAAGTGACAAACATAATGAAAATAAACAACCGCCAATCATCTCTTGTGTTTCTCATCCATTATCATTTCAAATGTTCCACAGAGCGAAGTAGCTCAAGATATCAAATCAATGACCTCGAAGCTTGTTGAACAGCATAGACGCCTTATGTCTGACGCTCCCTTGTTGAATTTGTGCCATACTCATACTGGTAGTTGAGCGATGATGTGTATTCTCCTCACTTGTGCGACGTGGTCCTTGGACAGATGTAGATCGTAGCACAGCTTCAGGAGTCGCGCGAACAGGGAATGAGCGAGGGGTTTTTTCTGGAGAGGTAACGCTATGTACGGCACGAAGAGCGCTGACAGTGCGGAGGAATGCTGGATCTTTCTCGTTGATTGCGTTCATGGTGTTGGGTGTGATCAGCCTGGCTGGGGGGGTTGGGGCATTGAGACGATCAAACTTGACTTCTTTAGTAGTACGTCGTTGGCGTTCAACATGGAGATCTCCTAAATTCTGGAATCGAGGGGTTGCAGGCGTGTATTGAGAACTTTGGGGAGATAGTAGATCTTCTGAAGATTGCGCAGGTGATGAGAAAGCAGGCACAAGATCTGCGTATCCTCTAGTGTGATCTGCCAAAGTAAATCCATGTCGTACCTTTTGTTCCAATTGCTCCACCAGTGTGTTTTCGTTAGCTGATGTGTAGTTAGACGAGGATGATGATGCATATCGCTGAAGTTCGTTCTCAAACTCCTCAGCTAAACTTGGGCTACGTTTCAACTTGAGTTTGTATGGCGTGACTGGGATTGGTTGTAAAATGGCTGTTGGTGGAACCCCTGCGACTGGAGTCTTTGGACCACGGAATACAGAACCATAGTGGACAGTTGGGACGATAGTTGGAAGATGTTCTGGCCACGGTAATTTATGGGGGACGATAACCTTTGGCTCCTTGAACCCCTTTGCAAACATAGCGTTGAGTAGTAGACGAGAATACCCAAGAGGATAGCCAGCGATACGTAGCTTGTGAAGTTTGTCTGCAAGGTTGCAAATAGCGTCGGAAAGTTGGAGAACAGAATCAGGAACATAGGGAACTACATGGTTGTTAGACCTCCTAACAGTCATCAAATAAAGATGTTGGACTTACCAGGATCTTTTCCAAACTGTGCTATAAACTCCTTGTCATCATAAGGCTGGAAACCAGTGTAGCGTCGGCAAAGGACTGTCAACTCCTGAATTGTGGATCTATCACTTCGTTTAGCCAAACCAACAAAGATGCCAGTCAAGAGCTTTTCCTCCTTCTCCATGTTGTATCCGTAAGCCGAGGCCTGCTTGACACAACTGCCACCAAAGCGTGTATAATCAACCTCAATCGTCAAAGATTGAATGAAAGAAAGATAGTCATACATCCAAACATGTGACATAGGAGACAGATATGGACCACTGAAAGCATTGATTGTAACATGAAAGCAGTATTCACTCCAGAAGTAGGTGTATAGATCCTGTCGGAGCAAGCTGAATGAAGCAAGACCACCCATGGCATTTCCCAGAAGATCCCAAGGATTCGCAAAGTGATCCAACTCCCAAACCGCCTTAGTTGCAAAATAAGGAGAGAGAGAGACTGGGCGTTTTTCAGCAGGGAACACAAAGCCATATATTCTTCGTCGGATTGTAATAGGCATGGCGAAAAGGGCTTGGTTATAGGACGCCTTGTCTATCTTTGGAAAGAGGACTTGGGCGAAAGCAGTTGGGCGACCTTTGATGTCCGTGACAACCATGAAATCATTGCTTCTTTCAAAGGCAGGCTCTGGCCACTCTCTGGTGGACCAGACATTGACTTTGATTGATTTCCCTAATCGTAAAGCTTTCTCGCGAAAGGTCTTGCGAAATTTGCGCTTGCTCTTGCGGGTCTTCTCCTTGTCGTCAGGAGTGAAAGCGCTCTCAGTAAGGCTGTCGATGGCTTGAGCCTTAGATTTGACAGATCCAATGGCGGAGTCAGGGATTGGTGGCACTTGAAAGTTTGAAGAGATGCTGGGAGTTCCAAACGGAGAATCTGCTCGTAGAGACTCAATGAGCGAACGACGTTGAGGTGGCACTTTATGGAACTCAACGTCAGTATAAAGATCGTCCATGATACATTCCTGCGCAAAACTGGGAGACTCTAGAGAGTGCAACGATTTCTGTCAGTTGAGGCTTACTGGTGCAAGATCGGCGGTGCGCACACGCACAAGAGACAGAGAAGGAGAGGTAGAGTGAGAGATCGGGATAGATCGAACAGATTGAATGGAAATAGTGGTATGATTGGTATGATTGGCACGATGAGATGGCGCTGCTATCCAATCACCCGCTGCGATTGTTGAACCGACAGTTGGTGATTGCTGGTGAAGAGGTGTTGGAGGAAAAGTGAATTTCGGAAGGGTAGAAGGGTGAAAATGGACGACGCCGACGCGACAAGGAAGGATCGTGTTTTTGGGGGAGGTGATGGAGTGGGGCAAAACTGAGGGTCGTTGCCGCCGACGCGACAAGTGACAAGGAACCTTATGATCTTATATTTGGGGAAAGGTAATATAAGGCACGACTGAGGGAAGGACCAACGGGAAAACAAACAAACTCCTTCCCCAGTAACAGCTACAGAGAGGGAAACTTCAGTATAGTATTCTATAGTGCACAAGTCTTTCTTATACTACATGCTCGCAGGCTCCTACAAGCTGTGATTGCTTTATTGAAAGGAATGAGATGTATTAATAGTGCCAACAGTCTCTTTCAATAAAGACAATGCTGGGTATAGTATAGCGGACAACTCTCTCATGTGTTGTCTAGGAGATAACTGGGTATTTTAGACATATATCTCTTTATTCTATACTGCCTTGATAGTTTGTCTAGGGAAAAAAGATTCAATAGATTAAAAGTGAAGTAGACATAGCTAGGTGGCTTGTCTAGAACCACTGCAATGTTGGTTGGCGACAACCATACCATCATTGTACTGCTATCTCTGTCTTTATGTCTTCAAAAAAGAAAAGAAATATTAAACAAAGGTTAAAAAAGAAATAGCAAAAAATACCATTTCCCACTCCCCATCGTAACGATGACCCAGAAGCTACGCATAATGTTGAAGTGAGGAATGTAATGACTTTTGTTGCAGATAGCAATCCTCCCTGGGGGTATCCCGTGGGGGCAGTTCAGTGAGGGGGTATTGAAGGTGAGTCTTGTTGATAGCTGCAGGTGTTGTGTGTGTTGTGTGTGTTGTGTCGCCCATTGACGACCACCGTCCCTTGCAGGTGAGACTTGAAAATCAGTTTTATTGTACATCGCCGTCTTCACAGGGGACCTTGGGTGAGTCAACGATGACAGTGAGTCCATCGTCAAAGACTGGAAGACTGAGCCATCCCTAGGTAGGTATGGCTCAGATGACCTTGGAGGTCGGTGTTCGAAGGTCGGGCTTGAGAATTGGGGGTGTAGTATAGATTGAGGTGAACCGAGTAAAGCTACCCAAAAAAAACCATGATTGACCAGTACTCATTTATGTGGCAATACTTTGGCTGCATAGCGATAGTCACCTGTTCGCATGAAGTGGTAGATGAGATCCGGAGATAAAAATGCTCATGGTAATTGAGGGAGGTGTTTTGCTGAGTAGGTACTCGGTACATCTTCAAAGTGAAGGAGCGACGTTGACTTCGAAGCCAAAGTGGGTTCACCTATTTACGGGCCGACCAGCCTTCCGACCAGCTTGGCATTCGGTGCCCAGATGCCTCCCAACCTGGAATCTGAGGTGGATGCACGCCCCGCCCCAAAGACCCCCGTCATTTTCCTTCACCAAGTTCATCCACAACTCCGCCTTCGACAGACAACCAAATATTTTGGCTCTGCCACTATTCACATACCACTTCTATCTCTCCATTCTCGGATCCGTCTACCTTCATCTGCATTCGACATACCACAGAATCCACCTTTTACTTCCTCCCGCGATAATTGTTCCAGAAAAATACAATGGCTCAACCTCCACCAGACTTCGACCCTGAAAAGGCAGACAACTTTGAGGATGTAAGAAAATTTCCTCGTCCCACATTGCGCAAATACTTCTTATGCTAATGCGATCCCAGATTGAGAAACAATTCGCTGTCAAAGGTACGAAAAATTGGAAAACACCCCTCTGCGTCATAATTTACCCCGCCACTGACCCCACCAACAGTCGTTCAACACATGTCCACATACTGGGCTATCCTCGAGAAAGTCCAAGGCTCCAAATTGAAACTTACAAAATTGGATGACGAGATCTACGAACACCTAATGGCCGATTTCCCCGAATTCGATGCCGAGCAGACAATCGATGAAGATGAGATGAAGAGCAAGACAGGCAAGGAGAGATGGCGAAATTTCATGATGAAGTACGAGCACACGGTTGACGATTACAACTTTGGCACAATGCTGCGAATGAACCCTTCGTGGGAATATGGTCAGGAAACGACGATATTTGGTACGAACGAGGTCCCAATGCTTGCTTCAAGGACACACTGTGGCTAACAGCAGATTTAGTGCCTCGAATGCAATTTTATGCTTATGAGATTGCGAGAAACCGTAAAGGTCTAAATGACTGGATCTACGAGAAGAATCAAAAAGCGGAAGGAGCTGCGAAGGCATAGGATAGGATGCAAATGATACCCCGAATATTTCGACGTTTTCTTTCTTTATCGTATTTAGTACAGGGATCAATTTAAGTGAATGCGGGATCCACATTGACGTTCCCCACTTTTTCATTGTTATAGCAGCTGTGATTGGTTGTATTCTCCATTTATATTCTTGGCAGTTTTTAGACTACCTATATAGGTAGGCCATTCTTTGATAATTGCAGGCGCGGCACATCCTTCTACTGGCTCTAGCTCTACGCAAGCTCGTATGTCACCGCTTGTTTTCGTGGGGTCTTGCTGCGAGATGAGATCTTTGCTGTGGGTGGCAAGCGAAAAATCGAAATTCATATGAAAGACACAAGTAGCGACGCTCTACCTGAAAATCTCTGTCTGTGTGGTCAGCTCCCTCCCTACCTAATGTCTTGTCCGATTAATCACCTTGAGTTTTCGTAAAGTTCTCGTACTGTAATATACTTTATCCGATATGTGAAAACTATGTAATAAGATTTTCAATAGATAGCTTTGAAATAAGGCTGGGTTTTATAGTCTTGGATAGTATTTTAAGTGTATAGTAATAGAGAGAGGAATTAAAGACTTGGTATCTTACGTCGTATATGAAACTTAGCTCCCGAATGCTAGGGGACCTCTCTTTTTATATGTTGTCTTTGTATCTGATTTTTTGGGGTGAAGTTTGGTGTGATGAGATTTGAAGGGCGGATTCTTAGGAAGGAAGTTCCTGATTGTGGGGGATGCAGTTTTAGAGGTTGTGTGTTATCTGTAATAGTAAGGGGTTTTATCTTAGTAGGTAGAGCTTACACTACTGTATACTATTTACCTAGTATCGTTTTATACTAGAGTAATGAAGATTTATACACCTACCAAGGACTTCTGTCTAGAATACTATCTATTCTGAATTATAGCGTCTTTCGATATAATCTTATCTCGAGGTCTAGATTAATTATAAGCTACGAGTATTGTATGCCAAAAGTTATGTTACCATTTCCTTTGTTCTAACTTGATTCCCCACAACTTTTGAATCCATCAGACCTACAAAAACTCCGATAGTCCCGGGGTTGAGTTCATTGTTCTCACCAGCGACTCAGGGGCTTCAAATTCTTCGCTTGCGAAGAACAATATGAAGCAAAACCTCACATGCGGCTAGACCCTCCCATCGCCACATACATGTTCCAGAAGCATGTTATTCTTTAACACGACGATGGCTTTGATACATCCGCATCCAAAACACTTTCTCTTTACATATTCTGGATATGAAATCTCCTGCGCACCTTTCGATCATTCTCTAATTCGACCACCCTCTTGGGCAAATTACCGTTCTCACAATGGCTCGTTCAAGGACAACTCCTCCAGTTGCTTCTTATAATCATGAAGAAAATCGCGATCATTCTGTCGCTATCTCTATAGATGAGAAGCACGCGGAGAGGATATCGAGTGAGTCGACTCGCAGTCAGGTAGTGATTAGGCCTACGTGGGGTTCGCTATTCACGTTCACGCAGCCGAAACACGGGTTTTCTTTGGTCATCGCGATTTTCACTTCCATTCTGGCGGGATTGCCACAGCCGGTTGCAGCGATTATATATGGGAGGGTGTTTACGTGTATCACGCAGTTTGCGAGCGGAAAGTCGAGTGCTGCGGAGCTTATTAGCAGAGTTTCGTATTGGAGTATTGCGCTGGCTATCGCCGGCGGCGGTGCATGGTTGGTGCAAGGTGCTTCGCTGGCTTCGTGGATGGTGTTTGGAGAGTTGCAGGCTAAGAGTGCGAGGAAGGGGGTTGCGGATGCGATGCTGGAGAAGGATGTTGAGTGGTATGACTTGAGGGAAGATGGCATTGGGTCCATGTTAATACGGATACAAACGTATTTCTCTCTCTTTAAGACCATAATCAATCGCTGATGTTTGTAGGCAAATCCGCGAGTTGCAAATGGCCGTTTCACAACCTTTGGGATTTTTGTTCACCGAAACTGCGGGAACGCTCATTGCGCTGGCTGTCGCATTTTTCTACTCGTGGAAGCTTACTGCGGTCATTCTTGCTTCCATAATCGTCGCAGCATTTGTTCTGACTTGGCTCTCGAGAGGTCTTGCGCCAGCAATTGAAGCACAAAAGGTGGAACTTGCTAAAGCATCAAAGTACTCCAACAACGCGGTAAATGCTATCAACGTTGTGAAGGCCTTCAACGGACGGGAACAGGAGGTCTGGCAATACTACTCAACCATAAAAGACGTCGCATCCAAATACCTCGCCCAAGCTCGCGCAAACGCTGTCCAATTTGGCTTCACCAAATTTCTTGTCATAGCTCTTTTCGTGGAGGGTTATTGGTACGGTCTCACCTTGGTTCGCAAAGGTCTCGATCCTGGACATGTACTCACCACCTTTTATGCTTGTTTGTATGGTATGCAAGCGATCGAAATCATCTTACCTCAATGGCTGGTTTTGACGAAGGGGATGTCTGCTGGGATGACTTTGAAATTAATGATTGATGAAGTCAAGGCAGGACCAAATGAACGGAAATCTGGCAGTTTCGTTCCCAGATCGTGTACTGGGGAAATCGAGATGAGAGATGTAAGTCTACAAGGCGGTGGAATTTAATTGTTAGTACTGTACTAATGACACAAGGTCACCTTTGCATACCCTTCAAATCCTACACAACAGGTTTTAATCAAAACCAAGTTCGTCTTTCCAGCTGGTCACACTACTTTCGTGATCGGCAAAAGCGGCTCGGGAAAGAGCACAATCGGAAACCTTCTTTTAAAATTCTACGAACCGACCAGCGGAAGGACTTTCATTGACGGGATCTTAATCTCTGACTTGAATACGCAATGGGTTCGAGAGAACATTTATTTGGCACAGCAGGATAGCCATCTCTTCAATGAGACGATATTGCAGAATATCACCTTTGGTCGGCGAGAAAATGCAACGAAGGAGGATATTCTGATAGCGTCCAAGACTGCAGATCTTAGCCAAACGATTGCACTTCTTCCTGAGGGATTTCAAACTGTCGTTGGCTCGATGGGTGTCTCTTTGAGTGGTGGACAGCAACAAAGGATTGCAATTGCGAGGGCAAGACTACGAGATGCGCCAATACTTATTCTAGATGAATCAACTAGTGCCTTGGACCAAACCAGCAGAGAAAAGGTGATGAAGAATCTTCGCGATTGGCGTAAAGGAAAGACTACAATCATCATTACTCACGACATTGCGCAAATCAAGGATAGCGATTACGTTTATGTCGTTGAAAGGGGTTCAGTTGTGCAAGAAGGATATCGCAAAAGTCTAGTAGCGGATACGGCGGGGAAATTCTATACTTACATACCTCAGAATGCGGTACATACACCTGTCAACTTCGGCGATGATTCTTTCGATGTACCATTTGACGAGCAACGAAGGGCTTCTGAGCCCCTGTCTCCCACAGTCAAGAGTCTCGAGGTCTCGATTAGGGAAAATACGAAGCATAGAAACCGCATCTCCACATTCTTGGGTATGTCAGAGGCAAAGGGGCAGACTTTGCTGCAAGGATCCAACTTCCAAAAGAAAAGCAATCGCTATTCGTGGGGTGTGGGAGTTGCTCAGGCAAACATGTTGAGGGCCGATGGTTTGTGGCAAAGCACTCCAAATCGACCTGTTAGCACTGTCTTCGCTTCCAATATCTTGGAACCTGTCCAGGAACCTTACAGTCCTGTTGATGGAGCTATGGATATTCATATACCTGAGGTTCCACGATCCGAGACTCCTCCGCCCACAGAGCAGGAAATGCAGGATTTGGAACAACTCGTTGCTACACTACCAAATAATCGGAACAAGAGGAGCAGTACTGAACTTCAATTCTTCAGTAATCGATACTCCAGTATTGCTAAAGCGGCAATGATTCCATCCACCCCTTCAGACCACACCTTCCCCGACGTAAAAGACGAAACTCAACATGGTGATTTCATTAAAGTTGAAGACATAAAAGGTCACCGGATCTCGAATAACGAACCCTCCCAAAAAACACTGAAAGCTATTCTCGCTACAGTATGGACGACCTTGGCTTGGAGAGATAGAATGATCCTGGTTTTCGGATTTGTGATGGCTTTCACTGTAGCTGCAGCTACACCCGCTTTCGCCTTTCTTTTTGGTCAATTACTCGCCACCTTTTATACAACAGTCAATCAGGAGGCTCTTGCGATGAAATGGTCGCTTTCACTCCTCGGTATTGCTTTTGTCAATGGATTGTCTGCTTTCTCCACGCATTACGCTTTGGAACATGCAGGTGAAGCATGGGTAAATTCTCTGCGAGTAGAGGCTTTGAAACGCATCCTCTGTCAACCGAAGTCTTGGTTTGAGAGACCGGAGAATAACGCCGGGAAATTGAATGATTGTCTCGACAGGAATGCGGAGGAGATGAGAAATATCGTGGGTCGCTTTGCGGGTCCTGTTTTTACGGCCGCTTGGTTGATTGTCATTTCTATCATTTGGGCCTTTATCATCTCCTGGAAATTGACATTGTTGTTTTTGGCGTGTGGACCGCCGATGTTTGTTGCTACCAGAGCCTTCGATTATGTTTCTTCGAAATGGGAGGGGAAATCTGAAGTTGCTGCCCAGGAGACCAGTGCCGTTTTCACCGAAACATTCTCCAAGATTCGAGTTGTCAGATCGTTAGGCTTAGAGAGTTGGTTCTTGGGCAAACAGCAGAAGACTACGGAAGTAGCATACAAGACGGGAGTCCTTCGAGCCGTCTACTCCGGGCTCTTCTACGGCGTCACAGACACAGTTTCTCTATGTTCGGCAGCCCTAATCTTCTACTATAGCGCCATACTCATCACAAAAGGTGGAAGCGTAGCCTCCATCTTCCAAGTTGTCAATCTCCTCCTCTTCGGTATCTGGGGCGCCACCGGAATGGTCTCTATAGTCCCACAACTCAATACCTCCCGCACAACAGCCACCCAAATGCTTCGACTCGCCAACCTCCCTCTCACCTCCCATGAAACTCTAGGCTCAAAGAAAATAACAAATATCTTCCCCATCGAATTCCAAAACTTAAACTTCACATACCCATCCAACATCCTCAAACGCAAAGCCTTACACGACCTAACTCTAACAATCGAAGCCGGCACCTGCACAGCACTAGTCGGACCCTCAGGCTCAGGAAAAAGCACCCTCACCTCCCTCCTCCTCTCACTCTACCCACCCAACCCAGCATCCCCCAACAGCCACCCACCCCTCTCCTTCGGTGGCCACCCCATAACCGAACTTCACGTCCCAACCCTCCGCAGTCAAATCTCCATCGTGCCCCAACAAGCCCTCCTCTTCCCCGCTACAATCCTAGCAAACATCCTCTATGGCTATCCCGAGTCCTTCCCCACAGCCCACGCATCCGCAGCAGCACAAGCAGCCATCGACGCAGGAATCCATACATTCATCCTCTCCCTCCCCTCCGGCTACCAAACTCTCATCGGAGATGGAGGCCAGACCCTTTCAGGTGGACAGGCACAACGCATATGTATCGCGCGCGCACTGGTGCGAAAACCGAAACTTCTTATCCTTGATGAGGCGACGAGTGCGTTAGATAGTATTAATGCGGAGGCCATTAAGAATACGGTTAAGAAAGCGATGCAGAGGGATCCTCAGATGAGTGTTTTGGTTATTAGTCATTCGGTGGAGATGATGAGGGTTGCGGAACGAGTTGTGTATCTGGAGGATGGGAGTGTAAGGGAGGTTGGGGCTTGGGATGAGTTGGTTGATAGAGGGGAGGGTTTTGCGAGGTTGGTTGGGGGACGGGGTGCTGGTGGTGGTGGGAGGAAGGGTTGTGTAGGGGGTATGGGGGGCGAGGGGATGGGGAAGTTATGGAGGGCGAGGGTGAAGAGAGGGGGTATGGCGGGTGGAGATGGGGATGGGAATGAGATGGGGTTTCGATTAGATAGTTTTACGAGGGGTGGAGGAGAGGGGAGTAGTGATGCGAGTAGGAGGGGGAATCGGAGGAGTATGTTTTTGTAGATAGGCATTTAATTTTAGGGACGGGTGGGGCTTTGGGTTTTGTATTTTGGCATTTCTGAGGACTGTATTGGGTGGTTTAAGAATTAGTTCAAAGTTCAGTTTTATTCTTGGTATCAGTTCCCGTATATTGTTGTATATTGTTGACTACATTACCTCACCCCATATGAGTCCTAGCTTACTTCCAAGAATAAGAAGCAAGAGGGCGCTGAGCACTTGGAAGTGCCTGTAAAAAATAAACTGAGGATAGATTTTGGGGAATTTTTTATTCACTAGGAAGCCGTTCTGATCCTAGCGACAACAGTGTACTATCCATCTGGACCTTTTGAGTGATTCATTAGATATTATGAAATACTACCAGCTTAACTAAAACAGACCTAGGACCCTAATGTAGGAATATCTACCCTAATATGTCAAGGCAACTTAGCAAGGTATAGATAACTTACGCTGAAAGAAAAAAACAATTTCAACGACCTATTCGCGTAAATTACAATGATTCTATTAGTCTTTTCACCTTAGGCGACAATTAACACAATTCGCCAAGATAATCGCACAATTCAAAAGCCTTGGCATTCCTCACCATTCACCCCTTTCTTAAGCGAACAAACCGTAAAATCTACTAATCTTATTATTTCCGTCTTTATAGTTCTACTGTTATAGTTAGGGATGAGGTCTTGAGTCACGTGGTAATGTTACGTAGTCCTGTATTTTCACTTGTGTATTAGTAGAGTTTGCACGTCTAATTGGGGGCTCCTTCGAGCGTTTTCACCTACTACCTAGGTATTCTATACGCGATATCTACTATATACTTACGCCTAAAAAGTTTAGGGGGTTCAATTAGCTGAATAACGTTCGAGTACCTACGAGTACGACCGACTTTATTCCTAAATAAGCGATTTTGCTATCTCTCACCGCAGATCTTTCGCAACCAGCCACCTTCCCGTGGTAGTAATAATTAATAAAATAATTAACTAAAGGGTATAGCAAATTTTACTCAATGACATGTATTATTACAATAAATATAAAGTTTATAATCTCTTATTCTTTAGCGTAATAACATTAGTTTAGGGAGTATGATAAATATAATGACAAAACACTATAAGCTTAAATATCTTTTGTGGGGCTACTTCCGACCCTCCTTCCCCACGTGACTGTCTGTGAATATTAGTGTAGAAACAGAATTTTATGATTCACTGCAGCTTCAAGTGTAATCTGCAGCTTCAAGTATAATAACCACAAATGTTCCAATTAACTATGTCACCCTCATATTTCTGGCACTCTAAACACGAATAGAAAAAGTCATACCCCCTATTTATAACGTAGATTTCATGTTGGGGGATGTTTCAAGTATTTTAGTAATTGCGTTTAAGTAAGACTGGCGACTGGAACTCCCACCCTACTACATTTCCCCGTAATCAACATTCTATGATCTCCTACTGAAAACTTTGTCTCTATATCGCAGCGCTGTCGGTCTTAGAACTCAATGATACATACTCTAGCGCTGCTCCCCACTGCTACTAAGTGGTAGCTTGGCGCTATTCTCCCCGCGAGAAGCAGCTGTGACAGCTTCGCAGCCGTTCTGTCATACTAAGCTTGGCGTCGCGATTCGACTTTTTGAAGCGAAGAGGGGAGCTAACCTGAGTGGAGACTTTTGGATTCGGCTGAAGTAGCTTAGCGAATGTGTCGGTTATCTCCGTCACAGCTGTTATGTCACCAGCACCGTCATTCCGCCAGCCTTCTACAGAAATTCCTGTTGCTGAATTGGGCGTTTCCGTTTTTTCAGCCTTGGCGGCTTTGCCTGGAAGAAAATGTGGATTTTGCGAAGATAAATGAACAGATGACTCTGAGGAGCTTACTGTAGTATGGGGTTCACTATTTGAATGCTGCGGAGAAATAACTAATATGCGTAGAATATGTCCTCACGAACACTAGATGGGGATATGAATCATGACTTTGAAAGATTGGAGGCATGTTCTATCTTTCTAGTATCTATCTCATTTGGAATTGTGACCTGATTAAGGACCAAAAGATTGCTTAATCGGAATTGAACGTAAGTTAGGGCTCCAAATTTATTACCAGTAGACGGGATCGACCAGTTTATAAAATAAAATAAAATAAAAAGGCGTTCTCGTGGAATTCGTGTACTGTAACTCCTTCACAGTTCTTTCCATCTCAGCTGAAGCGAATTAATTACAAGTCATGAAGCTGAGAATACACTTAAAGATATACAGCAATGAGAACAACAACAGGCAGTGATTAATAGTCTAGCTAGTTCTACTTGAAGAGAACCGAACATGTCGCGATACAATTAGAAGAAACAAAGCTGAAAGAGGGGTACCTCGTAGGCTCTCGCACGCAAGCAGGATATGTTCAGCAGGTATCTCCAAACGTGTATAAGTATCTTGAGAATGTCCTCTTGAATTTCACTCCATCAACAACAACTTCGCCTCAGTCTTTCAAGAGAATAGTATCTACCTTCTCTCACCATGGCTCCTTACTTTTCGAAGCTTACTGCCTTGGCAGCTGTCGTCGCATTTGCTTTTGCGGCTCCAGAAACCTACTACAACCCCAAAATCAAGAATCCAAATATGTCAGACGACACCCATTTTTCTGATAAGTGGATCGTTGTTTTTTACGAGGGAAACGTCACTTCTGCGATGGCTCAAAGTCACTATGACGAAACTGGGTCCAAGTATATGGGGCGCTGTACTATGACGGGCAGCTTTGCAATGGACGGTTTCCATGGCTACACACTCGCCACCGACTTGCCAACTATCAATGAGATTGCTACTTCCAACATGGTATGTATGTGAATCATATATCAGACATTCATCTATTAATTGGCTGTTAGGTCCAATATATTGAGAGAACTGCTATGACCCAGAGAACGGCAACTGTCACTCAAAATAATTCCCCTTATAATCTTGCCCGTATTTCTCGTACTACACCCGCCGTAACGAACCAGTACTTTTATGATGATAGTGCTGGTGCTGGATCCACTGTCTACGTTATAGACAGTGGTGTCAATGTCAAGCATGCCGAGTTTGAGGGACGCGCTACCAACTTTGACAAAAAGTATGTGATGAATGAAACGGTGAGTAACCGACGATAGGCCTGAATTTGAAGTTACTAACAAGGGCTAGCTCGACGATTTAGATGGACACGGAACTAATGTTGCTGGTATTGTCGCTAGCAAGACCTGGGGTGTTGCAAAAAAGGCATCGATTATCGCAGTGAAGGTGTTGAACCAATATGGTAATGGAGAGGGCGGCGCCACTCTCCTTGCTCTTAACGATATCATGACGGATATCAAGGCAAAGGGGCTGCGCAACGTTGTTATCAACTACTCTGTCGGTGGTGGTTATAATGAAGCCGAGGAGACAGCTTGGAATAGGATTGTTGTTAACCAGTCAGTCACTGTTGTCTGTTCTGCCGGCAACGGTAACAAGGTGAATGGGGTCAACGTAGGGTACGAAATCAGTACCCCTGATAAGACCAATAACGCTTGGCCAGCACAAATCGAAAAACTCATCTCCGTTGGAAACATCGACAAGAACAACACACGCGCACCTTCCTCCAACTTTGGCAAACTCGTCGATATTTGGGCCCCAGGCACTGAAATTACCTCGGTGGGCAATGGTGATGATTCCACGATCTCTATAGATACTGGAACCAGCCAGGCTTCTCCTCACATTGCCGGTCTTGCCGCCTACCTCTTCAGTCTGGATCCAACTCTCAACGGCCCAGATGCTGTCCTCAACCGGATTCTAACACTGGCAACCAAGGGCCAAGTCAGCGGTGGTGGTCCGAATTCCCCGAACCTTATTGGCTTTAACGGAGCTGGAGCGGGCGCTGTCACGAGCACCATAACAAGTTCTCGCACTAGTACTACCACTAGCATTAGAACTAGCACTAGCACTGCTACTGCTACATTCACCACAGAGCCCTACAAGCCTACTCCATCTCCATATAAGCCAAAGAACAAGAAGCCTATGCGAGGTTCTGCGCGTCTTTAAGACTTTTGATGTAATAGAATAGTAGGAGATTAAATACACTTTGGGTTAGATAGAGAATCTTCAGTAATAATATAATAGAATTTGTCTCTGAGTCAGACCTTTCAGCCCCTAAGCTAGAGATGTAAATATATGCTCTTCAGAGCAATCAGAGACTGGTGTGACATCTCCAAGAATATCTCACACGACGTTTTCGTTGTTGGTTGTTGGTTGTTGGTTGTTGGTTATTGAGCTTCAAGTAAACGATGAGTCGTAGAAAGACACTATGTAACAAAGACACCAATAAAACACTAACAAGTGCTTAACAAGATTACAGCTTCCCTCACCACCATTTCATGTCCTTCATCACCCACCAATTCTAGCTTTCGAGTCCTGAAAAAATCATAAAGACGGTAGCAATAGTCGGAGTCGGCCCAGCAGGTCTAGTAGCTGCTAAATCACTTCTTCGTTCCTATCCCCCCCAATATTTCCGAGTCTCGGTCTTCGAACAAATCAACAGTATAGGCGGTCTCTGGGCCGTCGAGAAAAACCCAGAGCATGGACTCATCAATCCGGATATGAGTACCAATCTCTCACAATACAGCGTTTGCTTCTCTAAGTTGCCATAGACCTTAGTGGACCCCCTACGACCGCCGAATATTTCCCACCAATCAGCGCCCATCGCCTACTCTTCGGTCCACAAAAAACCACAAGATATTATTGATATCCCTAAATACCACATTTCCTGTCACCAAAACTGGGAATAAACCTGTCCGCCTGGCCCAGTCAGTTAGTGTGTGTTCACCCATATGCGCCGCACCGCTAGCTGTTACCACCGTCTAACAGCTTTTCAGTGTCGCTGTGCTCAAAAAAGTGTAAGTTTTTCCAGATTTATTGAGATAGTATTAATACTAATGATTTATAGTGAATGATGCGACAGCTGCCCGAGAGATGTAAGGCCTTGCCCCCGTTGAGCGGAGGTTGGGCCTGAACTCTTTTTGCTGGTTTGATATTATATTATATTATATTGTTTTCTTTTTTGTTTTTCTTTTTTGTTCTTGTTTTTGTTTTTAGACTTTTGCTCTCGCTTTACTTGAGAAAACTGAACGCAAGTTTTCTCTCTATTCTACCACGACCACATGCGAACGGAGACCCCAGACTTCCCTACTTCCCCATGCCCAGGAGGAATCTTCACCACTCCCACCAGTCAACCCCCCATAGAATAGTACAGAAAAGGGAAAAGGCGCGCACACTTTTACGAAGGCTCGGCAAGTTAACCGTTACCTAGAATCTTATGCGGAGATATTTATAGAGAACTCTAGTATCTATTTAGAAACCAAGGTAAAATTTGCGGAACGATTAGAACTTGGGTGGAGAATCACGCTTGTTGATCTAGAAACTGGAGAGGAAAGGGTCGAGACGTATGACTATCTGCTCGTTGTATCCAGTCTCTTTTCTGAACCAGCACCAACTCCATTTATCTTTGACGGTATAGCTCCAGAAAACCAACCTAGTTCGAAATTCCGAACGCTTGGAGATCTCTCGCTCACTGGACAGTAGCCTTTAAAGGGGAAGATTCTCGTTATCGGTGGCTCCTATTTAGGTATAGAAGTAGTAGTAGGAATCGCCTTTTAAATTTCCGATATATAATACTCTACTAATAGATCTAGTATCCCGCTACTAGATGTAATACATATAGCTCCTTATCCTATAACTACTATTCCCACTTATCTTTAGCCGGGGAATGGACTACCGCCTACGTTCTTGTCTTAGGACTTTATGATAAACTATTTATCTTTTAAGAAAGATAACCTAATCTAGTATAGGTAATAGTTTAGTTTACTCCGTTTTAAGGTCAGTTCTAATAGCGTATAAACTAACCACGGTTTATATAAAAATCGTAAAACTAAGTAATAAAACAATAAAACTAAAACTCCTCAAGTATTCTTAAGTACCTATTCCTAAATATCCCAACTATCTAACTATTTCACTACAATATAAATAGCACCTACCTACCTACCTACCTACCAAATAAAAATAAAAACAAAATAATCCTCCCTCTCTCGAACAACAACCCTAGTCCCATCTATCACTTCAACATACTCAACTTCCTTATCCTCATCCTCATCTTTCAAACGTTCTGTCGACGTACGTAAATTGTAATATAATAACCCTACCTACCCTACCTATCTTCCAATACACACATATCATCATCTCCAAAAACCTCTTAGACTCGCCAACTTATTCTATTCCTACCTATCCACCTATACTTTATTATAACATAATATTAGCCTAGCCCCCAGCCCCCTGCCCCCTGCCCCCTGCCCCTACCTTTCAAGACTTGTTATTATCTCCAAAAATCTCTTAAAGTCTCCCTTCTACCAACCAACCAACCAACACTTCATTCCCCATTCCCCTCCCCCCCCCCCCCCCCCCCCCCCCCC